>CM073744.1:0-600000 GCA_037127355.1 Schoenoplectus tabernaemontani | reverse complement strand
TCCATAATAGACATAAATGATATTTGAACCTTTAAACCTGTACCCATGTAATAATTCTTGAAAAACAATTTTCACTAAATAACTAAATTGATGTTTGCAAAACAATTTCACTATCTACAATCACAACCTTGTGACACATCACAACATCTCCCTGATGAAATCTAAGTTTAGCGTGTCCCTAACAATGAGAAACAATCCCAACATTACTACTAACAACACGCCTGACGAGGTGATGCTCTGTTCGACTTCTCTGGGAATCCTTCTGCCTCCTCTTGCTGCCTCGACCAAAAGCAGAGCGAGGGTCCCGCCATCCAGAGCAGGTAGAGGGAGGAGGTTAATGGCAGCCAAGTTGAGATTGATTACTGCTGCGAATTGGAATAAACCTTCAGCACTTGATTTCGCTACCTCAGCACCAACAGCTATTATCGCGACTGGGCCCGATACTTTCTCCGCTGACTGCATATTAATTATTAAAAACAAGAGTTAAAAGAAAAAAAAAAGTTACTCCACTGCTTGTTCTTGCAAAGTAGAATACAATATTTGAAAAAATGAGCACTCAATATCTCACTTGTGAATATGGATACTACTGTTTAATTGGTTTAATGGAAACATGTATTAGTTACATGTGCAGCAATCTGCCCTTCGTCTCCAACAAAGACAACATCACAAGCAAGAACAAAAATAAATTAAGCAAGGCGTCTTTAATTTGGGTCAATGGATAGTTCATCCTAACTATCAAGATGTTAATCCAGTTTAGTATTATAAGTCGTCTTTGCAAATAACTATAAATGTCAGTTGCAATGTAAATATAACAGGTACAGGAGTCATTTCCAAATACAATGTTAAATAGAAAAGCTCAAACCATTGTCAAACATAAAAATTACCTGAGAGAAGTTCAAAAATATCTGTTTAAGCCCTTCAAAAACTGACCCTGTCAGCAATACAAACTCTCTTGTGGTAATAACTGTTGCCTCAGCCAGGTTAGTCGCTTTCAGCCTTGTAACACGGAAATTAGGGGACAGCTGCACCCCAATGCGGCCTGAACCATCTGGGCTCAGATCAGGGATTATTTTCAAGTCAATCGGGTCAGACAACCCACCTCGCTGGATTTTCACATTGATTGATTTTTCAGGGTTTGATGTAATAACATCAACCAGATCAGAGACGGAAGGAGAAGAAAGCACAATGTCACCAGCAAGGAGGCCTGAGCGTTCTGCAGCAGAGCCTGGTCTGACATCTGGGACCAGAACACCTGGCAGAGGTTCCTAAATCATAAGATATTTCATTATTCATAAAAGCAAATAATATTGGGTCAATTTAAATTTTATTTATTATAGCATGCGAACAAGGGCTGGGTTCTTTGTGTTGGGACTTGGAGACCTTGTTGTGTGCCACTCCGGTCAGTGCTATTGCATTATATTAGTTACTGGATTCTGTGATCCGGCTCAAGTCAGCAATTTTGCAGTTAATCTAACAGTTTGTAGTTGGATGGGATTATTCACAGGGGCGGAGCCAAAAAATCAAATTCAAAAATTATGGTAAGTGGGTCTGGCACCCTGGAATATATACTGCTATTCTACATATAAAATAGGGTCATGTTTTTTTCTTCATCATATCATCTAATTTAAATCAATGATGTAGATCATTTGATGCTTTATTCTCCCTTAACATTGCTGCCAAAAACTACCTAAAAAAAAGGACATTTCTGCCAAAAGTTTTATTTGATAGGAAGCATAAATATGAAAATCAAAATCAGAAGTGAAACAAAATATTACACTCATAACCTACTAATTTAATAAAATATAAGTATTCAAAACTAAACAGCAAACCTGATATATTCTTAAATGGAGAATGAATACAAATGAAAACAAAATACTACATATTTAAATGAAGACAACTCAAAATGCATATCAATAAATTTTTTTCCAAAAATTTAATTATATAAAAGCACAAATACAATTGGAACGCTCATTTATTACTAGAAACAAGAAGTGGATGGTTCTAAATTTCACTCTGCACAAACCCCCAATATTCATTCATAGAAAAATATAAAAATCTTTGCTTTATGATGCTTGATATATACCAGTACGGAGTCTAAAGTTATAAATTCTAAGTTTCCAGAAAAATTACCATAAACTAGTGCTAATAAGAATGATTAATGATATTTACTTGAGAAATACTTGTCCATTCATTTAATAATTATTCCAAAAAAATAATTACCATGACATATAAAAAAGGAGGTCAAACTTAACGGAACCAGTTAGGGAGTTGCTTTGTTGAAAACAAGAAAAAAGTCAAAGGCCCACAAAACTAGGTCTGTTCATTTGAACAATTAAAGCAGTGGTCCCACTAGTCAGAATCATCTTCCTATCCACTTCCCCCTTCGTGATTAATAAAAAGTTAAGCAAAATTTCAGTGATTCCATCAAATTTTTAATAGCAAGCTAGAAGTTTTACATTAACAAGGTAGGGAAATTTGTGATTTAATAGTAGTATATTCAAAGCTTTACACAACCTATACTATGCCATCACACATATTTTACAAAATTTGGGGGGCAGCTGCCCACCCCCTATTATTCACAATGAAACCTAGATAACCTTTAGATTTGTGAAACTTATATAAGATAAGTCTAGCCAGTATATGTACTTTTATAATTTAATCATTTAGATGCATGTCAAGTTTTGGCACCCAATGAGGGGTTTGCATTTGCAGCCAAATTTCAGATATTTGAGATTTTCAGCAGGTAGGGATGTACAATGGGCTGGTCGGTGATTTTTTATCAAAATTTTTATCAAAATTCATTAGCTAACCACCCGTAATCCAACACGATCCAGGTAATTTTTTACACATGGATTTTTGTGGGTTATACAAGTTAAACAGGATGGAATTTTACTTCCGTAAACTATTTTATATTTTTCATTACTTTAATTAATATTGAACAATTGAACATTATATAAATAACATCATAACTTAAGAATAGAAAATAATAAAATAACAAAAATATATGAGTAAATAAAGATAATTCAACATTATATATGAATAATGGATTAAAAAGTTAAATATTTGTTAAGTTTCACAAAATAAAACTATATATAACAATCTATAATAAAAAAGAGTGACATGTGACATCCATAAAATAAAACATATAGCAAAAACCAAATATTAATAATTAAAATCCGAAGTAGAATTCAACTCTTAAATGATTATTTGATTGATTATTCAATGAACTTTATATATAAATTTCGAAAAATATATGATATATGAGTATATAAGGCCGGGTTCAGTTTAGATGGGTTTCTAAAAGTAAAACCCATAACCCAACCGTACATAACTGCACAAAAGAGCTTAAGCAAAAATAAAACAACACGTAGCTCTATTGTTCATGACGGAAATCTCAACAAAGAAAGATTTTACATTAACCTTTCTGGTTCACGTGAACTCTATTGTAAACTCTTCTTCTTCTTCTTTTAATGAATATGAACACAAAGTAGGCTTTCCACCTGCTACCTCAAAAGACTTTTCATGCTCTGTACCGGGAAATTATGTACTAGACTAGTGTTATAGAATTTTGGACTTAAATATTCAAGTTATTAATTCTAAAATTATTAACTATAACCTTCTAGTGACTCCTTGATCGTCATGTCCTGGGTTTATGATACTGTAACCCAGATCGAACCAAATTAATTCGCTGTTTCAATTTGACCGCAATTGTTGATTTCATTTTTGTTTGCAGGTGGGGTGGAAGGGCAAAGCAGCCCCTAAATCAGAAAATCGAAATCCTTGGTTCTGATACACACCGGAAGGTGCCAACCAAATTTTGGCAAGTGCACTTATCAAGCAAATTTATTGTACCAGTATGAGGTCTCATACCTGGACTGGGAGACCGGTAGTTAGAGATTGTGTGAAGATGAGAAAAAATGCAAAGAGAAGATTGGCCACAACTCCAGCTGAGACAACGAGAACCCGATCCACAACAGGTCGGTTCCTTAGCAAATCTGGGTCATCAGCGGGTATACCACAATCTGGATCATCCGCATCAGGAAATGCAACAAACCCCCCAAGAGGGAATGCCCGGACTGAGTACTCGACCCCGCCTTTTGGGTACACGAACCGGGCCAGCACGGGTCCAAATCCAATAGCGAACTTGCTGACATGGATCCCTTGCAATGCTGCTGCCAAGAAGTGACCCCCTTCATGGACTACGATAATGGCGGTTAGCACAGACGTGGCTTCTATGACAGGCTGGAAAGATTCAAGAGGTGGGAGGAGACCGGGGAAGGCGTGAGGCGGGTGGTACTGGTGCAGGTACCGATGATTGTACCGATGTTTTTGGGAGAAGAGTAGGGGAGGGGAGGAAGGGGAGGGAAAGGAGAGAGAGGTGGAAGGGGAAGAGGAGTGGAACGAAGGCAGAGAGAGAGGAGTTACTGGATGGTGGAGGTGAGGAGAGAGGCGCAATAGCATCGTGGCGGTGGTGGTTTTGATTGGGGGTTGAAAGAAGGAGAGGTGGTTTCTCTCCAAAAAATGGTTGGATGGGGAAGAAAAGGAGGAGGAGGAGGGATTTTAGAATTTAGAAAGATAATAATAATCCATTGATTTTAATTCCAACAGAAGGAGAGGAGTCAAGGAGAGGGGGGCACTTTGTGGATGTGAAGCGGCCACTGTGGCAGTCACCTTCGCTTTCATTCTGGTATTGTTTTCATCCGGTCCTCAAATTTGAATATATTAATAATAAATTACTTGATTATTCAGTAATCAACATTGTCTTTCTTATTTTAGTTTTGGTTAATTCTGTAATGAACTTCTGATCAAATTTCGTCTACAAGAGAAAAAGAATAAAATTGAGATTAACAATCGTGTTTCATCAAAATTCAATAACCGTCAAAAATGTTGATCCATAATAATTTATGTAGCTTCTTTCAATTTGTTTTCCACCACCTTCTTCACATTTAAGGATCAATTGATTGTCTTCTTCCAATAAGAACCATGAATTAGGTAAAAGTGTAGAATTTTATGTATTAGTTAGTGCTGCAGGCCGAGTTTGTTTATTGTTTGTTAGCCCAATGATAAGCCCAAAATTAGGCCCAGAGAATTGTAGTAGAACACCAACCACCCCAAGCCCAAGCACCCTCCTGAAGCAAAATACAATCAGAAATATTTGACTCAAGTTCTGAATGCATATAACATGCCACAACTTCTTTTTCCTTATATCTGGTTAGAGCTTTCTCGCATGTATATAGGTATCAAAATTATTTTCACTTTTTGCAGCAGTAGGTAATTCATGACTATTTAAAGCTTTTCAGAACCAAATATGAAGAAATAGAAAATTAATTTCAGAAGCATAACGCTACCAGTTATATCTTTGGAAGTGCTGAAACTACAAGTAAAGACATACCGAGATTGAAGTTTTGTTCTTCTCGATGAGCGCAATGACAATAATTAGATGCAAATAGCAACAACAAAAGAGAGCACTTGATGCATAGATGATAGAATTAACAGAGATAAGAACATAAACATACTATAGAACTATAATAAGTGTCTAAACTAAGTATACTTGAAGGAAAAAAAAAGAGATAATAAATAACTGATATAATGATATTCAACATCAATACAAAACATCCAAAATTAATATCTAAATAATACCAGCATAAATATCTACCTCTTTACTAAAAGACTACACAAAATAATCTTCCAATATTTAGATCTGTTTTTGAATTTCAATATGTAGTAGTCAGTGCTCTATTTATTTAAGCTTTCTTTCTTTGTTATGCATTTGCAGGGTTGTTTGTACAAAGTAGTACAAAAATAATAAAAAACACATTATACACGTACAGGAGGAGGCACCATCCTCTTTGATCAGTATTGAACTGATGCTTTATTATTTTTTCTTTTTTCTTTATGTGGAGCTAAGTATTCCACCTATCTTCAATGCTTAATTAGTAAGTTCAAGTAAAATGCAAAATTACTAATCAAATACACCAAATAAGTGTACCTCTTTGTTGGCTTTGCTTCTTTACGCAAATTTATTGCTCATCAACTCATCAATTTCCAATAGCCGGTCTTAGATAGCCTTAACAGGTCAGAACCATTATGCGAAAATCACATACCATCTCCAATATAACAGAGCTAAAAATAGAAAAATATATAATTTAAACCAACATTAATTTCAATTTTTAAATTAAGTGTAATAGAAGATTTAAGTTGTAAACAAAATAAGATTTAAAATTTTGATGAAAGGACGTGAGTCAAATAATTTTACTCCAATTTAATAGAGCTAAATCTGAAACTGCAAAGCAGCTTTATAGATTTTATTTGATCTTTTATCAATAGTTCTTATCAGAAATTCTCACATTCATCATGTATATATGAAAAAACAACATCTAAACACTCATCATTTATATAGTATAAATTTTATTGGATCTTATGTCAATAATTCCTATAAAAAATTCTCAAATTCACTATGTATATATGAAAAAACTCCATCTAAGATGCTTCTTTGCCACCAGCTCTCGTCGTCGAATGCTTCTCAGTCAAACATGGATGTTCTCTTTTAAGCGCCTTTCTTATTGCTAGGCTACGGCGGGGCTAAAGTAGGGCTAAATCTTCTCGCTAGACTACGGGGACTCTCCTCACTATCCTATACCAATGAACTTAGACCCTTCTCTATTTAAAGAATTAAAAAATTCTATGACTGAATCAAGGAGACTGATTGAACTTCTGAAGATTTAAAATTTTGATGAAAGGACATGAGTCAGATAATACAATCGAAGGATCTCAAAATTCTAATTGTTTTGTATCAAGTAGGTCAGAAAAGTAAGAGGGTTGTTTCTGACAACTTGAAGTCTTTTGATTCTTATAGATGGTTAGAATTGATACCAATATAATATATTTCACCTAATAATTAAATAGTAAATTATACTGCACTCCAAACTTTTTAGTTAATCAAATCATGAAGAACTCCAGTGACAAGTAATCAACCACAACGCCAGAACTCAAACGGGTTGAGATTCTCTGCCCTAAATTCTCAATTTGCTGCCTTGAAAAACCCAAATTTATTCCTCTTCACATCCCCAATTCTGGACTTATTGCAATCCCTAAAACCAGAACCCAATTTCTATCTCACGCGAAACAATATCAAATTAGGAGCTTAACCTTTGTGCCTTTCTCTTTCAAAGCATCCAAGAGGAAATAGCATATATACTTTGTCAGAGCTAGAGGGTGCATCAGTTTCTCCACATTTACTGAGGTCCTTCAGTCTGACCCACCTGAAACTTGTACCTGCTTGAAATAGAGGATCTACGGAGAACCAATTCCCAACCATTTAACGAGAGTTGACAAAAATTTACAATTGTTATCATTCTGTAGAGAGCTTCGGGTTTTGGAAGAGAGGGAGAGAGACGTGACGAGGTGAAAGGAGTGGTAATGGAGAAATTGGAGCGAAGCGGCAACGCACAGCAGATCATCGGTAACACTGGCACGAGCCATGAAGAAGGAGAGCGGAGCAGAGAGGGAGAGTGGAGAGGTTGATCATGAGAGGCAAGGGTTTTGAACGGAGAGGCGCCGTGCGCGAAGATCGAAGAGAAACTTATGGAACATCCGTTTGTTATATTTTAAACATTAAGCTGAACCATTGATTAATAATTATAGTCATTAGAAAAATATTATATTATTACAGGACTCTCAAGTCCTTAGCTTAAGATAAGACTATCATTTAATGTATTTCTTACAGCAGTTTAATACATAAACAATGGATGTTACTTCTTATTTAAAGAAATGAGAAATACAGATATATAGTTTGAGTTTGGTACTGGCTAGTCTAGTAGCCCAAACCTTGTGTATCAATATAATTCTGTAAACCTATAAGCAAGTAAATACCTACATATATATAACCATCAGAATAGTACTATTGATTTGACTGGGTGATTGTAGCTATGCAGGCACTTATTAAGATGTCAGCTGCCTTATGTTCAATGGGAAAACTAAAGGTGCCGACCCGTCGAATGCAGTGTTCACAACCATCCTTGCTGTTGCCTCAGTCGGGTGGTAGAAGTCCCAGAAAATGTGGTTGCTTCTGTTGGAGCAATAGGTGGAAACCGGGAGGCATGCAACCTCTGCATTCAGGTCACCCAGTCCACAGCACGCCGACTTAACTTCACTGAAACCTATTCACCGCAGCAGAGTTAATTTTTCATAAAACAAATATTGAATGCTTATCAAATAAGGTTTTCTTTTTTCTTTCGTATGCTACACTCTGTTCCCTGAATGTATTAGAGTTTGCTGTGTAAACAATGCCCTTAGAAGTATGGACCTATTGCATAACTTTACCAGTACCTGAAATGCCATCTAAAGACCTTTCTTAATTACAAATTTAATTGCCATTCACTCTGTATAAGATTATGACATACTTGTACCTGCGAATTATGAATCTTAATTTTCCTAGTATGAATGCTATATTCTAAGTTTCAGGACCAGTGTCACCAGATACATGACAATCTCTCTCTGATGGAGAAAATGATACGTTAAAAAATACTAAATGAATCATACCATAGGCAGATGGTTGTTGGATGTATTGAAGCAGAACACTGGATGTGTCAAGGAAGGAGTAGGCCATGTCGGTGAATTCTGCGCTCATGTCATTTAGAAGAGAAGAAACTGCCTGGTTATAGAGGACAGAAGCATAATTTCCTCCAGCATTGCATTCCTTTGTCTTGTTTTGCTCACGCAAAGCAGGGCAGCAGCCGATTGGCCCTGTGCCGAGGAACACAAATCTTCGTGCACCTAGGTTGTATGTCCTCTGTCGCATTTTCACGGAAGTTAAATTACAATTTTCAGTTTCTCATATTTAAAAATCGATGTAGAGTTGTCATATATTGTTTCATTTCACAGGACTAATGTGTATTAGAATACAGGAATTTTCAGTTAAGATTACTGATATTGCTGACATAGTTAACCTGCATTCAAGTTCAATTCTATTATTATTTATAAAATCTTCCGAATGTACTGTTTAAGTTCTCTGTGATGTTTCTCATGTATTTGCAAATTTATGTGAGTTATTGACTTTTGCATGGGGGTACATTTAAATTATTCTTCTAGTTAATCAGTATCTAAGTGGATAGAAATCAAAGAATCACCTTTAGTTGGCCTTGGAGAGTCGGAATAATTGAGTCGACAAACTGTTGAGGTGTTGGTTTGGTAGCTGAATTTGATTTTGCATAATTTAAAAGCTCATTGCTTCCTATAACAATTGCAAAAACTGATTTGGAGAGGCGATCTTGTGCTCTTGCTGTACCAAGTTGTTGTACTATGGCTCCATATACTGTTGAATAGTAGGCTATTTGCTGGTCAAGGCTTATACATGCACCCTGTATTGTATAAACACAAATAGTTTGATAATTATGAACTGAATAATCATATCTATCTATCTATCTATTTATCTTCCTTTTGTTAAAAGAAAATGGTGGATATCACACTTTGAGATAAGAAAAGATATGAATAAAATAATAGTTCTTTCTATTAGAAACTCTTATATTTTTCTTACATATCAAACATCATATTATAACTTTATTTATAGACTAAGACAACAAAAATATCTAGAAAATTCGTATTAAAACGGAATACTAAACAGCAGCTGTTTCAGCTGACCCATGTCAACTAAAACAGTCATAACTCTCTGTAGAAAACTCCAAACGACTTGAAATTTAAATCATTGAAAATTAGACTTCAAGAGCTTTCCATCCATAAGTCATACAGTCAAAACGGATATCATTTGATCTTTTATATCCCCTCATCAATCAGCTCAAAAATTCTACAACTGCTGAATTCTAAGAATTTTCTTTATTTTTCACTAACTTCTAAATTTAAAACCCACTAAAAATAATATTTAATGTTTATTCAACAAAACTCACCCATAAACTTAAATGTTTCTACCATCCGTCATGCCAATCATCTTCTTGTATTTGTCAAGAAGTACTTTCGATAGCGATTTTGTGAAGATATCCGCAACTTGATCCTGACTTGCCACATGCACCAATTTCACACTTCCTTTCTTCATATGATCTCGGATAAAGTGAAAATGAATGTCAATGTGTTTGCTTCTTTCATGGTTTACTGGATTCTTTGCCAACTCAATTGTTGATTTGTTGTCAACTTGAATCACTGTTGCACCTAGTTGCTTTAGCTCCATCTTGCTCAACAAATTTCTAAGTCATATCGCATGACATACACAACAAGATGCTGCCACATATTCAGCTTCACACATCGAGAGCATCACGATTGGTTGCTTCTTTAAAAGCTAAGTAAACACAGTATCTCCCATAAAGAACACATATCCCGATGTATTTTTTCGATCGTCTATGTCTCCGCACCAATCATTGTCGGAGTAGCCAACCAACTTGTAATCTTCTGCTTTCGAGTAAGACAACCCGAGTGACATCGTTCCTTGGATGTACCGTAAGATTCGCTTCAATGCCTTCCAATGTGAATAAACTGGCTCCTCCATGAACCGACTTATATTTTTCCTCATTAGTGTCAATTATGGTGTTTCTTCAATCTCCTCATCTATAGTTATTCTCTCTTGTCGATTTTTATGAACTTAACATTTGTCTTTCTTGTTAACTTGTCTTCATATCATCATTGCACTTCTTTATAACTCACAGCGAATAACGACGCCATCCATTGACGGCTTCTTCTCGATTCATTGATCTAGAAAATTTTAAAAATCAGTCGTGGTTTCATCTCATATGCCATCCAATTTACCTGACTCTTCAGGTCATGTATATGTGAGATTCGCACCCACTCCGCGGCTTCATACCGTATTTTTTCATGTGGCTCCACACCACATTTTCTCATGGTATTCGCACACTTCCAGCAAATAAATCTCATAATGTTGTTAGTTCTCTTATCCTGACACTCATTGCACATACTATTATAAGTCATTACTCATGTCGGTTTTACTCGTTGATTCTTCGAAGACCACTAGCAAAAACTTCACCACGCTTTTGTAACATTCGCTACTTGATACATAACTCTCATCATTGATAAGTTTTCCTTTTTTTTTCTCTTATAATATCTCTAAAACTATCTTCACGAAAAAGAACACCACAAAAAATACTCTTTTTTTTTTTCTTCTTTTTTTAACAAAAAATCAACACATGATATTTTTTTCATTATCCCGACACTTTTTTTCTCACAAAAAAAAACAAAAATAAGGGGATTTGATTTTTCACTCATTTTTTATTTTTTTTCAATGCCCCTAACAACACTGAAAAACTCTATACTAAAATAAACTCAGAAAACACTCTTAACACTTAATTTTTTTTAAAACAAACATCGAGACTTACCATATTTTTTTTCTACATCTCTCTTTTTTCTTCTTTTTTTCTTTTTCTTCACCATGGCAGATCTTTCTTAATCGACTGAACTTAGCTTTGATACCACTTTGTTAAAAGAGAATGGTGGATATCACACTTTGAGATAAGAAAAGAGATGGATAAAATAAGTTTTCTTTCTATTAGAAACTCTTGTATCTTTCTTACATATCAAACATCAGATTACAACTCTATTTATAGGCTAAGACAACAGAAGTATCTAGAAAATTCGTATTAAAAACGGAATACTAAACAACAGTTGTTTCAGCTGACCCCTGTCTACTAAAACAGTCATAACTCTCTGTAGAGAACTCCAAACGACTTGAAATTTAAATCATTGAAAATTAGACTTCAAGAGCTTTCCATCCATAGATCATACAATCAAAACGATATCGTTTGATCTTTCATATCCTCTTATCAATCAGCTCAAAAATTCTACAACTGCTGAATTCTAAGAATTTTCTTTATTTTCCACTAACTTCTAAATTTAAAATCCACTAAAAATAACATTTAATGTTTATTCAACACCTTTTCCATCAAGTTCGTCAATATGTTTGGTTGATAGTTTTTTTAATCAATATTAATTACCAAATTTTGATGGAAAATATAAAATGCATCTTTTACAGGGGTAAATTGAAATACAAGGACCTCAATTTTGGGATGGAATGAAATTCTTACCGAATTTGTTGTGTTCAGAACGCCGGCACCACCTGAAGCGAAACTGACACCAGTGAGAAACACTGAAGTATTGTTTGTTTTGGACGAAAGAGACAGATAAGGTGGTGATGTCTCCAAACCCAGAATCTGAGCTGAAAAAAAATAATAGTACATAAATGCATGGCTCAACTAAAATTGTCCAATACTATATATTAGATTATTAGTAGTGTAACTATTCAGTAAGCAAGCCTATCTAGACTGTTAGTTGAGAAAAATGTGTCTTCAGAAAGCTACACCTTTCTAGTCATTTATAACTCATAATTAATGACATAATTTTACCAGCACTCGGTAACAATTATTTCTTTCATTTCTAAATTGTAATGGCATTTTTTGTAGAAAAAAATACATACTTATATAGTGATTTTCTCTTTTCCTATATATAGTGGTTTTCCTATTATAGTCGGGACTCGATCGGGACAGTGAATAAAGATGTCAACTTATTTTTAAAAATATTTTGTAATAAAAAATTTATATAGTGGTTTCCCTCAGGAAGAAGGAGAGCAACCCACGTCTTCTGTTGATCCTACCCTCCAAAGTAGTCATTTTAATGTTATATTTAATATTTTAATGATTATAAGTTTATAATATTTGTTAGTACCCGTCAATCATATCATTGAGTACTATTTCAAGTTTGTCATTACATATATGAAATAAAGATATTTTCAAAATTCGTTCCTCGTCTTAACACAGACAAAGGGCTGAAAATAATCATCAATTGTAATGACAAAAATATCTCAGTAACATCCAAAGTTTGTGAACATCACAAAAGATTTCTTTATGTATCCATGTTATACCACCTTAACAAAAGAAGGATCTATAATGTGCGATTGTACATTTGCGCGTAGAAGTTCTTTATCACAGTGAAATTTATGCAACCAACTTTATTTCCATGTCTCCTATACTGGCATAGATAATGAAAATTTTGCTGTTTCATTTTAATTTCTTTTACACAAAAGTTTGTGACTAACATATTTGAAATATATACGGGTAATGTTTAGTGTAGCGCGCTTACTTTGGTAAGAAAAATAATATTCACAACTCATGCCATCCAGATTAATGCATGCTTATATATATAAACTACGGTGCTATACATATTACGGATCATACGGTGCTATGTATCGATTCTTATTTTTAAAATTTAAATGATTGATCCAAATTATTTAAAATAATTTTCATATTAAAATCTAGTTGTAGATAAGATTTTATATTTTCAAAAAAAAAATATGATTTTTAGATAGTTAAAAATTTATTTGATTTAATTATTATGAACCAATCAAAAGAACTGATTTTCTAACTATCTAAAAAAAATTAAAAACGTAAATAATATATAAAATTCAGTTTATTACTAGATATTATGATCATTTTAAGTGGTTTAGATCTATCATTTTGATTTTAAAAATGAAGAACTAATTCATGATATGAGGACGATCTGTGTCTCTCTATATACATATAGAATTTAGCTATGATGCTACACAACTCATTCTTTATGCTACACATAATATGGATAGTATCCTGTCTCTCTATATACATATAGAATTTGGCTATGATGCTACACATAATATGGATAGTATGTGTGCTACATATTGATTTTTTATTTTTAAAGTTTGAATGGACAATCCGACTGCTCAAAATTATTATCATATAAAATTTAGTTGTAGACTAAATTATATAATTTTTTAGATAGTTAGAAAAAAAAATTTAATGACTCATAATAATTAAATCAAGTGATTTTTTAACTATTTAAAAGATAGTTAAAATTCTAAAAATATATAAAATTTGATCTATAACTAGATTTTTAATATGAAAATTATTTTGAAATGGTCAGATCAATGATTTGAACATAAAAAAGAAAAAAGAAACAGTCCGTAGCATACGGGTCTTCCGTGCTACACGTAACAATGTAGCACAACTATATATATAATAGAATTAGGTACATACCCAAAAAATCTGCGAAATTCTTGCCATTGCTGAAGCGGCCGGTGGCTTTATGGCCGGGATAATCAACTCCATTGTGCGGGAAGTTGGCTTTCAGCAAAGAGAGTTGCAGGTGGTTGTTGTTACCCACATCTACAAGTGAGTCTCCGAACACATACACTGCTGGCACTGCTCCTTGTGCATTTTTACAGAGCAAGAGAATGATTGTTATCATGCAATAACAGGCCAGCTTAGAGTTAGATGCCATGGTTATTCTTGAAGAAATAGGATGAGTTTTGTAGAAAAATAGTGTAGAGAGATGTTTTGAAGTTTCAAATGGATTGGTGCCTCTGCCTGATGGTCTCTTTTGTTAGTTTAGTTTGCTTTTTATAGAGAAGAGAATTTAAATGTGGAAGTATGCTATGGTTGTACTCCTTCAGTCAACATATTGATGGGACAGAGTTTGTCCTCTATGAATTTCAGCCTTGTTTGTCAAATAATATAGTATTGTACCGAAGTAAAATTATATACATACATACCTATGTGTGTATATATATATCAAGATTGGCAAGATTTTTGACTAAATTAATTATCATTTTTTATTGTTCATTAGATCTTTATGTACCAAAGAATTAACCGTATTTACAATGTGGTGCATGGGATTTTTTTTTGTATATTTTGAATCGAAACTATGGTCGGTATTAATTATATATGATACTTATATTGGTTTAATATATTAAATATAATATGAATGGGAGATTTTTAGAGTTTCAAACTTTTAACATATCGAAACTCGCAATGTGGAAGTTGCAATGATTAAGTCTATTGATTTTTTTCCTTTTCGTTTTTATTGAATTATTATGTGCATCCTTTTAAGTTTTGATTGATTTGTTTATTAGAAACAGGACGAAAGAAAATATATAGTCAAAAAAATGGTCGGCAATGATGCATATTTTTTCTTAAAAAGAAATTGTCTATGCAGGGCACCAACCGGCGTTGAGCCAACCGAGTTGTGGGTTAACATTGGCAAACTTTTGGCTCAATATAATTATAATTATATACTAAAAAGGGTTGAATCTTCAAGTGAGCTCAAACATGCTTCATCATAATGATTATGAGTCTTTTAATTATATACTAAAAAGGGTTGAATCTTCAAGTGAGCTCAAACATGCTTCATCATAATGATTATGAGTCTTTTAATTATATACTAAAAAGGGTTGAATCTTCAAGTGAGCTCAAATATGCTTCATCTCTGGGCCGCCGACTCCGAGTGGCCAGATGCTGTGATAAATGTTGATAAGCAGAACTTTCGTGGGCCCCACAAACGACACGCAATAGGTGGGAGCAGCAGACACCGAGATGCATTTTCATGTTTTCACACAGACACAGCAAAAAGTGCGCTGCACTGGCACTGGCACTGTGGCACTGGTACGTAGTACACTGGTAGAGCTGGGTGCTGGTATCAGTGACCAATTAAGGTGCTAACTGCTCAGAAAGTGAGAAAGGGAAAAGGAATCTAATTCTAATCTCACCGTCTCAAAATTATATGAATTTAATTTGGCACATCACATCTCATCACATCTCATCTCATCTCATCTCATCTCATCTCATTCTCCTACGTACAGCTGGCGACCTGTCTGCTTGTAAGCTTTCTTGTTGACGCCCATTAAATATTAATCACTATATATATATCCAGATATATCGTCGTCCACTGGATGCTTCTCAGTGACACGTGGCTACAATACAAACATGTCTTCTTCTCTTTCTTTTTTTTTTCATTTTTTCCCCTAGGCAAAATGGTAAACCTACAGACTTGTGTGGATAACGATAAATAAATGGATAATAATCCGTAGTGGAAAACTTAATTAGGCACCGCAGGCTCAAAGTGAGTTTACTGATCATTACATTTAAAAATATACGAGGGATTAAAAGTTTCTCATGATTATTTTTAATTCAATTCGATTGCAATAATTCTTTTCTGAAGTAAGACTGTAATAATTATTACCAAATGACAAGTTAATTTAAACAGTTAAAAACCTTTTTCATGGTCAATCCAGTAATAAGTTCCGACTTGGCAAAGTCTGAAAGGAAAATGTTTTGTTCGGCTTAAGGTCAAATTATATTATTGGTCTCCACTGTCCCTTGATGGATCCATATTTGTATTTTTGCCAAGAATACTAATCTTTTTTTTTCAAAATTTTCTTCTCGTTTCAATGTGGAATTGGATATGATAATTAACGAATTATTAGCAGGAAAATCGACTACTTATATATAAAAATATAATTCGGTTCACGAGATTCAAATTAAAGACTAAAAATGTAGAATTGTGAAATTTGAGCGTTTGTCTAACGTTTTTGTATTATTTTGGAACAAGAGCTACATGTTAACTTCGACATGTATCTTTATTGATCATGTGTTGTCCGTAAAAATATGAGATTTTCATCCTATTCAGTTCTAGATCTATGCAATTTTGAGTATATGTATCTAACAAGAAGTGAACTCATAGCCCAAAAACATTTCTATTTTTTTGTTTTTTGCATAAAACGAAGGTTGGAATTTCAAATAAGTTCCAATTCAATGCGCTGCAAAAAAAAATTGAAAATTAATATACCCGTCAAAGATTTATGTTATCTTATAGTGTAATTATGATGATTTTTCTATTTCAACCGTCAAAAATTTTTGAAATATTTTGATTTCAAACTCCAAACTCTGTTCCAATTGTTAAAGGATTATCTAAAACTAATTCTCATAAAATTGAATTTATTTATTATGAAATAATTAAAGTTAGGATATAAGCTCCACACACATGTAAAAGGAACAAAAGGAAAGGAAAAAAGATGCTAATACAGGACAGTGCACTTTCCGATAGAAATCACGGAGGACCAAAAATGTGAAAATCTTGGATGGCCGTTGAAAAGTACCTCCATGTAAAATTCTGATTGGTTTACACTATCGGGTTGCATGCTTATTGATTTGAATCTGTTATTAGATTTTCTGGGCTGAGATTCGCAATCTACCTTCGGCCCATATTTCATGCAATGTCTCAGCAGCCATTTCTGAACCTTACAAAGCGATATTAACCAGGGCTCTCATCACTCACTGGTCTTTATTCACTTTCAGTAAGATTTACCTTGTTAAATTCATTATACCAATCAATTAATTTGACGTGTGTAACAGGAGCGGAGGGCACAAATCTATATCGCAATATAAGAGAATATATAAAGATGCTGTACTCAAATTCTACTGTCAAACTCATCTTTAAAAATGTACAAAAGGGAGGCAAAATGAGAAAAAGGGAAAAAAAATGTAAAAGACAGCAATTACCACTTTCCAAACAGAATACATTGAAGAATACCTACATGTAAATCAACAAAAAGAAAATAAATAAATAAACACACACTCAACTCTGATTGAGAATCTGGCTGGGCTTAATCACAAGCCCTATTGGTGTGCCACGAGAAATAGAAGCCCTCCGTGACAGAGATGGAGTGCGGTTGAGCTCCACATTTGCAGGAACTGGAGTCTCAGGAGAGTGCCCAGAAATGCACAGTGCACCTGCATCGTCAGTCTCCCAGAAGACCTCCACCATCATCCCTCTCGGGTGCTCTTCTGATTCTGTCCCTGGTATTCCTACAAATTGCACTCCCTTTGGCACCTGTTCAGTTATTCTCCATTAGTTTCATATATGATATCAGCATCAGCATCAAATCAAACAAGCATACATCTAGCACATATAATGGTCGAAGTTCGCAAATTCAGACACAGAGGTTATCCATTCTACATATACAACCAACATACCTGAATAGAAGTACCAGAAGTCAAGTTCAAGGTAACAAGGTTTCCTTCAGCAGCCGCAGCCTCCATCTCAGCCTGCTTGGCGATGTTAAGGAATACTTCCTCCAGAGTTGTCAGACCGAGTTGTATGTCTGATATACGGAACTCCTTTCTCTGTCTTGTAATTCCGCAAAGAAACTCTGCCAATTCAGAAGAAAATGTCGAGCATTAAAAAGCGGCTGCATCTACATGTGCGCATGCTTATGTGGATTCCAGATTGACAGACCAAGCTAGTAATACAGGATACTTACTGTCAGGAGAGGCTCTTTATCATGAGGGATAACAAAGGTCAAAAATGCCTTGTTCTCCTCTTTTGGTTTCACACCTAGCCTCTGAAAGAAAAATAGAAACATACCAATTAAGAATAAATGAACCTCAGATGCAGATGTTTACAAAGTTTTACAAGCAATAATAGGACTTTAAATGTTATTGAGTTCATAATATAGTTACTTCATGAAAGAAACGTTTGACAGGCTCAAGATGAGAATCATCACTGGACCCTGTACCAGATACACCATTAGTTGCAGAGAAGTTGACATTAGCAATATAACCAGTGCCAAATCTGGACTTGAGGCGAATGGAGGTGCCGATGCAACGGAACTTCCCTTTTGCCATGATGGCAATACGGTCGCTCAGTATGTCGGCCTCCTCCATTGAGTGGGTAGTCAGCACAATCGCTCTCCCTTTCTTTGCATCCTCTATTATGTCCCACACATGCCTTCTTGTTATTGGATCCATACCTGTTGTCTGCAAACACACACGCCAAATTCATTACAATTTACTGCTATGATATTAGGAATTTATCAATTGAATGATTTTATTCTCTTCTTGTAGTGTGTGGAATGTAATACATATTTACCGGTTCATCAAGAAAAACCAGTTTGGGGTCACCAATGAGAGAAATGGCAACACTGAGACGGCGCTTCATGCCTCCACTGTAACTTCCTGCTCTAACATGAGCAGCATGTGTTAGTTTCACTTCTGCTAGTGATTTCTCCACTACCTGCATCAGCAAAAAATTTTAATCATGTTAAACAAGTTCCATGCAAACTTGATCACAAAATGGATCTTTCAAATTCCAGCCTTTTTGTTGGCAAGGTTTGAACTGTCAAATCTAATATTCCATACTCACCAAGCTGTATATTGCATGACTAGTTAAAACTCCATGACATGCCAAAAACCTAACTGCTTTCTATGGTATAATTTTTCCCTGTATTCCTTCCCTTAACTTTTAAAAACCTCAATTAAAATGTCACATAATTACCCATGATAATACCTGGAATCAAAACCTAATGAGTTCTATGCAGTCGCCACAATAAAAAAAAAATACCGTTTTGATTTCAGAAGGTACCAAGCCTTTAATGCTGGCAAACAATGCCAGGTGCTCGTCTGCTGTCAGTGCATCCCACAATATATCAAACTGCACAAGAAGAAAAATAATGATTCTGGACTTAGGTTGGAGATCATTTTGCTAGACAAACAGAGCAATAGTGATGATTAATACAGTAATTATTCTAAAAGTATCAGATTATAACCTGGGGGCAAACACCTATCAACCTTCTGATATTGGCCATGCCCACAGAGCTCCTCACAGAATCCCCATATATCAATGCTGTAAGAAAGATTGATGCAGAGAACTTTTATATTATGTTATCCAGCTTTGGTTTATTTCCATTATAAATTGTAATCACAAAGCCAAACAAAGAAAATGAGAAGAAAGACAGATCAATACCATCGCCGCCTGTGATAGGGGTAATGCCAGTAAGGCAATTAATCACAGTCGTCTTTCCTGCTCCATTTGGTCCAAGTAGACAAAATAGTTGGTCTTTGGCGAAATTCCCATATACCCTAATTATTAATACAAAATTAAGGAAGAAATTAATATATCTGCCAACCTTTAGTCTCAGAGAAAACCTGGAAAAAAAGAAAGACACCTTAACAGCATGATAGGGAGAAGTGCGCTTGCACTTGCAACAGCCGACATTAAATGTGCCAGGATATGTTTTTGTTAAACCACGCACTTGTACTGCCACACTTTTGTCGACATCATCACCTTCATTTTGCTGCTTCACAGCCAGCTCCTCTTCAAGCACATCCTCATCAGTTGGAGATGTCTCTTCCACCGGTGGAGTGGACCCCATGCAGCTGCAGATGCTTCCCTCTAATAAAACAATTTATGTACTTTAGTCGGCAAGAAAAGTAGTTAAAGTGTTAAACCCAGCTAATTCAGTCCCTTTCTCATCAAAACTATACATAAAGGAAAAAATACTAACCTCGCACCTTGCTACCTCCTCTTCCAGTCCAGTAACCAGGATTGAAAAAATAGAAAACTGATTTCCTGACTCCGTAGGCATTTGGTATTATATTATCAAAGTAAATCGCCAGGATAAACCAGACAAAAAAGGTCGCCACGAGCCACTCGTATATTGTTTCCTGTGCAGCATGTAGACAAAGATTGTTGTCATTTTAAATCTCCTTAATCAAACAGAACTTACTAAATTTGAGTGTTTGTGTGCACATACGATGGTAATCACACAGTCGGTTTCTCTGTATGTGCATTTGTTGATATCGCTCCAGCTAACACCCGGATCTTCAGAAGTGGAAGTTGCATCACCAAGAGTATTCACAGCTTTTGCAAATAAGTTGGGAGGGAATAAAGACCATATATTCCGATAATAGCTCTTATAGGATGTTGAGTATGGAAACCCAAATGCCGTGACAAGCTGCAAAATGCAAAACAATCAATAAACAACTAAACCCAACAATATTCCAAGTACAATACTATATGTTTTGTTCTGCAAGAACAAAAAAAAGGAAGCTACATAAATGTATATACCTGAGTCAAAAAGCCAATTATGAAAATAGCAAAGCCGACAGTAGTTGCCGATGATGTCTTGCTAATAAATGTTGATATCATGAAAGCAAAACTAAGCTGCAGAATATTACCCACATTACATCACATTCAAGTTTCAATGAATTTTAGTACCAGACCGCAGATAAAGCTAGCATCAGTGTAAGGTGATTTTTATTTTCAAAGGAGCACTCTGGTACATACCATGTTCAGTTGGAAAAGGAAGAACACAAGGAAGAGGACGAGAAAGTTGTTGTTCTTAAAGAAGTCAAACTGAAACATCATGCCAAAAAGAACAGTGAGGAGCGCTGACACAAGAGTGAGCATGGCCTCCCATGTGAACCAGGAGAGCCAGTATGCCGACTCATAAAGTCCCATTATTGACATTGCCTGGCGCAGCTTCAGCTCCTTCTCAGTTACCAGCGAGCTTATCTGAAACACAAACCCAAACATTGCTATCGCCAAGAAGAATGTGGGTCCCACCTGCCCCACCACAGAGAACGTCTCAGTGGCTGGATGAGCAAATTCTTTCAGCCCTATGTTCCACCTGAAATTCGGATCTGCCATCCGATATATCCAAATTAAGCTATAAGTCACAAAATTTAAACACAGATTTATCCCAAAAAATTTAAATTGATCGATTAGGTA
This sequence comes from Schoenoplectus tabernaemontani, assembly GCA_037127355.1. Lineage (NCBI taxonomy): Eukaryota > Viridiplantae > Streptophyta > Magnoliopsida > Poales > Cyperaceae > Schoenoplectus > Schoenoplectus tabernaemontani. The sequence continues at coordinate 578,673 of CM073744.1, read as the reverse complement.
GCTTAGTGTCACCTTCAATTAGAGATCTTGCAATTTCCCTCTCAGCAGCAATTTGAAGAGGGAGCTGGAACTTGAAAGTGGGGTCCTCATAATTGCCTCTCCGGGCAACTGGTGTAGAGTTGGTCTGTATGCCATAACTAATAACCGTTGCATTTTTTATGGTGAAGTGGAGTGCGCCGGGACAACGCATGGTGTTGTCTAGCAGCCACTTGTCCACATCATCTGGGGTCTCAAATGACATAACCTAAGGTAATGTTTAAATTCCAGTACAATTAATGTCTGCAAGCCAAAATCATTTTTATTTATTTATTGTCTTAATCTGCAGGTCAAACTGAGCAGATAACGGCAGAAACAGCATGTGGTTGTACCAGTGTAATTAATTAAAATATCTGATTCAACGGAGAAAAGTTGTGCTTGCAAAGTCCCAGTTGACTTTTGCCCCCAAATTGTAGAAAAGAGGGGGGAAATAGAAACTAAAATGAAATTGAGGTGAAAATATTGGATCATTGAGAGAATGGAAGATGGCAGGTTGAGTGAATAATGAGCCGACGGAACAAGGTACGAGTAGTAAGCTATTATAATTAGTAGTATGGAAATGCAATGCAACAAGTCATGGAACAAGTAAGTTGCGGCACCTTGTGGGAAGGGATGGGACGCAGGGGGTTGTTGGCCATGATGGCGGTGGCGATGGAGGCGAGGCGGGAGGAGGCGTTGCCGCTCCAGAGGAAGTCATAGCAGGGGGTCTTGATGAAGAACTTGTCCTCGCAGGGAGGGATGGCGAGGGCGAGGGAAGTGGCGGGCGGGGGGTCGCGCACGTTGTCGTAGGCGGTGGCGGCGTCGAAGCGCTGGCGCACGGCCTTGTCGATGCAGAAGATGAGGAAGATGAAGAAGAGAGAGGAGAGCAGCTGCACGAGCGCAGAGCGTCTGTGGCGCCAGGTGACGATGGCGTTCTTGCGCAGTAGCGCGGCGTACTGCTGCGCCATGAGCGCCACCCCTCTCCGCCGCGCCCCCATCTCTCTCAATTGTTCTGGTTCTTTTATCAAGACTCAGGACTGGAGACGCGAGACGCGAGAGGGAGGGAGAAAGGCTGAGTGGAAATTGGTTTCTCTTCTCGGTTTTGGAGCCAAAATCAAATGGGTTGGTTAGGATTTCTCTCACTCAGTTTTATAGCCCCCCCTGTTCCATGTTTCCAACTTCCAACAGGGGCTCTCTCTCTTCTTTCTCATCTGGCACTGGGAATCATCGTATTTGTAATTGTTAATTCAGATGCCACGTCACCTCATAAACTGTAGCCATTATTTCTCGGGACTCTTTGGGTTTCCAAATGGCGATGCATAGCATAGCATAGCATAGCGTATATTGAACAAGTTCCTTTTGCTGTTTCGCCATTACATCTTTCATGTATTAGTAAAAATTCAACTATTTCAACCATGCCCCGATAAACATCATAAAATGTAAGTACATCAAAGTGTACTTCCATTTATTTCCACCATAAAAAATAAAAAATTATTCTGGATATGATTATATCTGGGATCGGAATTTGCGGCTATAAAAAAACTATGACAACCGTCTGTTATATAATCTGAACAATCCTTCATAGACACAATATGGCAGATGTGTTTCCATTATATCTAAATTTTGAACGTAATTTGTATTGACAACCATCATGTTTCCTTTGTGTCTAAGTCACCATTTTGTCATTTGAATTTTAATTTATTATAGTAACAAAAGAAGTATGAATTTTTCGTAATACCTTTACAGTGGGTAGCAGATGGGCATCATCCTTAAGAGTCAGATCAGACTTCTCAAGAGTCAGGTCTAGTAAGTCTATGTGAGGGCCGGGTAAGATGTGGATTTGATAAGGATGTTTAAAAGGAAAAATTTAAAAGACTTAATTTTTAAGAGGTGAGTCCGACTTTTATTAAGTCTTTCGGACTCTAAAGGTCAGATAAAAGTCAGTGGGTAAGTGTCTGATATTAATTTATATTTATATAATAATATTAAATTATATTTTTTCCGATTTAGTATTTTTATAGATTTTTAAGTATAATTAATATATAATACAAAATATTAAAGAAAGAATTTAGAAAGAATCGGAAAATACCGGATTTGATAAGGACGGAATTAAAAAAACCTGATTTTTAAAAATTCTTGAGGAACTTGACCAGAATTTTTAAAATCGACCGAATTGGTTTTAAAAATTGAGCCCTTATAAATTAGGAGGCCTTTTTTAAAATTGAGTTCGGACGGAAATTTATTTTACAGTACTGATGCGAATTCCAGTAAAAGGGCATAAAGGTCATTTTATTTTGTATGTTTCGCTATGGTCAAAATACTGGTCTGTTCATGTTACTCTTTTTCTTCTGTTAAGCTTTTCAATAAAGTTGCCAAGTCAACAACTACTTCCAATTATTTTATTTTATTTTATTTTTATAAGCTGGAAAGCTGGATGGTGTCATGGTGCAGAATAAAAATCAAACGTAAGCTCGGACTCTTATCCGGAATAAAAAAATTATATATATATCAAATAAGTTCATCTGACAAAAAGTTTCCTTGGTGACTTTGCAACGAAGAAATGAAAACTTCTTGTTCATTCATTTTTAACAACAGTTATTTCAAAGCATATATTCCAAGCAACAATTAAATAAAAATTCATCAAATTAGTTATTTCTCTAACTTTCATGTTCATTAATTTTACCCTCATTTAATTAATACAAACAACTTGGCAACATGGCTTACTAGTTACTAATGTTGTCCTTCAATTGCCTTCTTAATTGTCAACCATAATTTATGTTAACATAATTACGCAGAAATTTTTTTTGTCCATTTCATAGAACTTTTACTTTGATTTTTAACACGGCCGGCAGGACTTTCCACGAAGCTGCATTACTATATATATATATATATATATATATATATTATTTTGAATTGTATTGTGCGCGTGTTATTGTTTTGTCGGTTGTTAAATGTTAATAGCTTGCATGCTCATATGTATGGATTTTTCAACATGTAAGAGAGAAGGACATTATGAATACTAAAGTAAATGTACTACTAATTCGACGGGGATACGTAATTAGTTTATATGCGACGACTATCAAAGAATATGATTCTTTAGTTCATTTTTTTTTTTTAATTACAGATGCTAGCTAGTTGTTTTTCAGTACTGAAATCGCGTTACGGCCTTAGTTTGGAAACCGTGTTATCGCAGTATGTGGCGTTTAATTGTTTATGTAGAAGTTTGAAATTTTGTTTATTGAATGAAGTTTGCAAGAAACGATAATTTTCAAACAAGAATTTTCTACTCAAATGTGTGTGGTTGTGACGTTTAGAGCTGATCAACTTTATGCTGATACAAAAATCTAGATTTTGTGGGTATGTTTGGATCGTGTAAGGAATAGCGTAAGAATAGAGGAATTGAGAATAGTAAGTGAGGATAGTGAAAAAATAGTGATTTTTTGGTTAGCGTGATAATAGTAAAAAGGCGATGCTATTCCAAATAGTATGAATGTTATTTAGATTGTTTGTTTGAAATAGTAATGAAAAGTTGAAAAGAACAACAATTATTATCACTATTTTGGAACAGCAAATTTACGCTTGGTTGCACCGTTACTATTTCTATTCAGAGAACAACAGCTATTTTGCTATTCTCATGCCATCCAAACGTACCCTGTATAAATATACTGTCATAAAATTATATATCATAAGTTGTTCAATCAAATTTACTTTGATATTTTTCTCCAGATAAAAACAGAGTCAAGTCAAGCCGATCAATTTTAAATATTTATAAAAATTTCTTCATCTTAATTTTGAATTTATGATTTTTTGCATGGAAAATATTATGTTTATTTTAAAAATTGGGGCTCTCGATAAACCTAACAATCTAACTTATATTATTTTTATATGTCTTTTACAGAATTAGGACCTACATCTCTATCCATAGAGAATATTATCTTTATTGTTACAGTACTATATTGGTTCATATATTTGAATTTTTTAAACAAAATTAGTTAATCTAATTATAGGATTATGTACAGTCCTAGCATTATTTTTGAGGTGGCATGCTATGATGTAGTTAACATTTGCTATTTTTCATACCCGAAAGAGAGTTTTTATCAATTTTAATTACTTATATATTTATCTATTTCTTAAAATAATAAAAAATAAAGAAAATAAGACCAAACTAAAAAAGAAAAAGAAATTACATAATGCATTTGTGATATTTTAGTCAAGTCCAGCTTGTATTATTATTATTTTATCTAGGTGCTAACTTTCTGTAAATTTAAGAACTGAAATATAAATATTTTGCATATTACGTTATAGACATGGAACAATATTTCGATCATTTCGTACTTGACATGGAATATCTGATAATAAATTAATTACTGAGGAGAGTCATAAAATTACCTCATTTTCTATGGACGCTGATTGCGTAATTGTTTTCCATAGTGAAAGTAATAGCATTTTGAAACCGCGTTACCGTAATTGGTGGTACTTATTTATTGGTTCATTAGTTAATGATTACAATAAATTTCAACGGTTCAGTTTTCAGTACCGTAACCGTACAGTTGATGATCATTCAAATCTTGATCCGTTAATTAAAAAATTATAGGTGTAGTAATTAAAGAGAAAACGGTTGCCTTTTTTATATAATAATATATTCAATCTTTCAACATCATTTTCAAAAATTAAAAACGATGACTTAAAAATGTCAAAATGTTTCAAATTTTTGCATTCCACAAGATTTTCATAAAAAGAATTTAATAAACATGATAAATTAAAATTTGGAGATGATTTGATATTCTTTTTAAGTTAACCTTGATCCGTTAATTAAAAAATTAACAGTAGTTCAAAGTGATCTACAGCAGGCTGCCTTTTTTTTATATCTGAAGTGAATTATTACTCCTTATTTAATAGGTGTAGTAAATGTTTTAAAATGTTTTACCATCAAGTAGAAGTGATTTAAGATGATATATAAAAACACCTTTATAAATATTTTAAAGTTAAAACATTATTTTTTTAATTCTTTTACATAAATTACTTCATCTATTTAGCTCATTACTATTAAAAATCATTTTTAGGTGATTTAACTTTTATGTACTTTATTATATATTCTCATGTTTGACCGCAGTGTCTAAATTCTGTGAAGTGACACATATTTCAATTCTTAAATTTATATTTATCAAACTGATAATTTATATTAAGAATGTTAACACGTAATGATAACCGCAATGCAAATCAGTTTATACCAAATCAACGCTATTTATATTTATCAATTAACTAATTTTATAGTCTATTTACATTTATATCTAAATCTGTAGAAGCATCTAGAAATATTAAATTGAAAAATCCACAAAATTTGACTATACAAAGTTAACATAGTGCAAAATAATTAGATTCACTTCCCAATCTATAATGTTGGATGGATATTTATATTAAAATCGTGTGTTGTTGATATCAAACATTATAGTAGTTTATATGTTATATTAATCGGTGTCATATATATATAATAACTATTTATACTAGCAAAGGTACACGTTCTTACGCGCGGACCCGTATTAGATGACTTAAAAGGCTCATTATTTTTTTCTAGATTGATGCACAAATACAGTAGAGACACATGAAATACCATAAAAATTTAGAACATAATAGAACCAATTGTAAAAAGAATTTGAGAAAAATAACAAAAAACCCCAATTAATTATTATACTATCCAATCACATCATTGATATCAAATACATGTTTGTTATATCCAAAATTACATTAATACTATCTTGCACTAAATACAACATAGATATTTATATTAATTATGTGAATTATTTATATTTCATAAATTTACTATTTATATTAACTATATTGAATGCAAATTGATAACTTTATACCAGATAATTTTCATTATTATTATTTTCGTGGCGAAGTTATTCCACCGTTGGCTGCGACTGGTACCTGGTACAAATACTGGTAGTCTGGTATGGACGCGCTTCTGTCCCTATTGTATTCGTCAAAATTCTAATTAATAAACGACAAATATTCTTCATCTTTGGTTAAAAAAAGTGGAGAGATGGAACAGAAAATATAGCTCAGGGTCAGGGAACACATGCATTTGGTGGAATAAAAATAAGGGATCTGAAATCTCTTCTCAAAGATTTGCTTGTTTAATTAATATTATTCCACTTGGAGGATTCTTCCTTTTTCTTTTTTGTATATTCTAACCACCATTACACAGTAGTCGGGTCAACTATGTATTATCTTCTGCACATGCCTGGAAGCATCCAAATTACGTAATGAAATGATGAAATATTTATTATTCTTTTTCTTCATGATTTTGAAGAAGGAAGAATTCAAAATTAATTACCTGGTAATAGGATAGTTCCTTCGCCTCAAAGTTCACACGGTTATGCTTATATATTTGATATTTCTTTATTTATTTTTTTAATTAAGGTTTCACTTGGCTCCACATAACAACACATGACTAAATAGCAAAAACTGGTTCTCCTGAATTGACAGTATAGGCGAGGACATTATGGTCATATTGACACGAGATATATATATATATATGATGTCTTGTCTTCGACTCAAGGGAGTTAAAGCACCTTTAATTTGCCTCCAAAATATAATTTATATACATGCACTCTTAGAGCGTGTTCGTTTGTCATGTAACTACACATGTAAAAATGAGCGTTCGTTGTATCTTGGGAATGATTATGGGACAACCTATATCTTTTTTTCTTTTCAAGTGATCCATATCACTATTAATTATCATATTTATTATCATATTATTACTAATTTACTATTACCATTATTTAAATATATAAAAATAAAAGTGTTTTCTTTATTAAATTTATTTAAATTTAGTATTTTGCATTAAAAAAAGGACAAAAATAGTGATTAAAAACAACTACATGCGGTGTAATTTTACTAACATACAATCCTAAAATTATTTATTTTCAACATATTTTATCCAATAATACAATTAGATGAGCAAATACATTAAAAAATATCTGTTTGTTCATACAATAAAAGCCCATAATTAAACAAAATATATAGAAACTTAAGATATGAAATATATTAACAAAAAATACTAGTTAAAAATATAGATTTACTAAAATTAAAACATAATTTGGAGCAGTATACATGTTGAAATATTTTGAAATCATTCATTTGACTATCAAGCTCTCGAGGAAAAAAAAAAAATTTAGTCCAAATTTAATTAATTTTCCCATCATTTTGTATTGGAAATGGGAATAAAATGGGGGAATAGTAGCATGTACCACTGTACCAGTACCAGTACCATTGCAGATTCGCATTCGCATGCATCGCATCGAACCAAAATTTCAATATTTTACTCTTCTCTGATACGTGGCTGCACCCTATGAACACACTTTTCTTTTCTTGCTCTTTTTAATCATAATCAAATTCAATTATTCAAAGCCGCACTGCCGTAGGGATATGAATATCTGCTCAAATCAGCTCCACTAATTTCCTAACTATTTGCTATGAAAAAGGAAGAAAATTCTCATTTTACACTTTTTTCAAACCTATCAGCTTTTGACCAGCTGCGTTCCCACTGTTCGTCGCTCAATCTAATGTTGTGCTCGTAAATTAATTAACTAATTAATTCTGCACACCACATTTAATAAAACATATTTTGAAAGATATTGTGGACAAATTATGTTTATATAATTTTTTTTTTAAATATATACTTCAGAATTTTAGTTAGAGATCGTATATTTTTTAAAATCATTTTATATTTAACACTATGTACCAATACGATATGATATGCAGGTAATAAATATAGTTATCACTCATTAATTTATATATGGACGTATGAGTTCTTTTCCTTCAAAGCACCGTTGGATTCCAGCTGTCCCCATTTTAAGAATTTAAATGCCTACAACATTGTTGTTTGCATCTCAAGTATCTTACACAATAATATTTGCCAATTTCCCCACAAATTACATGCATGAAATGGTTAAAATTTCATTTGTAATTAGTATTGCAATTAGCAACTTTTAGTGCTTTTATTAATTTACAATAGCTTTTGTCCTTTTTTTGGACTGTCTGTAGGCTTCCTACATTAAAAACAAAAGCATTACTCAAATAATATTTTTGGAAAAAAATATTAAAGGGTCTCAATTAAAAGTATGTGGGCTGTTACTGGGATACATAATCATGAGTTGTATTACAAGTTGTCAAATGTCAATTTATTAAATTATTATTAGAAAACTAATAACTACATAAGACGCGCTTTTAATTTTCAAGATGATAAGGAGAAGAAGAGAACAAAGATTGGACTTTCTAACTCATCAATGATATAATAAAAGTTTTAATTTACAAACAAGTCCCTAAATTCAACCAGAATAAGTTTCTGTCCTACTGAATCTTGAAAACTATAATTTGTTTGTCCTCGGCGATTGTTCCATCCATGTATAAATTAATCTTGGTCATGGTCAAAGGGTAATTCTGTCATTTTACAACTTGACAGCAAAGGTCCTTTCGGTACTTGCTTCCATCTCATCCATGTTTTTTTTCTTCTTTTTTTTTTCCAGTTTTGATATTGGTGTATAATAATTATACTTTGAATTGGACTTGATCGAATGAAAGAGGAGAGGTGCATCATGCATGGGAACTATATATATTAATATATATTTATATATATTATAAAGGACCTGATACTACTTGCCTAGTTGTTGTACTTTGGTTCTCTCTCGGAGTCCTCATCTCAAAGCATTTGACTGAAGAGCAAAAGCCAGCGATAGTGAGAGATCGAAGGCAGAGTTTTCATGGAGGCATCAGCACCGTCGCCGTCCACACTGAGGCTCCTGGGCTCCGGCGACGGACGTGGTGTCGTGGCAAGAGAGAGAGGCGCTGCCAGCTTCTCCACTCAGGCTAATGCTCTTCTCCGAAAGAATCTCACCTTTCAGGTTTCTCCCCCTTCTCTTCTCGTCTTTCTCTTCTACTTTCATTATCCATCGAAGCTAAAACGCAGCTCTGTTTAAATAAATATACTCAGTGATTGTTTAATATTTATGCCTTGCTTTCTGATATTATATCCTAATTCCATCAATTCAATTTTTTTTTTCAATTTCCTATTAATTGGCACATGTACATATAGACTGGAATGCTGGTAAAAGGAATGAGAACTTTGAACCTCTATTTTTCTTTCTTTTTCTTTGATTGGTAGATGAAATTAAGCGGTTGCTTTCTCCATTTTGTCTTTTTACGTAATTAACCCAAGAGGCGATGCTATTCAGCATGTTGACTTCTGCACCCCCCATCGCAGTATACTATGCAATATATAGTCAATCATGAAAATTAACTATACACTCATAAGCTAATATTATATTGGTGATGAGCAGAAGAGGAACATAAGGACGAACACATGCATTGTGGCATATCCAGTCCTTATCTGTGTCCTTCTACTACTTTTGCAAACCGTGATCAACAACGAGCTCGACAAGCCCAAGTACCGCTGCGGCTGTAAATGCATCCCGGTTAATGGCACTGGCACGTGCCAGAATGTGTGTGGGCCCCAGTACTCGACCCTGGACCAGGTCAGCACCTGCCCCATAGCAAGTCCACCTAAGTGGCCTGCCCTGATGCAGGTGCCTCGTCCCGAGTACCGCGCAGCCCATGATACATATCTACCATTTGCTGATTTGCCTGATTCGTCATGCCAGCTCTCTGGCTCTTGTCCTGCCACTGTGCTCTTCACTGGCAGTAACCAGACTCTTGCACAAAGTATATTTTCTTTGTTCTCAGTTCATCTGTTTCATTTCTTCCTTTATTTTTATTTTTTTTGTCCTTCTTATAATTTGTTACAATTTTCAGCTCTTATATTAATTTCGTTACTGTTGGTTGGATGACAGATCTTGCAGGGAGTCTATTTCCAGTCATGGATAGTTCTTCTCCCAACTTTTCCGATTATCTTACTGTCTTCTCTCAAGTTGTACCCGTGAGTTCTCACTTCATAACTTCAATCTGACTTGCTCGTTTTAATTTGAAGTAAGTTTGTCTATCACGAAACTTCTCAAACTTGGTTGCATTATTTTCCCTTTTTCAGGGCACAGACACGTATACTAGAGACACTCAGTACATTGAGCCTGCATTTATCTCAAACAGGCCTCTTTATTACATTCAGCCGTCCTGCCTCTCTAATTCTTCAACCAAAGCTACAATCGATTACCAAGGGGTGCCCTTTACCGTAGGTCTGAATTTATTCCTTTTTAACTTTTGTGGTATATTCATGTAGTCTACCAAATTTCTTTTCTTCATTTGTTTTGGTTACACTGAATTATACTGCATCCCCTTAAAATGTACAGATGTAGTATGTGTTCAGGGGCTGCCACTATGGCGCAACACATCATCGTCGATAAATAACGAGCTATTCATGGGTTATCGACAGAGCAATACAGAGAGAAAATTGAATGAGTTCCTTGCTGGTACTGCTCTCGCCATTGCATTACATTTCAGAGCGTGTATATTTACATCATGTCTTCTTAAAGCATACATGACTTCTGCAAATTTGCATTGGCAGCTTATGATTTTTTGGATACAAGTGAGAAGGGCTTCAATGTTGATATATGGTACAACTCAACCTACAGTAATAATACAGCATCGGTCGAGATTGCTCTCCAGAGGGTGCCACGCTATTTGAATGCGGTACATACAGTCTTCTCTCTCCACTTTTTCATACTTTTTATTTCAATAAGACTTTTAAACCATGAAGACCAGAATTTTTACTCTACAATTGAAGGAAATAATCATATGTTGAAATGTAGGAGTCTGATTATTAACTACTGGCATCAGATGCAATTTGTAGGGGCAACTTTTATTGGCAATGGCTTGTCCAGTTCAATATTGAAATGGATATGCTGATTGAAATGTGTAAATAATGGCTCCTTCTACAACCTATTTTTACAATGACAGAAAGAAATAATTTCTTTTGCTACTTACATATAATAGGCATCAAATGCATTTCTAAAGTTTCTCAAAGGAGCTGGAGTAACTATGGAATTTGAATATGTGAAAGAGACACCCAAAGTTGGAACAAAAAACCGGCTAGAGATCTCTTCTTTTCTTGGTCCTTTGTTCTTCACTTGGGTTGTTCAGCTTCTTTTACCGGTTAGTACTAATATGATTCATAGATTCCTAGACAAAAAAATTCTACTTGTAGTTTCTTATAACTTCATAATTTTCATGTGCAGATTATACTCACTTCCTTGGTGTATGAGAAGCAACAAAAATTGAAGATAATGATGAAAATGCATGGACTAACTGATGGCCCCTATTGGTTGATTTCTTATTTGTACTTCTTATTGCTATCTGCAGCCTACATGATTTGCTTTGTGATATTTGGCTCTGTAATAGGTACCAATTTTCTTTAATTTTTTTTTTATATCACCCTTGTCATGAATAGTTTTTTATGTACCCATTGTTGAGTAATCTCTTGGTTTCCTTCAGGGTTGAGCTTTTTCAGATTAAATGACTACAGCATACAAGTGGTGTTCTATTTCATTTACATCAATCTTCAGATCGCCTTTGCTTTTCTTGCTGCTTCTTTCTTTTCTACAGTCAAGACAGCTACAGGTACAAACTAAAATCTTTTTGTATTAGAAATGCAAATTAAGCAAAGCCTGATAAGCAACTTTCTAAATCTCTCTCTCATTATAAATAAAGAGAACAGAACCCTATTAGTAATGTTGCATTTTTAAATTGTGTGGTGCAGTGATTGCCTATATTTATGTGTTTGGATCTGGGCTGCTTGGCTCATTTCTCTTGCGTTTTTTTGTGGAAGATACATCTTTTCCAAGTAAGATATTTCTCTTGTTTTTTATGAAACCAAGTAAAAATATTTCCCAAAGTACAATCTAATGAGACAGCAGGAGTTTTGTTCATTTTGTGTACCTAGTAGATTGATCTCATTGCCAATTTTTTCTTCTGAACTTAAAATTTTAAATTTGCTACCCAGAGGGTTGGATTATAGTGATGGAGCTAGTACCAGGCTTCTCCCTATTCAGGGGCTTGTACGAGTTTGCGCAGTATGCTTCCAGCGGAAGTTCCATGGGCACAAAAGGAATGAGGTGGAGTGATCTGAGCAACTCAGAGAATGGCATGAGAACCGTGATGATTATCATGGTGCTGGAGTGGATAGTGTTGTTTCCTTTAGCATTCTATCTCGACCAGGTGTCATCCCTAGGAGGTGGTTTCCGAAAAAATCCCCTCTTTTTCTTAAATTTCTTGAAGAAGAAGAAGATGGTTAGATCACGGTCGCTTCAGTTGACAACTAGCTTCAACCGCCAAGGCTCTGCTAAAGTCGTCATTGATGTTGAAAACAAGCCTGAGGTCACTCAAGAGGTATGTCTGATTTTCTCATCCATTTTATTTGCTTCACAATAATAATAGTTGGTTGCATGGTTTATGTATGAGAATTTGATGCTCTATAGGTTGAGAGATTTAGAAAAGTAGTTGTGTGGATGGAATGGATATAACTTAACTAAATTATAATGAACTGAGTTTCAGAGGGAGTTGGTGGAGAAGCTGGTGATGGAGGAAAACGGAAGCAGTTATGCGGTGATATCTGACGACTTAAGAAAGGTATACCCTGGGCGGGATGGCAACCCTGACAAGCTGGCAGTGAAGGGTCTCTCTCTAGCTCTGCCACAGGGTGAGTGTTTCGGCATGCTCGGTCCTAATGGTGCCGGCAAGACATCCTTCATCCATATGGTTCGTTCATTTATCTTTTAACGTGGAAAGATAAACTATAACCCCCCCCCCCCCCGCGCGCACGGTTAATAATTGATCCAAAATGAACTCTGCAAGACTTAATCAATTTTTCAATTTCTTACTGAATGCTAGTTGTGTTCAAATTAGAAATTAATATGTGCATGATTTTGTCATGCTTTATGTAGTATTCAGATAATATATAAAATGAGTTTTTTTGGCATGAACAGATGATAGGGTTGATTAAGCCAACATCAGGTGCAGCATATGTACAAGGAATGGACATAAGGACCGACATGGATAGCATCTATACCAACATGGGTGTCTGCCCCCAGCATGAGTAACAACTGTTAACCTTCCCTTTTTCTTTTTCCTATTTTCTCTTACCTCCCACCTTTTGTCATCTGATAGAAAATATTGTTGGAAGAATAAATTGATATAATCATAAGGATGTTCACCAGAAATTTTATTGAAATTTTCTATTTATTCCTTTTTCCTCCTTTCGTTATATAGTTTGTTATGGGAAACTTTAACTGGACAGGAGCATTTACTGTTTTATGGTCGGCTAAAGAATCTTAAGGGAGATGCACTTACACAGGTATATTACATATCTTGCTGTTAAATGCAATTTATCCAGTATAATACATCTGTTGCTGTCAAATGCAGTTTAGTTATGTTTTTTTCTGAGTGCCCTTTTTCTCCAAAATTCTAATTAGCCAAAATTTCTGGAAAAAAAAATCAGGCAGTTGAAGTATCACTGAAGAGTGTTAATTTATTTTACGGAGGTGTTGGAGACAAACAAGTGAGGACATATAGTGGCGGCATGAAAAGAAGGCTCAGTGTTGCAATTTCTCTTATTGGAGACCCTAAGGTGCACGATACTGGCCCACTCACTTCAGATATACTGGAAGATTTAATTTGGGTTTAGTTGCAAAATTTATTACATTGTAATGGCCTCATGATCATTTTGTCTTTCACCTATTTAGATTGTTTACATGGATGAGCCTAGTACAGGATTGGACCCTGCTTCAAGAAACAATCTGTGGAATGTTGTGAAGCGTGCTAAGAGAGACCGTGCTATTATTCTTACAAGTATTATTAGTTTCCCATGTTAATATGTTATAAATGTTTACTAAAAAATGTTATAAATGAACTTTTTTTTTAATAACGATAAAAAATACAATCAATTACATTGAAAATTGTTTCGGTTCAGCACATTCAATGGAGGAGGCAGAGGTCTTGTGTGACCGGCTTGGTATTTTTGTGGACGGAAGCTTCCAGTGCTTAGGCAACCCTAAGGAGGTACCTTTTTATTCTTCTATTTGTGTTTTTTGTAGTTTCAGATAATTAAAACCTTTACACAAAATGTGTTTGAGACGGAATATATAATACTACATGAGATAATATGACTTGAAATATGTTATGGCAGTTGAAGGCAAGGTATGGAGGGTCATATGTGTTCACTATGACTACTGCAGCGGAGCAAGAAAAAGAAGTAGAAACCTTAGTGCGGCGCCTCTCTCCAAATGCAAACAAGATCTATCACATATCTGGTACACAAAAGTTTGAAATACCAAAACAGGAAGTCAGAATTTCAGATGTTTTCCAGGCAGTAGAGAAGGCCAAGAGCCGATTTACAATCTATGCATGGGGTTTGGCCGACACCACTCTAGAAGATGTATTCATCAAAGTCGCCAAGAGCGCACAAGCATTCAATGTGCTTTCGTGAATATCGATTTAATTAGCTCCTCTCGCCTTTTTCCATTTTTTTTTTGTATTGCCTTTTTCTTTTCTTTGTTGTTGTTGTTGTTATTATTTTGTTTGGGGGGAGGGGGGGGGGGGTAGGTTCACTGTAAATTTCTCACAATCATTTGCTGTAGTATATACAGAATAATCGACTCGCGAGCTTCTTACGTTGTGATTTTTTAGCATTTGTGCATATTTTTCTTGGACTTGACATGTGTGCTTTGGAAAATGGAGGTGTCTGTTCATACATGGAACAGATGATTTAGTGGAATGAAGAACCTGGGACAAGTATCTAGTGGAACAGGTGATTTCAGGAACATTTAACCACAATATGCTTTATATTAAATAATTGAAAAGTTAAAATAAAATAAAATAAAATAAATAGATTAAAATAAAGAAGGAAAAGAAAATACCATTCTCTTTGTTTTTTCATTTCTCAATGACGAGTTGAGAACTAAAATTGTACATGTTGTTTATCATAAGCAGACTTAAGGAGAAGCAATATCCGACAAAATGTTCAAGTTCAACAAGATTGAAAATCAATAATAGACCACCAATAAAGAATTAGTAATCAACAAATTTCCTTGACCATGCAAAACAGGGAAGGAAGAAAACAAGTACCCGACCCTCTACGCTGTTGTCATTGTCAAAGTTAATATAAGTAGACGAAAATCTTCATACATGGAAAAGCGATTTTGTGGGGACATGGGGGCAATTTTCAGGCATCGATGCACCTACCTCGCAATCTTTTGACAGTGCTTTAAATTTAAATGCTTTTTTAATGTTTTTTTAATGCTTTTCTAGCACCTACCTCGCAATCTTCAAGTTCTGAAAATTTTAATGCTTTTTTAATCTTTTGACAGTGCTGTAAACAGTGCTTTAAATTTAAAAATTAAAAAAAACTAAAATAACCTCATGTAACAGCCATAATTGAATATTTTTAGGGGTAAAATTATAAAATAAAAGAAATGATAAAAATACCCTCCTAAACGGTTATAAATAATTTAATTTGAAGGTTATTTTCATAATTTCACTATCAATTTTCATCTATAAATAGCTACACAATTCATCAAATTCATTTCATCCATCCAAACAACTCAATCTTTCATACTCTCAACTCAACGAAATATATTCTCAAACTTTCTTACTCTTGTATTCAGATTCTGAAATTAAGTAGCTTTCTTAGAGGTACGTATCTTTCAATTTCATTTTTTTAGGTAAAAATAAAAATGCATTAATGCATGGTTAAAAAATAGATAGAAAATTTAAAAAAATGTTGATAATATTTTTGTGCCTTTCCCAAACCAGAATACTTATCTCTTTTTTCATTTTTTTAATCCATATTCGAAAATACTCAATTTTTTCTATGACTTCCCCAAACCAAAATAAACTTAGAAAAATATGTGTGTTTTTCTAATACTTACATCTTTTTTCTAATAATTTTATATTTTTTTCTATGCAGGTTTTTTCATATTTATAAAAATAATATTCAAAAATCCCAAAAAATTATAAAAATAATATTCAAAAATCCCAAAAAAAATTATATTAAAAATCAAAATTCAAAATCCAATTTTTTTTATTAATCAACAATATGGATCCAACTCAAAACTGGATCAACGATGCTGCTATGCAATTAGGTTTGACACCAGACTATACTCCCATACCAGACCAAATTAATGTTAATGTAGACTACAATGCATCATATGGTCTCCCGCCACGAATCCCACATGTTGGCAATGTTCCAATTCCACTAGCAGTCGAATATCCCGCAGGTCCTGAAACTATTTCAGAACCAGATGCGGTCATGAGTAACGATGATCCGAGTCAACATACTACTAGCACCACCACCAAGAAGGCTCGGGAACGAGAATATACGGCAGAATGTTGGCAAATCTTTGAGCAAATTAAAGAGGGTAAGAAAGTAATTGCGGGTAAATGTTTAATTTGTGGTACGAGTATAAATACAATTACGCACATGGTATGCTTGGTGTATTTAAAAGACATAAGGAGAAACATGACAAAAAAGGTGACCAAATTCCTACAGAACACGAACTAGTATGGTCCAAACACAATTCGGCACGGGGGAGGGTATTTTAAGTATGATCTGCAAGGGTTAGGAAAAATTTTATTAAGTATATTGCTAGAGGTGAAAAACCAATGTCAATGGCATATGACCCATTTTTTGAGGAATTTATTAGGGAATCTTTTCATCCCCAATATAAAAAGTCTTACTTGGTTACAAATGAATAATGAATTATTTTCAATTTTTTGGAGCAAACGAGGAGACATTTATGATGAATTTAAGAATGCAAAATATAAAGTGTCCATAACTTCGACATATGGACGTAGGTAAACATAATAAGTCATATTGTCTTATCTTGCTCATTGGATCACCGATGAAATCAACATTGGTACGTGGTTTTTAAATAAAAGATTGCTTGCTTTACGAGTACTAGATTATCCGCATGATGCAGAAATAATTTTTAAATTTGTGTTAAGTATTATTGAGGAATTCCAATGTCGAGATAAGATTTTTGCAATTGGTTTTGATAATGCTAGTAATTGTAATGCCGCAATGCGTCTTCTAACAAATACCTTTAAACCCATAATGAATGGTATATTTTTTCACTCAATTAAATTTTATCAATTATAGGTGGAAGGTAAAAAATACCGCAAACTTTCTTACTACAATTAGGGAGAATATTGGACTTGAAGCAGGAAATGCATATGAAGAAGTGAATACTCTTTTTGAAAGTGTATTCAGAATATATGAGCAACAACATAATGAGGTAGATTACAGTTGTCTAGATAATTTTTATTTAAATTATAATTACTTGTACATGATAACTAAATTATTTTTCTTTAATCAGGCAAGGGTGGCTTCGAGTGTGCCAGCACCAACCAATCCATCAACAAGAGGCAACAGGTCTACTATGTCTCGTATTCAATCCATCCTTCGTAAAAACTCTGGCTCATCTTCAACATCTATCCCACGTGCAACTAGCTCAGAGATACAGATCTTTGCAAACTCCACATCTGAGTATGGCAATATAAGGCTCGACGATGAAAATTTTAGCATTTTACAATATTGGCATCAAGTGAAGGGCGTGTTCCCCATTTTAGCATCCATGGCTTGTGATATTTTTGCCGTTCCTGTCTCCACAGTAGCTTCAGAATCTTGTTTTAGCGCAGCTAATAGGGTTCTAACTGATAAAAGAATAAGATTGGGTGAGAATGTATTTGAGGCTCTGGTTTTACTAAAGGATTGGTACGATGCGAAAACAGACTTCAAGACAAGTCTTGGATGCACTCACTTGATCGAGAAGAAGCTACTTGTCGCATCGAGTTCTAATCCAGGAGTGAAGGGATGCCGAGCGAGAGGTGAACCGAGACCAATCTCATGAGGAAGAAGATCCATTTGCAAGATACTCAAATCCATATATGTATAACTATGAAGAATATGGTTATATGTACCACCATCCGCCATCAGAACCTTTTTAGGGAGTAAGTTCTTTAATTTTAATTTAAATTTTATTTTTTTAAATTACACTAACATATTTTCAAGTTTTTAACTCCGCCTATGTTTCTAACATAGCCGGTCCCAAGCCCGGAAAAAGGAGGAGGGAAAATTTGACAAATATAATATTTTATGAATTACTATAAAAATATTTTAATACATGTCCATATTTTTTTGACATTTTTTTTCATTTTTAATGGGGGCCATTGTCACTGGATAAAAAGAAAGTTATATATCCTTGTTTTTTTTATTATTAAATGTACCCATCTTGTGAAAGCAGTTTCGAGGGAAAGCACGGAACCAAGCTGTACTTACTACTAAGATTAGAAGTCATTCCTCATCAAAAAAAAAAGATTATAAGTCATTGAATAATAAGTTAAGATTGAATTCATGCGCAAACGGCTGGAAAAAGAAAAACGCTAGTACTATTGACCAGGACCCAATCACTTTATCAGAGCAGAGAGCACTAACAATCTAAAATTGAGCTTCACGGGCCTATAAAATTGGGCTTTTGGGTTTAATTTGAAGAAAAAAAATGCTAGGCAAGAAAGGGTCCAACTACAAACTCTAGAAAGAGAAAGGACCCTGCTAGTTGCTAGTTCACAAAAGAAAATTAAATTGATGGGATAATAATCTACAAAAACTCGGACAGCATCAGCTGGGCTATCTTTGTTTTCTTGTTCAAGCATCTATAGTTGTACTCAAAATATATGTTATGCTTTCAACTTTTGACGCACCCAAAATAAATTTATCATATGGTCTTCCACGGTTATTAGCACTTTAATTATCCTAAAACAAGGGATTTTTATTTAATATAACAGATATAACAGAAGTACATATATGTTTGCCTTTTTACTATTACGGTTTGCCTGCAAATATTTGGTTCGTGTCACCAAATGACTACTTATACATGATGAATTCAGCTTGATTGATGGATGCTAAAATCTTAATAATCTATTAATTAATCAGTGCCCAATACCAATACCACCTCCGCCGCCCCCACCTTTACCAGAACCTCCATTGCTGCCTCCACCTTCACCCTCACCTCCACCGCCACCACTTGATCCTCCAGCCGAACCTTGGCCTCCACCCTCACCTCCGCCACTGCTGCCACTAGCTCCTCCACAACCCTGAGCCCGGCCGACTGCATCTCCAGCACTACCGACTCCACTTCCACATCCCGATGCACTTCCGCCGCTTCCTCCAATTCCTCCCCCACCTCCACCACCACCTCCCCTACTGACACTTACACCTCCCCTTCCGATGTGCACGCCAACTCCGCCACCTCCGCCTCCTCCAACATTTATGGACCCATGTCTGGCGCTTATGCCGCCGCCGCCACCTACACCAGCTCCTACATTGACGCCACCTCTTCCAACATGGATACCGACACCTACACCCGCACCTCCTCCTGCACTTGCCCCACCACCACGTGATGTTCCAACTCCACCACCAACCCCTCCACCTAATCCAATAGTAAAATCCGATTCATTAAGGTTTCCGCTCACACCAACGAGTTCACCATGTGTTATGGGCACTAGCTTCCTGGTGTTAATCACATGGTTTCTTTCCTGGGTGGAGAGATCTCTAGCAGTACAAGCTGACATGCATAACAATACATGGGTCATAAGCAAATAAACAAAAGCAGAGGTTGCCATGCATAAATATTTGTGTGTGTGTGTGTGTTTTAGTATAATTGTATATACGTATCTTTGCTTATATCGGAGGTAATTATGATGACTGAATTATATGTTAAGAGATGTCTATAAATAAGAGAGTTCGGTGGTGCCAAACATAGGGACAGGAGGAACATCTGAACATATGAAACCGGTATATCTAGTGTGAACGTGCATGTGATCGATCAATATGTATATAACTTTTGAGGCTGGAAAGCACACTTTCACTAAGCCTTTGCCCCCCAAAAAAATGTTCCATGTATCTTTCCTGTCTGCTTTAGTTATTAACAGTGTGCAAATGGTTGGAGAAAGGATCACCCGTAATGCGCATAATTGTGCCTCCACTCATTAGTTAATTAAGGAAGCTTAAGTTGTTCTTATTTGTGATCAAAGTCTATCATTAACCACAGAATTAGCAAAATTGTGTACTACTGTACTGATGAATAAGTTCACTGTATTTGTGGATGTGCATAAATTAACTATAAATTTTCAAGTTCTATTAAGAAATTAACCGTGGAATAAAAAAGGATGAAATCTCTCTCTACAAGGGGTCCAATCAAGCTGGAATATATGGACTGTAAAGCGGGAGACTCTTGATTGGGCTGAATATTATATAGTTGATAAAAGATTGATGTGAACTGTCACGTCAAAAGTTGTACAATAAATTTGAAAGATTGATAATTTTGAAAGAGTTATAATTTTGAAAGATTGATAATTTTGAAAGAGTTATAATTTTGAAAGAATGATAAAACAATATTTTTTGTAGAAGAATGATATTTTTGACTATTCAAAAAAATGAATTAATCATAATAGTAAAAATATAAATAATTATGATGCTAATAATGATGATGATAATAATAATAATAATAATAATAATAATTCATAATTATAATTAAAATAAATAATAATATTCATAGTTATAATCATAATAATATAATAAAAATATAAACAAAATGATAATATAATGATAAAAATTTATTATTATAATTATAATCATAATAATATAATAATATTAATAAATTATAATTTTAATAATATAATCATAATTATAATTATAATATAATCATATAAAATTATAATCATAATCATAATATAATAATAATAAATAATTATACTCATAATAATATGATAATAATATAATCATAACTATAATCATAATATAATAATATAATATAACATAATAAAATAATAATAATAATAATAATAATAATAATAATAATAATAATAATAAGTAATAATAACCATAGCATAATCATAATATTATTATAATAACATAACAATAATCATAATATAATAATATAATATTAATAAATAATCATAATAATATTATAATAATATAATCATAATCATAATATAATAATATAATCATTATAATAATAAATAATCATAATCATAATAATATAACTATATTTATAATCATAATATAATAATATAATAATACTAATAGTGATGATAATACAATAATAATAATAATCATAATATAATAATATAATCATTATGATAATAATAATATAATCATAATCATAATATAATACTAGATGATGATAATAATAATAATAATAAATAATTATAATATTAATATAATAATAAATTATAATCATAATATAATAATATAATATAACATAATCAAATAATAATCGATATTTCGACGAGAGCTAATCCGGTATACCACCTATAGTTTGGTATATCGGATTAGCACTCTTCTAATTAGTTTAAAATTTATTTGATAAATTAATTCGTTGAAATAATAATTTTATTTTTAGTTTTGTTATTTCAGAGAATGCCAAACAAAGCTATGATAGAATCAGTTTAGTATTAACTATACGATTGTCAAGTGTCATTTTCAACGCACATTAGAGTCACTTTTACAATTAATGCCACATCACATCAGAACTTGAGAGCACCAAGGTGAAAGTTTCTACGTGTGGATAGTGGACTGCACTTCCATGCCGAAGTTAAACGGGCACCAAATATGAACGAGGATTAACTGAAGTTTGCTTTATAATCTGTTATTATTTTTGAAAGTATCATTGTATCATATATTCATACGCAATCACAATTTAAACCTAAGCACTCTGACTTTTGAACTCATCGATCACTATACAAGCCAGGGAAAGAAATACTTTTGCTTATTTCTTTCTATTCTTATAGATAATTAAACGGAAACAAAGAGACAAAGTAGTGTGAAAAGAGTAGGGAATCAGATCCATCTTTTCTTCTTTTTTCTTTGTTTCTTTACAAGTTGAAGAACCTATGGGCTCACGAGATCTATCATAATCTTTTGGTTATATAATATGATATAATATGAAAAATAGCTTGGCAAATATTAAAAAAAATAAAAATCCTTTTCATTAAAATCGGTGAAAACTAGTGAAGAACATGAATACTAAATTATTAATAAATGCATGACCATACCAGCATCAGCATGCCTGCTTGGACATTTTTTATGTTAATTTGTATTTATATAAAGATACTAAATTATGTTTTTCTATTTTGACATTTTATTTTAACATTTTCTGTTTTTTTTTTTTTTGAAGTATAGTTAATATACAATACAATATATTAAAGAAAAGTATGAAAAATGCCGAATAAGAGCCGAAAATGGTCAGATTTGATAAGAGTTGAATGAGAAGGACTTATTTTTTAAAGATTGAGTCTGACCTTTGAGAACTTGAGAAGTCTGACACTTACAATTAGAAAGAGTCGGACCGGACTTATAAGCGCTGGATAAAGGGACACATATTCTCTACAGATAATTTTCATGCGGCGATCTATGCAGGAAAATCATAATTGTTCAAGAAAATCATAATGGTTGTAGTGAAGTCTAAATATAAATTTTGATGAACGGGGTTATTTATTAATATTAAATCATTATTGTTAATAGATGATATGACCGTCAAAATTAAAAGGACCGTAATTACAAAGCTTGTGATGTGAACCGAATTTTTTAAAATACCAACTAGATCGAATTCAAATATGTCTACCTCCGCCTCAGGCGCTCATTCTCTAATTCTTTTCCTCTCGAGATATCTCGTAAGAAAATCTGGACGGCTCATTTTAATCTGAACAGTTATGAAGAAGTTTAAATATAAATTTTGATGCACGAATCTATTTATTATTGTTAAATCAAAACCATTAATTTATAATCGGAAGGTTTTTTAAAAGAACTTCACACCGGAGTCGTAATTTTTTCTTAAAGGGTCGGCCTCACCAACTTATCTACGCTAAGGGCCACGTCCCAAATTTATTTTCATATAGGGCCATAGGAAGGGCGCAACCCGGGTTCACACCCTTCAAAATATATTTTTTATGCCCGACAAATGACCGCGTCCAACCAAGATTGAAGGGCGCAAGCCCAGCTCACACCCTTCAGTTCAAATGTGAAGGGAACAAGCTCGGGTCACGCCCTTCAATTGAGATAGCAGATTGATCTTTTTGCGAGCTTTCTGAATTATATTCAAACATCCTGACCGGAGTTTTCTATCAAAAGTTATAAACATTTAAAGATTAAATTTTTAGCTTATCATCACAGATGTCGAAATTCTTCAGCCCACTATTCATTATATATAACTGTTACACTTAACATGTTCTTTGATTTGTCGATTTGCAAAACAATCTTGAATTTTATAATTTGTCTTGTTTGAATTTTGTGCAGGGATTAACATGCAAATGAACTAGTGCACAAGAATCAAAACTAGTGCTGGGATACAAGAGCTTAATCAAGACTACATTAGGCTTAGGTTTAGTTAGACTCAAACTGGGTTGAATTGGTCAAGATAAATTGAGCTTAAACAACAAGATAAATGGTTTTGCCCAGTGAATCGTTATAACGGTTCAGAAAATGTTATAACGGTTCATCTCAATACTCGAAAATATTCTAAGACAGAAACATTCTCAAAGAAACCAGAGTGTATCGTTATGTAACGATTCAGTAATCGTTACAACGATTTGTGAAACGTATAACGATTCTGTAATCGTTACAACGATTCATGAAACGTATAACGACTTGATAAATCGTTATAACGTTTCAGCTCAGTTGATCCAACGGCTATTCTTTCTAAACCGCTATAATGATTCGTAAATCATTATAACGGTTCAGGCCGAAAAATAGTTTCTTCAGTTATTTCAGAAGATTTATTTAAAAGGATCACATCTCTCACTTATAGTGACTGAATCTGATCTATCTTGCAATATTATTACTACAGAGAGTTTACTAGCCATATACAAAGTGAGAGAGATAATTCAAAAGATTGATACACTCAATTAGCCAAATCTTTGTTCAAGCTCAATTTAGCTTCACTCTATTCTCCCAACTTGATCCTTCGTGATCTTCTTTAAAATATTTTCTTGAGCTGTAGTGCTCATCTTCTTTTGAGTGTGTTGTCACTCACCTTCTTTTGAGTGTGTTGTCACTCACCATTTTTCAGTGTGTTGTCACTCTTGTTACCGATAGGCTTGGCAGCCCATTTTTGTAAGGAACCAAGTGTAAAAACCCATTTTTAAATATATCGGCTCAACCTCAATTGTTAGAGGTTGAGGGTCCCGGAGACGTAGGCATTGTTAAAGCCGAACTCTGTTACATCTTGTGTTCTTGCTTTATCTTTACTTTTTTTCTCACATTATTTTGGTTGCTATATTCTTGTAAGAATTGAATTGATTTAAATTGTATTCCGCTGCCATTACACTTGAGCATTAAGCCCCAAATTGGCTTATACATTTCTACCTTAGGTTCTTTACATTCTTGCACTATCTTGAAGGTCTATCAATAACAAATAATTAAAATTATATTTATATTCTAATTAAAAATTTAAATATAATTTTAGTTATGTATATATAATTAAAATTATATTTAAAATCATAATTAAAATTATATTTATATTTTTAAAATTCAAACCGATTAGCTATTAATTATATTTATATTTATATTTTATTATCGATAGGTTATAATTTAAAATATAATTTTAATTAATTTTAACTATCTACATATATAAATAACTAAATTTATACTTAAATTTTTAATTAAAAACATAAATGTAATTGAATTATAATTTTAACTATATATAAATAACTAAATTATATTTAAATTTTTAATTAAAAATATAAATATAATTTTAATTTTAATTATTTGTCATATATAATGAGTAGTGGCCCTAGTGGGATGAAGAATTTCTAAATTTTTGCTGATAAGCTGAAAGTTTAATCTTTAAATATTTATAACTTTTGATAGAAAAAATCCGATCGAGGACGTTTAAATACAATCCGAAAAGTTTATGAAAAGATTTATCTGCTAGCTCAATTAAATGGCATGAACTGAAATTGCGCTTTCAAGTTTAAATTCAAAGACATGAGCTGAATTTGTATCCTTCAATTTTAGTTGAACGCAATCAGCTATCGAGTACAAAAAAAATAATTTGAAGAATGTGAATCCGAATTGCCGCCTTTGTAGGACTCTGAGTGAAAATAAATTTAGAACGTAACACCCGTACATAAATTACTTGGTTCAAGGTCTTTAAGAAAAAAATCCCCGAGTCCGCAGAAAGAGCTCTCAAGTCTCAAGGGCCTCTCCCGAAAGCACCTGTTGCTTGTACTGTCATAACTAAAAAACTGCTTTCAATAAAATGTGTAATTGATCAATTTGTATATGCTTTTGTTTTGGTTTACGAAGAGGCCATTAAAAGCTTGCCTAGCGAGAGAATGTTCTCTTTCTGCGCAAAATTTTTGAGCGACACACTGCATGAATCCGGACATGATGGAATTGATTTATCCACATATCTACTCAAGGTGTATCATTTATCAACAGGCAGAGTCAGCTGGGTGCTTAACCGATCGAGCAGCTTGCTTGCAATTATGTTAAGTGTTACATTGAAATCAGAAAATTGAAGGACACTAGAGAACTCGTAGAGAGGCTGTGCAGTGAGACTCACTTTTCAGCATCTGGTGAGATGTGGGTTTTGAGGGTCTCGGTGGAGTTAAAATGGGTTATATGTGAGTCGACCTCCATTGAAAAGGAGAAATCGGAGTCTATTCTTGGCCTTCTAATACGTGCATCTGTAAAGGTTTCAGCATCTGAAGCTGAGGGTTTGTGGCTGTTGATAAGTAGTGTTTGCTTCTTAATTTTGGTTTGTGTGCGCCTGCATGCATTTCTGTGTGTCAGTTCAGTTCCTCAAGTGGTGGTAGGGCCACTCTTGCTCGTGCTATTATCAGTTCAAAACTTGCAAGAGATGTACAAGCAGTATGTATAATAGTTCTATAACTTTACACTTATCTTTGAGATTTTTTTTTATTTAATGTACTTTTGGATGGAACGTTTAAAAAAACAATTCTCTGGGTTGCAAAGATAAATCTTGCATCTTCTGCAAATGACAAAAATGCCCTTGGGAATGTGTAAGATTTACGAACCGGCCCTAGGCTTCTATTCGCAGGACAAGGAGCTCTGGAGAGATTATTACATGATGGAAATGAAGGTTTGTTTTGTTCTCTGATATTCTTTAGCCAAACAAAGCGACCCTTGGATTGCAGTGGGAGGTGTAATACTATTGTATCATTGATTTAGAATAAATTGGCCATTTTAGTATGGTAAAAGCATATAATTATAAAATGTGAACATGGATATTTGAAGCAAGAAAGGCAATGAAACCGTAATACGATAGTTGATTTAGAGTTCTCAATTTTATATTTTTAATTTGATTTGTTTTCATCTGTTTATTAATAGGTGGGAACGTCTGAAACTGCAAGTGCTGTGTACTGTACTGGCATGCCAGAAAGACATTGAAATCAGACCCCACTTCTACATGACACAGGTCAAAATAAATGGATCAGCTTATTTCTCTCTTTTGTAACATTTATTGAATTATTTTGTTGCTCAATTTTGATTAATTTTTGTTTCCCTTTTGGTAGCCTTTTGATATCAGGTATTATATTTGATGTGTTGTAACATTTATTTCGTTTTATGTGAAAATTTTGTTCCTTGTTGGCTGTTTGCTTTTGAAGTAATTTTCTTCTAAATATAGTATTGGCGTGAGAGTTATTCAAATATGCAATTTCAATTGTGACGTCATAATAGTAGTTTCTAGAAATAAAATTTACTGGAATGACCAGAGTTCAGGTTGTGTTCTACTTCCACATTCCACATTCCCACATCTCCACACGGATCAACACAAACTAGGAACTATATAAAATAAAATACCATTATGTAGGACCACGCACGAATCTCAAAGCTGAACTACAATTTCCATCGGTCTGACGCTCTGAAAACGAAAGAGTGATACGAGTTGTATCATACAACGATGGAAACATCAAACTTGTTGTTGATAGGGTGTACCTTATCCAAGGGGGAAATATCTCAAAGCAACCCAAGTACCCCAATTGCCGACTACCATTTCTCAATCTTTCAAGAGCATAAAGATAAAGTCCTCTAACACGATAAGCCATTAATTGAGCGATGGAGGTTCTCAGCAATCCCTTCTCTCGTCTCTCAGGAGTACCATCAGTCGTGAGCAGCAGAACTCATCAGAGGCCAGGCTTTCTCTTGCAAGTAGAGAAGCAGAGGGTAGTGCCGAGGTTACATGTCGGCTCTCGCGCCGCACTTGGAGCTCAGCCAATGGACATGGCTCTCAGTTTAGCTGATGCACCACCTCGGGACCCTGTGGTTATGCTTAAAGTCAGGTGAGAAATCAAGTAACAGCAGTTAATTGCCCTTCTAGTTTCTAAGAAAAAAAACTTCAAAATATGCACGCTGAAAAATGAACGAATGTAACCTTTGCTGTATCCTTCCTCCCACTTTATGGAAAAAGAAAAGACAATTGAGGTCAGAGGTTACAGATACATGGTGATTTTTTTTCATACTGCTCTGATATCTTGTTTCTTTTTGTTTTTTCTTCTTTTCGTGTGAGGTTGCAGTGTATTGCTCATTTTCGTTTACTGGATCGCCAATTTTGTAGTGCCACATTTCATTATGAAGGGTTTTCAACAGGACGAAACTCCAGAAGACGAGAGCTCGTCATAAGCACAGCAGCATAAAACCTTATCTTTAATATATTACTTGACCTTGTTTTTTTTTGTTGCATTTTTTATGTATCTTGATATGTTGGAAAACTAATTTCCACAGGATATTTTCATCTAGAATATATCAAAACTTTTTTCTTTCTGTGCCATTTGTTCTGGAAAAATAAATATATCATCAGGAACTCTGAAAAAGGTTCGATGGTGAAAACGGGTGTTCATACATTACCGCCCTTTTCACTTAATCCTAACATATCATTTCCTAACAGGCACTACAATGTCTAAATTTAATAAATGGTGGTAAATTAGTTTTCATTTCAAAGCTGTCTCAGCATGCAGCTAAATTCTTGATATTTATAGAAGTAATGAGAGAAGCAAGTCTTGGTACAAGCAACCATTCAAGAAGCTCAGTACAATAGTAGACAAATTTAGTGACACAATTAGTTATCAGCAATTGACATACATGAGCACCTACTTACATGCCCAATTGCACGCAGATTAGCGCAATCCTACATGCAAGTATCACATATACAGTGCTAACCTATATGACACGGACAGTTAAAATCAAGCCATAATGGTCACTTACAACAACGGATTGGTTTTGGAACTCCACAGTAGATTCAGATGGTACAACTACTGGTATCTCCTCTTTGCCAACTATTTCAATATCCACCAGTTCAAAATTTTTCAATTTGCACAAGAACCGATCCAATCTCTCGCATAACATCTTGCGTCCTTTTAACGAAGGGTTGTTCTCAGTGTCATAGGTGTAGCCTGGTTTGTGCGGCCTTAGATGCTCCCATGCATCAATCCAACCAGTTTCTAGAGGAAAAGAATCATTACTGTTTCTCCAGTTCATGTCACCTCCAAAAATTATGTTTGGGCAATGGTGCAATTTTTCTATGGCTTCCTTGGCTTGAGACATCCTCTTTTCTATGGAACGGTTTAGATGGCTTGTTGCTATGAACAAATCACTTCTGTTGTTAAATTCTGTTTTAGTTACGAGGAGCGCACCTCCTTGGGAGAAAGTCACCGAGTCCAGAGAACTCATTGGCAATTTGGAGAACTGTCAGAGATAAAATACACGTTATGCATTTCCTTTTGGAGGTACGGTATTGGTACAAACATAGATACTGGTATTGGATAGTACACAAATCAGGGAAAAGTTGGTTTTACATATATTCTGTGCTTGGCATTGTCCTTACGAATACTGATAGTATGACAGTATCTAATTTTGGATATATATCTAAAAATAGTATTTCACAAATTGGAGGTTAATGTTAGAAACAAGGATCTTAGAAACCCCACCACTGCGCAGTTATTTCTCTCAGCCACACTCTTGTAAGAATCCCATATCTGAGAACTTGCTAGTATTTTTTCCATCTTTGAAGTCACTTCCTAATGAAGTTAAAATAATAAATGAGATAGACCAGTAAAAGAATACTAAAAGAAAAAAAGAAGAGGAAGAATACCAGTAAGTGCTTCTCTATAGGCCAAGTCTAAACAGATTTAGTACATGGTACCTGAAAGAGAACCACATCAGGCGTATGTGTTTGGATGAGGTGTGTCAATGCTAGCATTCTCGCATGTAATGACATTTTCTGTGGGTGACACAGGTTATATGTCATGATCTTTATCTCTTTCCGTATAGAACTTGTTACATCACAGACTTTATCTGTCAGTAAAATAACAAAAAAAATAAGAAAAAAGAATTAACAACATTCTACACTTGAATAACAACAGTATTAATTACTTTGGCATTGTAATTGGCTTATGTTACACATTACCTTGCAAGTGAGAGGCACCAGTAGTGGAGTTGCCATCACTAGAAGTAGGGATAGATGGATAGGGGAGGAAATGACTGTCAATGGACTGCTCATTATTCGTTCCTGCTGATGAAATCTTGCTTAAACCATATACACCCCACAATTTCAAAGTACCGATGACAACCACTAAAGAACAGAAGTTGGCAAATTTTATCATCCTTTCTTGCGAAGAATCATTCGACTTCTTTATCATCTCTTTAGACCTCTCTGTCATATATCAAGGTCATCTCATTGAGAGAGAGAGAGAGAGAGAGAAAACAGATAGAAATTTAGGACAGTGCATGATAATCTTGTAATTATTAAATTTCTTGAATTAGAAGCATATATATTAGTTGTTTCTATTTTGTGTGGTGGGGGCTTTTGGAATGGGGAACCAACCCATCTCGCATCCCCCCGCCCCCAACCCTTAAAAGTGAAAGATGAAAGATGAAATATGCAAAAATTAAAAGCAAATAGTGAGAGCGCATTACTTGAGCGGTGGAAGAAGCCGCGCTTCCAATTCCAAGCAAGCACTGCCGCGGCGATCCCAGTTGCAGCAGCTAGAGCCAATTTTCCGGTCCTCCCAGAAGAAGAAGAAGAAGAAGACGAATGTTGATTGCCCATTAATTATCTCCTCGCTCTCTCCTTCGACCTTCTCCTCTCTCGTTCAATCTCACTCAGTCAATGAGCCAAGTCTATCTTTACATTTCACATTGCGCTTGGTTTTGAAGAAATTCGTTCACTGCTGTAATATAATTCAGTAATTGTGAGGAGGACTGAGGAGCAGTTCCTTTTGTCAAAACTTAAAAAGAGTACTCTTCTTTTAATCATAAAAGCTTTCTCTTTTCCTTAGCAGGTTAGGTTAGGCTCACGACTGACAACGCTAGTCACACTACCACTACCCACCCACTTGAATAAAAAAAAGCCGAAAAAAGCCAAAACACGTTGAAAATCCTGCTCCAACCCATCAAAACCCGTAAAAAAAATTGTATAAAATATTAATGATAGATATTTCGTCTCCATCATCTATTCTCATAATAATAAACGTTTTTTTATTTTTTTTATCTTATTATATAATATTTTTCTAGCCTATAAATAGAAGGCTTGTATATTGTTGATTGTCATATATCCCTAAAAGAAATAATATAAAAATAAAATTTTAGTCTCTCACAATTTTTGTCTTCTATCTTTATTTTATAACACGTTATCGGTACGACTTCGCTCTAGTGGAGTTGTGACAGAAGTTTATTTTATAGTAGAAGCACGAGATCGACATAATCAGATTATCATAAAATTGTCTCTAAAAAGATGTACAATTTAGATTATATTTTATCATTTTACCATTAATTATAATATATATTTTCCTGATTAAATTGTTCTTATATTGGATGAGACTAATATTTTCATTCCCCGAATATTATGATAAAATAAGTAAATACCAGAAATGTTTTTTTTATTTATTCAATAACTAGAAGTTATTGATACTTTTAATGGTCAGAAGTTATTGTATTTGATAATTGAAAGTTTTATCAAAATGTGTTACAATTGATAACCCGAAGTTATCGATATACTTAATAACCGGAAGTTATTATTTTATTCAACGAAAATGATAACCATAAGTTATCAATTAGATAAATAAATAACTAAATGTAATGTCTCTAATTTTTTCTCTTAATGACCTGAAGTTATTAATATTTTTTTTAGTAATTTTCATAAATGGATGTTCGATTAAATTTATTAATATTAGTAGTATTTTTATTTTGTAGTCCCTATGACAAATCTTACTAAACTTGAATTCGTTGCCCTTGATATATCGGGCAAGAACTATCTCCCATGGACTCTCGATGTTGAGATTCATCTTACCGCAAATAATCTCGGAGATACAATAAAAGATGAAAATAAGGTCTCCCCACAGAAAAAAAAAAACCAAAGCAATGATATTCCTCCGTCATCATCTCCATGAGGATTTAAAAATTAAATATTTAACGGTGAAAGATCCGTTAGAATTGTAGAAAAATTTTAAAGAAAGATATGACCATCAAAAATAAGTGCTCATCCCAAAAGCTCATTATGAATGGATTCATTTAAGGTCGTGAATGTGGTCGCAATAATATTTAGCGACGTAAAAGTCATAATTTTAAATCAAATGACAACAATGTGGTGAGTTATGAAAATAAAAAGAATTCATCATCTTCTAAAAAATCTGAAAGTAGTTGTTATAGATGTGGTATGACAAACCATTGGTCACGCACATGTCGTGCTCTCAAATATTTAGTTGAATTTTACCAAGCATCCATCAAGAAAAAAAGGAAAAGAAGTAGAAATAAATTTTATTGAAAATGAGTCAAGTGATTTACTCATTGATACACACCTAGATGTTTCTGATTTCTTTGAGAATGTTGATAAAGAAATAAATATTATAAACTAAGTTTTTTTGGTTTATTTTAGTTCAGTTTTATGTTGTAAGTTTATATTTTTCATGAATAAAATTAGTTTCTTTAAATTTAATCTTGTATATTTCTTTTGTTTAAAGGAAAAAGAATATGATTGAAAGTTCAAGTAGAGTAATGACAAGTATTAGAGACGAATGTCTAGTACACAGTGGAACAACAAACACTATATTAAAAAATAAGAAATATTTTTCTCAATTGTCTTCTATAGAGACACATGTTAATACAATTTCTGGTATTAATAACTTAATTGAAGGCTCTGGAAGAGCTTGTATTTTGTTATCTGAAGGAACAAAATTAATTATAAATGACGATTTATACTCTAGTAAATCAAGAAGAAATTTACTAAGTTTTAAAGATATTCGGCGTAATGGTTATCATATCGAAACCATAACTGAAAATAACATTGAATATCTTCAAATTACAACGATTAAGTATGGTCAGAAGATCATATTGGAAAAGATGAATGCTTTATCATCTGGACTATATTGTACGAACATAAGTTCAATAGAATCAAATATGATCACTAACCAGAAGTTATATGACACGAAAATATTTACTCTGTGACATGACATGTTAGGTCATCCAGGTAACATTATGATGAGGAGAATAATTGAAAGTATAAATGGGCATCCCCTAAAGGACCTGAAGATTTTATTATCAAAAGATTTATCATGTGCAGCATGCTCTCTTGGAAAATTGATAATTAGGCCATCTAAAAATAAAATTAAAAATGAATCTCCTTTATTTTTAGAGAAAATTCAAGGAGATATTTGTGGGCTATTTCTCTTTCATGTGAATCATTTAGATATTTTATAGTTTTAATTGATGCATCAACTCGATGGTCACATATTTGCCTATTAGCTACAAGAAATATTATATTTGCTAGGCTATTAACACAAATAATCCAATTGAGAGCAATTTTTTTGGATTACCAAATTAAGAGTATCTGACTTGATAATGCATGAGAGTTTACATCCCAGTCTTTTAATGATTATTGTATGTCAATTGAGATTAAGGTAGAACATCCAGTTGCTCATGTACATACACAAAATGGTTTAGCTGAATCATTAATTAAAATATTATAACTGATTGCTAGACCATTACTTATGAAATATAATCTACCATCTTCTGCATGGGGACATATCATATTACATGATACTGCACATATTGGATTAAGACCAACTGCATCTCATAAATTTTCTCCATTACAATTGATCTCTGTAAGAGAACCAAACTTGTCTCATCTTAAAAAATTTTATTGCGCTGTGTATGTTCTAATTTCTCCTCCACAACGCACAAAAATGGGACCACAAAGAAGATTGGGAATTTATATTGGTTTTCACTCTCCATCAATTATTAAATATTTAGAATCATTAACTGGAGATGTTTTTACAGCTCGTTTTTCTGATTATCAATTTGATGAGACAATATTCCCAATATTAGGGGGGAAAAAAGAAAAGTTGGAAACGCAAGTAACTTGGAATACATCATAAATATCTTATCTTGATCTCCGGAGTGGTCAATGTGAACTGAAAATTTAAAAGATTATATATTTACAAAGAATAGCAAATGAGTTACCAGATGCATTTACAAATACAAAAAGAGTGACTAAATCACATATACCAACTTTAAATACACTTGCTCGAATTGATATAACCCCAGTTGAGGTTACTATACAAATAAAACGTGGAAGACCAATCGGTTCCAATGACAAAAATCCACGAAACAGAAAAGAGCAAAATAATACAGTTGGTGTAACTCCAGTAGAAGTTACCGATAAAATTCCAGAAGAGATTGTTAGTAAAATCTCAGAAGATGTTAAAAGTAGAACCCCGGAAGAGGTCGTTGATAAAGTTCCAGAAGAAACTCAGACATCGAATGATTATGAGATCTCAATAAATTATGTACATAATGGTATAATATGAAACCGAAATGAAACATGTGTTGATAAAATTTTTGCATATGCTATAGCAATTGAAATGATAAATGAGGAAGATTATGTGTCAAAAACTCCAGAATAGTGTATGCATAGAAATGATTGGCCAAAATGGAAAGATGCCCTAAAGACTGAATTAGATTCACTTGAAAAGCGAAATATTTTTAGACTTTTAATCCTAACCCCTAAAAATGTTAACCATGTAGGTTAAAATTGGATATTTACAATAAAAAGAAATGAAAAAAAATGAGATTGTGAGATATAAAGTAAGGTTGGTGGCACAAAGTTTTACACAAATAATATGAGTTGATTATGAAGAAACGTATTCACCTGTAGTGGATGCAATAACTCTTCGATTTTTAATTAGTCTCACAATCACTGAGAACCTTCAAATACGTCTCATGGATGTTGTTATCATGGTGTTCTTCCTCTTCTTTCTTGCTTTATTTGTATGGATTACTTGATAATGATATATATATGAAAGTCCCTGAAGGATTAAAAATGCCTGAAGCATTTAAATCAAAACCTTGAGAAATATATTCTATAAAGTTAAAACGATCATTGTATGGACTAAAACAATCGGGTCGAATGTGGTATAATCGACTTAGTGAATATCTCATAAATGAAGAATATAAATCTAATATAATTAGTCACTATATTTTTATTAAACGATCAATCTCGAGTTTTACAATTATTGCAGTATATGTTGATGACCTGAATATCATTGGGTCTCCTGAAGAGATTGAAAAGACTACAAAATTATTAAAGAATGAATTTGAAATGAAAGATCTTAGTGTAACAAAGTTGTGTCTCGCCTGCAGATCGAGTATTTGCATAATGATATCTTTGTCCATCAATCAAACTACATCCAGAAGATATTAAAACATTTTAATATGGACAAAGCTCATCCTCTAAGTACACCAATGGTTGTTCGATCACTTGATGTGAAGAAAGATCCTTACCGGACCCGAAAAATAATGAAAAAACTCTTGGTCCTGAAGTATCATACTTAAGTGCAATTGGGGCTTTGATGTATCTTGCTAATAATAGAGACATGATATTGTTTTTTCTATAAATGTATTAGTAAGATATAGTTTTGATCCAACACGCCGACATTGGAACGGAATCAAATATGTATTACGTTACCTTTGTGGGACGCGTGATATGGGACTATTTTATCGAAAAGATACAAAGTCTAAACTAGTTGGATATGCAGATGTAGGATATTTATCAGATCCGCATAAAGCTCGGTCATAATCCGGATATGTGTTTACATATGGCGGCACTGCAATTTCATTACGATCGACAAAACAAACATTGACAACAACATCATCAAATCATGCCGAATTAATTGTTCTTTATTATGCTGGACGATAATGTATATGGTTAAGATCTATTATCCAACACATCCAAGAGGAATGCGGTCTCGAGTCAGTCAGAGAAAACCCGACGATGATATACGAAGATAATACTGCATACATTGCTCAAATCAAAGAAAAATATATCAAATGTGACAGAACCAAGCACATCTCGCCTAAGTTCTTCTCAACACATGATTTATAGAAAAATGGTTTGATAAATATTTGTCAAATCAAATCAAGTGATAATTTGGCGGATTTATTCACAAAATCATTGTCAAGAAATATTTTTGAGCAGTTTTCACATAAGATTGACATTCGTCACTTAAAAGATGTACATTAAAATGAGGGAGAGTATTATACACGTTGTATTTTTTTTCCCTTCACTAAGTTTTGTCTCATTGGGTTTTCTTAGTAAGGTTTTTAATGAGGCAACATAACTTATCCAAAAGTAACAGTTAAATCAAGTTGGTCCTAAAGTACCAAAATTTAATATTTATCCAGTAGTACAATATTAATAGCGTATAACATAAGGTAAAACATCTAAGGAGAAGTGTTATAAAATATTAATGATATATGTACTTGGTTCTGTCACCCTTCATTTTTCATTCTCTTTACCTCCTCCTTAATTCTAGATTTAATTTTGTATTACGTTTCTCCTTTATTATATGATGTTTCTCTAGCCTATAAATAAACACTTGTATGTTGTTGATTGTCATATCCCTAGAAGAGATAATATAGAAATAATATTTTAGTCTCTCATAACTTTTATCTTTTATATTTATTTTATAACATAAATCAAATTTTAAGAATTAAAATTTCAAAATAATTGATGAACGTAAAAACTTGCATTACATTCTATCATTTTTATGTATAAATTATATTTGTTTATGAAGAATTCAAAAATTAGAAAATATATTTTTGTAAGTGTTAAATTAAGTCTTGATTACTGATAGGGCATCCTACTCGACACCGTCTAATGGGCTCGAGTATGTCCGTTCCTCGAACTCGGGGGCTTCTATAAGGCTAGAATGTTACAAAAAGGCCCAATCTCGAAATCCCAATATTGGAAACCTAATCTCGACGTTTTCGACACCCTGTCGTGACATTAAGCGCCATAAATTCTCATACACGGTGTGTCTTAAATGTGCATGTGTAGTGATAAATATCATAATTATCATCCCAAACACACTGCTGAAACGGTCTAACAGCTACGTGACGCGAGACGGAATCTATATAAGGCTTACCCTCGAGATACGGGGGGACTTTTTTTATCATTATCTACATACACGCACACACGTTATTGACAGCTAACAGGGAAGAGTAATAGTTTGTCCATCTTTTCTCTTGTTCATTCGGTCAACCTGTATCATTTGGCGCCCAACCGTACTTACCTTGCTAATGGCGAGCTTACATTCCGGAGACGATCAACCAACTCCAGTTTAATTCATCCACGTCACCCCTCCTCCTGATGAATGTCCATGGGTTGAGGCTTCTATTCAGCCTCCTCCTCGCGTTCCTCTTCATGCTGAACATGTTCACAATCGACCTCATGTTCAATCATCTCCTTTTCAACCATATGTTCCAGGTTATACTTATCCATATCAAACTTTTAAGACTACATACCAACCTCGGTATCAACAGGCTTATTATCCATATCGTCCTCAATAGCCTTATTACCCTTATGTTGATACTCACAGTTCTCGTCCTTATTAGTATAATGGTACCGCTTATCATGACTTGGGTGGTTAATAATATCCTAACTTCTACCAGTTTAATAATGCTAACCCAGATCCATCTCGTGCGGTACCCACACCACCTCAACCTTCTCACCCTATTCCTCTTCCCTCACACCACATTTCCCCACCAGTTGGTTCACATCAGACACCAACTTTCAATCTTAGTAAATATCGGCATGCCGACAGTCCTAATGGGTCTTCTCATTCTTCTACTAATAATTGTTCTCGAGTTCATCAAATATACATATATAAAAAGTATCTAATATGCATCATAAATCTAATTGGCATCACAAGAATAATAATGTGCGTATCATATCATACTTTAATATTATAAATTTAATGTGCATCATAACTCAATTTAATATTCATTATAAGTCTAATATACAACATAATCCACATAAATACCAAATATACATAGATTTATAATGACACTAGTGATATCGACAATGATAATATCCGCAAAATATTTTCAAATAAATTATTCTGTAAATAGTCCTTTATCTCTCTACATTATAATGTATAGGACTTCTTTATAGAAGTTTGCTTTTAAAAATAAATCAATGTCCTATCTAAGAAATATTTCTTAACAAATTTTTTTCTTCACAAATATCAATAAAGAAAATAACATGAATACTTATAGAATCGAAGGTGGATTACTTATAAAAACCACACTAAATGTGAGTTATGCCAGAAATAATATTTTAATTGACTTATAGTTAAATATATATAGAGAGAGAGTTAGTCTATGGTGTTACGTGTAGCACGGATTGTCTGTATGCTACGGACCGTTTCTCCGTCTTCAAAGTTCAAATGATTGATCTGACTGGTTAAAATATTTTCATATGAAAATCTAGTTGAGGATCAAATTTTATATTTTTTAAATTTTTTTACTATTTTTTAAGATAGCTGAAAAATCACTTGATTTAATTATTATAAGCCATTAAAAAAGAGTGATTTTCTAGCCATCTTAAAAAATAGTAAAAAATTCTAAAATATATATAATTTTATCCCCAACTAGATTTTCATACGTAAAATATTTTTACCAGTCGGATCGATCATTTAAATTTTAAAAATAAAAAAATGGTCCGTAGCACACGGACCATCCGTGTATGTATAGCACCGTAATTTAACTCTCTCTCTCTATATATATCACACAACATGCATCAGCACAAAAAGCACTTCCAAAGCCCCTTAGTTTTAGGATTACAATTTATAAGTTTAATTTTCTTAACCGAACAATGGTGTTTCAAAATTATATTATTTTAATCTATTTATATATTCGTAAATATTTTGATATAATTGTTGGAATTAATTGTTATTAATTACAACATGTATGGGTTTATATGTAATAAATATATATTATATAATGAATTGTCAAATTATACTCATTATGAAGTGATCAAATTCTGTATCGGATTTAATATATGTCATGAGAAATGGGTCATTTAATGTGTAGAATGCGTATTAATAATTTTATGATTTAGTGATGGTCTAAATTATATAAAGTTTGATAATAATACTATTATACTATTGGTCTCGGAAAAAACACAACTATAGACAGTTTTCTGATTAAGCAGCGAACCCGTTAAAAGATACTTGGATCTGATATGGACCCGCTAAGAAATAACTGCTCTCAGTTATGGGTGTCTATTATATACAGTTCGAGACAATCCCTCATTTTACATTTTCTGGCACCTTTTCATTTTCCAACGGAAATCCATCTCTCTCTAAGACGGAGTTCCAGAAGAGACGAAAAATATCTGCGCCGGTCCTCTCAGTCGCTCCATCGAATTAGAGGAAGGTCGCCAGAAGGCTTAAAGGAATCTGATGATCAACAAGATTGTGTATCTTTGAAAGATCGACAATATAAATCAAGATAATCTAATTTATAATTAGTGATTCACTAGAGGATCAAAGGCCCTAAAGAAATTTCTAACAATAATTTCTTAAATATATTCTTTATATTAAGAAAAAAACTTAAAAATAAAAACAAATTTGGGCCTCACCCGCAATCAGATATGCGACCGAGATTTTTTTTTCCATTTTTTAAAATGCTTTCTTTTTGTCTAATTTCAAGTTTTTATTTTTGTTTAAAAAAACCCAAACAGATGACATAAAATAAATATATATGTACAATGTAATTGAAAATTTACATATCGCTACATAGTTCATAAAAAAGTACATATAGGCATATTGACACTCTTCTCCTCAAAAGAATATATGTATTTTCTTTAATAGAAATTTAATCGAATTAAATAAATATAGTAGGTTATAGGTCTACTACATAAAGGGAGTGTTTGGCACTCAATGGAATAGCAAAAAGTTAGAATAGAATAGCTATTCCGTTGAATTAATTTGCCAAACGAATTTTAGACTAAGTAGAAGAGTGCGGAATAGTGCTAATCCAGGTATACCAACTTATAGGTGGAATACCGATTAGCTCTCGTCGAATAGCGATTATTGTTTGATTATATTATATTATATTTTATATTATGATTATGATTAAGATTTAGTATTATTATATTATTATATTATATTTATGATTATAATTTATTATTATATTAATATTAATATTATTTATTATTATTATTATTATATTATTATTATTATTAAATTATTATTATATTATCATTACCATTAGTATTATATATTATTTATTATTATTATAAATATAATTTTAATATTATATTATTATATTATGAATATAAATATAATTATTTATTATTATATTATTATGATCAAGATTATTTATTATTATATTATTATATTATGATGATTATGATTATGATTATTAATACTTATTATTATTTTATTATGTTGTATTATATTATTATATGTTGATTATAGTGATGATTAATTTATTATTATATTATTATAATTATAATTATTTATAATTATTTTTATGATTATGATTATATTTTTATTATTATATTATTATGATTATGATTATGGTTATATTATTATGATTATGACTATAATTATTATTATCATGATTATGATTATGATTATTATATTATGATTATATTATTAAAATTATGATTACTTATTATTATTATATTATTATAATTATGATTGTAATTATAATTTTTTATTATTATATTACTATATTATGATTATGTTTATATTTTGATTATATTACTATTATAATAATTTTATTTATTATGATTATTTTTTATTATGTTGTATTATATTATTATATGTTGATTATAGTTATGATTAATTTATTATTATATTATTATAATTATAATTATTTATAATTATTTTTATGATTATGATTATATTTTTATTATTATGATTATTATGATTATGATTATGGTTATATTATTATGATTATGACTATAATAATTATTATTATCATGATTATGATTATGATTATTATATTATGATTATATTATTAAAATTATGATTACTTATTATTATTATATTATTATAATTATGATTGTAATTATAATTTTTTATTATTATATTACTATATTATGATTATGTTTATATTTTTATTATATTACTATTATAATATTATTATTTATTATGATTATTTTTATTACTTTATTATTATTATTATCTTACTATTATGATTATTATTTTACTATTATTATTATTATCATCATCATTATTAGTATCATAATTATTCATATTTTAACTATTACGAGTAACAAGCAAGCCAAACGATATTTTCGCTCTTCCTTATAGTCAAGAATACCACTCTTCTACCACTCTTCCAAAAAAAATAGTATTCTATCACTCTTCCAAAATTACCACTCTTCCAAAATTATTCTTTGATTTGCCAAACGGACCCAAAAAGAAGAGTGTGTAGTATTGCAGTGGCATAAAGGAAGGTACATAAGGGAGATTTAAATTGCCGCTTGATAATCACTGCTAATATTTACGAAATTAAAGGACTGTAGGAGAAGATTGGGGCGGTTGGGGGTGGCCATTAATGGCACTGCTCTGTTCATCTTTACACGTGGAGATATACTGCATGAGAGGAACTGGAACAGACGTGAAATAACATGCTAAAAATAGTTATATGAAACAGAGTTATTGCTAGCTAGCTCTTCAATTTTCATCCATAGAGAAATTAAGGACATGAGCGTAAGTTGAGCCCAGTGCGATTAATAGCCGTTGGCATGCTATTTGGCGATCCTCGGTACCACTAATCTCTCAACAAACCCTTACCCACATTGCTTGCCATTTGCATCGGTCATCTACTATTTAAATACCCCATGAGAAAGAAACCAATATCATTCATTGCAATAACATCTATAATTAATACTATGGCGCAAGGCTCATTGAAAGTTTTGGCACTGTTGGTATGTGCCTCGTGGTGCGCCTTCCATGCTGCGGCCGGGAAGAACCCAGCAGCAGACTCTCAGGATGCAGCAACAGCCGCCGCCGCCACTTTTAACGTCGGCAGCTACGGTGCACGTGCTGACGGGCAAACCGATGATAGCAACGTAATATTTGAAATCTTAATTATGAACGTCTTCTTCAGTTGATTTTGTGCATTCCTTTCGGTAATCAATTGATGCATACATAATAATAAAATAGATGCTCTCATGATTTCAGGCCTTCTTGAAAGCATGGCAAGCGGCCTGCGCATCGAGTGGCAAAGTGAAGATACAGATACCCCCCGGCACCTACAAATTGGGCCCAATCGTTTTCTCTGGGCCATGCCCCAAAGTTACCATGCTCACAATTGTCCACAAGGTAAAATGGTAAATAATTGCTCAAGCCACATCAATCAGTGATAATGGCAATATGGGAGCTAATTTCGTACCACCGTTGTGAATATTCATTAATAATTCTGCTTCCTGGGTTGATGTAATTAATTAATGCAGGGAACAATAAAAGCGTCGACTAACCTGGGCAAGTACAAATCAGATGCCTGGGTGGAATTTTATGGGGTGAGTGGCCTCAGAATGAGTGGCGGCGGCACATTTGACGGCCAAGGAGCCGCCACTTGGAGCCAGAACAGCTGCAGTAAGAAAAAGAACTGTCAAGCTCTCCCTGTGGTATGTATAAGTATAATGTATATGTATATTGTGTATGTTCACTATTTCTGTTTCAATTCTTGAATTAGAACTTTACTGTTCTGCTATTAAGCATCACCAAAACAAATTAGCTAACTCGACTTGATCTTCATTACAGTCAGTGAAGTTTATTGGCACAAATGACACGATGGTGAAAAAAATAACATCGCTTAATCCAAAGTTCTTCCACATGGCTGTAATTGGTTGCAAAAAGTTCCGTGCCAGCAACCTCATGCTTGAGGCTCCAGAGACGAGTCCCAACACAGATGGGATCCACATTGAGGCCAGTACTGATGTAAGGATTGTTGACACCCAAATCCGCACCGGAGACGATTGCATCTCAATCGGGCATGGGAACTCTGACCTAGTCATTGCAAGAATTAGCTGTGGGCCTGGCCACGGCCTTAGCATCGGCAGCCTGGGTAAATACGCATATGAAAAGGATGTCAAGGGACTTTTGGTCAAGGACAGCAACATCACCGGGACCACAAATGGGGTGCGCATAAAGACATGGGAAAACTCCCCTGTAAGCACTGTCGTCTCAAACGTAACCTTCCAAAACATTCGAATGACCAATGTCAGCAACCCCATCATCATTGACCAGATGTACTGTCCCTTTGCAAATTGCGGTAGCAAGGTACTTGTATTTTATATCAGCCTTTATCTAAATATCTATCTATCAATCCATAGAATGTAGTTGTCCTGTTTGTGGATTTAATGTTAACTGATGGAATCAACAGGATCCATCCAAAGTGAAATTGAGCAACATAAACTTTACTGGCATAAAAGGGTCTTCAGCAACACCAGAGGCAGTGGTCTTGAAGTGCAGTAAGGGATACCCTTGCCAGAATGTCTGCTTAAAAGATGTGCAGCTCAAGCATGTTAATGGTTCAGATGCCATAGCAGTCTGCGCCAATGTGAACCCTCAGTTCTCTGGCAGTGTCCTCCCCAAGACTTGCACCGCTCCAACTTCGTCTTCCTAACTCTCAATCTCTCCAGATCACATATAATTTTATTAATTTTCTTCATCATATTCTTTAACCAAGGAGTCTCTCGGGCATTGTAGAGATAGACGTGTAGCAGAGATGTGGCACTGTCGTCGATCTTTAAGATGCAATAGAGAAGCTATCAGTAGATTGATGTGTTTTGAGGTCTTCTTTGTAAACTAAAATGTTTTATACAGAATAATTGCTCTACAATATTCACAGCATGTCTGGTCTCTGATTACTTCCATTTATTTACAAGCATTCAGTGTAATGGCCGACTGACAGTGACAGCCTCTTAGTCTTTTAAGACCTGACATACCTGCGAGGCTGCGACACTAAGAACATGAGAAAAAGATATTAAAAAAGCATAATAAATAGGGTGAAATACTAAGTTAATATATTTGGGCCTGTTATTATTAATTTTAGACAAATAATGGTTTGCGCCATTTATTTCATTAGAAATAAAAGTTTTGATACCACACTCCCATATCATAAATACTTAAAACTAAAAAGCTACTATTATTTAGATCACATCACTATTTACTGCACCACAGGTGGAATTTCAACTGTCACAAAACATTCACAAGTATTGTCGGACAACAAAATAACAACTGTAACACATACATATTTTCAATTCATAAAATACAGTAAAGAAAGTAGTTAATCATCTAAAGATTTGCTTCCATCCCAACAATCATCTTGCTTGTCCCAATTTATAAAGTCTTGATATATTTCTTCTATAGCAATCTCGGGCACTAGAAAGATCTGACAAACTAATTATAAATTCATTACTGATATAGTTAATATCCTAAAAGAGAGAGAGAGAGAGAGCAGGTCAGTTTGTGTGCCAAATCCGTCCTCTTCCTTTGTTGGTACCAATTCTAAACGGTTTCCTAATACTTGCACTGATAGTAATAAAATATCTTGAGGTAATATACGATGTAAGTTAAACTAAAATTCTTCATCTCTTTTGAGACACTAGTATTTAGCTAGAATAATTATACTAGCTACATACCCGTGCGTTGCTACGAACATTTTTGTTTAGAAACATTAAAAAAATAATATGTTATTTTGACAACTGAATATTTTTATATTAGAAAAAATAAAATTGCTCGCATCTCGTACATCTTTTAAAATATCTTGATGGAAGACATGATTAATATTTTTAAGAGAAAAAATATTAAATTTATTTCTGATTTTTTTCTCTGTCTTTATACAACTATGATAGTTAATTTATGATGTATTTTTTTCATCTTTTAGTTATACAAATGATGTACGTCGTATCATTAATAAAAAATACTTATCAATGAGCAAACTATTTTTTCGTAAAAAATATGTAACATGATTGTCATCTTCATATTTAATATTTGCAGGTGCATTTAAATATGAAATTATGATATATACCATCAGAGAGAACTTCTATAAAAGATAAAACAAAAAAAGAATAATTAAAAGGAAATAATTATTATAGAAGAATACATAATAAGAGAAATAAATTTAGAAAATAATTACCATAAAAACCAAGATGATCAAA
This sequence comes from Schoenoplectus tabernaemontani, assembly GCA_037127355.1. Lineage (NCBI taxonomy): Eukaryota > Viridiplantae > Streptophyta > Magnoliopsida > Poales > Cyperaceae > Schoenoplectus > Schoenoplectus tabernaemontani. The sequence goes on along the minus strand of CM073744.1, from coordinate 534,172 downwards.
AAATCTCTATCAATTATTAGAAAAAGATATAATATTATATTATTTCGGTTAATTGACAACAAATTTTTAATTAAATCTTTACCTTTCCAAATATCTGCAAATTATTTTTAACTTTTCAATACCAAGGCTCCTAATTGCATAATCAATTAACCAAAAAAAATGTCAAAATACCTCTCTAAATAATTGAAATAATTGGATACTTAAAATCAAACAATCTTTTTGGTAAAGTAATTGAAATAAGAACCTTGGCAGTTTTATGCAAAAGCAAATCCATGTCAATATGCTCCTTGGTATTGCTTGGTCCCTGAAACAATTACAGAACAAAATTTAATATGAAGAATTAGAACTATTTCGAATTATTTTAAAATTGAAAAAAAATCCAGTTTTATTTTATTTTCCTCGTCTGTAAGATGTATAAAGGAGAAAAAAATGAATGCATAATCATTCCATAAAAAGAAAATCGGAACACATTAATTCAAAATAAACAAAAAAAAAAAAAAAGTGGTGCCAAAAGGAAATGAAATTAAGGGGCGGATGACTACTTTTTAAGGTACGAAAATATAAATAAGTAGCAATTAATGAATTAATTCATCAGCTACCTATCAAAGATAAAAAACACAAAAATAAAAATAGAAAAAGAAATGAGATGGAAGTGTAACTCTCATTTGTCTGTGTTTTAGCTAACCTCATGCCCTTAATTATAACAAGGCCAAATGCTGGTATTACCTCTTGTACCTAACGTAATTTGTACCAGGTTTTGATGAATTCCAAAAATACTTCTCGGCTTATATCAAATGAATTAATTCTATTTTTTAACGGGTAGTTCTTTTAATTTCGATTTATTGGTGCTTACATACTAATTAATCTCTTTGTACAAATTAGAATTTAAATAACTCCTAAATCGAATGAACCTTTATACAAGCTAGAATTTAATACTCAATAAGTCCAATGGTGTGCCAAATACTGGACACACATATAATATAATTAGTATCAATTTTGAGTAATTCGATCGATGCTGTGTGAAGGTTTCTATCTCCTTCGCGTTTTCATCACCTAAAAACACTCGATGACTCACTTCATCTCTCTCCCGACCTCCGACCTCTTGGTTCAATTGCTTGTCTTTCTATTAAGGATGACCCAACAAGAAAGAAAGAGTGACTTTCCCATAATTGATGGGTGGCGACAGAGAGGGGTGTGGCGATGGAAAGAGCATGACTGGACGAGTGAGAGATTATAATATGACAGCAGTATAAAGAGTGATGAAAAAAAGTAAGCAGGAGGAAACGATCGAGAGAGAGAAGCGGCGCAGAGCGATTAGGTTTCAGAGCGAATGTGTTTTTTCGTTGAGAAGGAAATGGAGAGGAGTGCAGACTAACGGACATGATTATTCCCGTCAGATCAATTAAAATTAACGCCGACTGTTTGATTGAGGGTATTTTAGTCAATTAAAAAATTTACCATGACAAAAAATGGATTACTCCAGTCCTTAGCTGCTTTATATAATAGTATAGATATAGATATAGATTATTCTCTAAAGTTCTCAAAGATTTACAATTACCCCTTCAAAAATTAATTTATTCTTTTCTTTCCATATTATCCATAGGAACGCACCTCTAATGATTTCACACAGATCTAAATTTTTATAAGGAAATGAGACATATATAAACCATAATTCCTTAATAGAATGGCATGTAAAAGTACAATTGTTATATCTACATATTCATGCCCATAAACATTTTGCTATAGAACAAAGTATATATATACATGATCTATAGTTTCTAAATTATCATAGAAAATGCACTTAGGATCAGCTTGCCAACCTATTTTAAGTAAGTTATCCTTATTCAGAATTTTATTTTGTTGTATCAATCATAGAAGTATCTTAATTTTGAGTGGAATAGGAGATTTTTCATGTTTGATGGTATTGATAATGAGATATACCATCAAATTCTAACCAAGTATAAAGAGGGTGAGTACTAAAATTACCATCTGCATTCCATCTCCAAATTAATTCATCATGCTCTCTATTCAAACTAATTGAACTAAGAAAACTGTATAATTCATTTAATTGTGTTCTTAATGGGTATGAAATATTTCTTCTAAAAAATAAATAGAACCTATTGTAACCTATATCTTAATCTACAATAATTTCAGTGTCAATTGCTAATTCAAATAGTAGAGGATATTAGATCTTAAGGGAACACTTTGAAAGCCACCTATCATATCAGAATAGAATGATCTTTCCATTACCTATTTTCTTATTAGTACTAATTGAAAATATATTCATTTCCTTTTGAAATTCTTTTCAAAATGGAGATAAATTTGCAATTCTATTATTATATGTATGAGTAATTATTTCTTTTTATAGATTTATCTCATTATGATTATAATATCTTCATAAGTATTTACACATTAGAGTTGATTAATTATTTTAAGATTCATTATATATATATGCCTCCTTATTCCTTACTTTGACAAACTATTTTTCATGCTACAAGACGATATGTATTTTTTCTAATATTATTTCTCCCAAACAAAAAAAAAATCTTTTACATAATTGGTTTATTTTTTTCCCTTATTACAGCAGAGATCCTAAATATTATTATCCAATATAATGGAATGGCACATAATACCAACTTAATTAGTATTACTCTACCACCTTAGAAAGGAGTTTATGAAGCTTTTTACCAATTTTATTCACTAAGAAATTATAATTAGCTAGTAGGTTTAATTATTATTATTATTTTTCCAAAGAAGATGCACAGTACATGTACATCCAATGAATAGCGATTTGTCGCAGTTATTGATCAGGAGCTTCTACTAAGAAGCCTCTTGCATTGCATGTCGTCCAAGTCCATCTATAGACATGACCATGAAAAAGCTTCTCGAGGTGTGCTTGAATGTAGTGTGCTCCCAGATTAGTGCCTGAATGTAGAGTGTAGACCACGGGTAGCGTTGTTTGTGAACTTCATCACTCCATACCTTTTCATGGCTTGACTAAATCATCTGAACTAGGCTCTTGATGATTATTTTAATTCGTACAAAGCCTCTTTTTTTAATTTACATACCTTATTTTATTGTGTTAGGTGTTTCATAATCAAGGGGTATCTCCATGAATATCTCTTACACTAGTTCTTCGTGTAAAGATGTGTTCTTCACGTCAAACTGGTGTAGTGGTCATTCTAAATTTGCTGCAATAAAGAGTATAAATATAACAAAACTTAATTTAGCAAATGGAGAATATAGTTCTTGAAATCAATCCCATAAGCTTGAGTGTACCATTACCATTTTGCTATTGAATCTTGTTTTGCATCTTTTTATTCTTCCTTGTGCGTTATATTTTATAGTATATATCCATTTACATCTCACAGTTTTCTTCTCCATAGGTAATTCAGTTATTTCTCATGTTTTTTTTTTCTCAATGCATCCATTACCACGTTCATTGCATTGATCCATTTTTTTAATCTTTTAGAGCTTCTTTCAATGTTTCAAGTATGACTACAGATGATAGTTAATTCAAAAAACCCTTCAATGGTTACTTAAATGTCTGGTAGTCGTGTATTTTACAATGAGTTTTATTTTGTACTTGTACTGTTTTCTGGTACATACTATTTTTGGTGGTTGTCCTGTATTTTTTCTTGATGGTAATTTAAATATGGGTTCAGGAGTACTAACCTCAGAATTCGTCTCCAAAAGAGTCAGGCTGATGTGGTGCTGGATCGTCATATTGTATTATCTCGCCTTCTGTGTCATAATCTTCTTGTAAGTTTGGCTCTAGCTTATTTATTTGGTAAGCATCTACCCCTAACTCAAATTGTGTATTATAGTTTTTTTCACCATTTCTCTCACAGATCGGATTTAACTCAGTATTTGACCCATTACTTTCTGTGCTGCTCTCAAATGCTAAGAAATCAAAATTCAATTCTTCTCTCATCATATTATTATTCTCCCCCTTAATTGAATTTTGAGAATCTTTATAAAATGGTTCATTTTTAAGGAAAATAACACCGATTGTTGTCTTGTACTTGGATGAAAATATTTGTATCCTTTTTATTTTGTCCAACTCCTAAAAACACATATTTTTCTACTCTTGGTTCAAGTTTGGGGCGATATTGTTTTTGAAGATATGCATATATCGTACACCCAAAAATCTTCGGAGCCAAATTGAGTAACGAGTTTAATTTAAGATGAGTTAGAAAAGACTTCTAACGGTGTTTCAAAATCATTTACTATGTTGGAGTTTTATTCATGAAACTCAAAGCTCATATTAAGATTTTTGAGCTCTGATATCACATGTCACGCTCTCAATGTGAATTGAGAATGGATTCACAAGAACTAACAAGAAGCTAAATTGAACTGGATAATCGCTAGTTGGCATTAGAACTAAAATTAAGAAGCTAAATTGAACTTTGTTGATTGTGTTTTCATAATCCATTACAATACACCAAATTTCTTTATACAGACGATGCAATTAAGCTTAAAACAACCTAATTCTGCTGAATCACGCCTTCGGTCAGCGCCATTTAAATTCCGATCAGTTTAAATACACAACGCAGTTCTTTCCTTCTCAACCGTTTGGGTCTGCCCGTTTGCCCGGAATTTAAATGCTCTGATTCCCTTCGTCTCTTCGATGAAGCTGTTCATCCTCGCTCATCTCAATTCCTGACAAGTTACCCTACGAGCACTAGTAGGTGAATAGAAAAGTGTCATCCCCTCTCCGCAGTGGAAGTGACTTTTGATAAGGAAGTCTACTGGCACCATCAGCTTGTCCTCTGACTCTGACTCTGACTCTGACATGTATATTTAAATATTTGCTCCGAAAGTTAAACTTTTGAAGGAGAATCAGGAGAACACAAGAGCAGAGATGCAGCTTTGCTGCCTGCAGAGCGCAGAGGGGAAATTATACACCAAAAAAATATCACTCATAATTCATAAGTCAAGACAGAATGCACTGTGAATTGAGTGTAATTAGACCCAAAATGTACACAAAGCAAGCATATAACATCTACAACATTCCTGGCATGAATAATTACCTGAAATTGAAAAAAACAATGAACATTCTGAAAAAGCAAAAGAAACAAGTTTACAATATCATTTCCACATCTCTTCCATGGGGATGCCACGTTCGCGTGCAACGTCAGCGAAATGCCTCATTTGTTGTGTGGCAGCAATGGTGGCGCGTGCATTGTTCAAGGCATTATAGCTGCGCAATTGCTTGCCAAGCGCATTTTTCAGACCTGCCAGTTCAAGAACAATTCTGACAGCCCCACCGGCAATGACACCACTACCTGGTGCTGCCGGCTTCAACATCACCTCTGCTGCCCGAAACCTCGCAGTAGCCCTGAAATTTATGTGCCAGATTTTCCTTTGTTTAGTTTTTTTTTCTTTTAAGCAAAGCCATTGCTCACTTTAAATGAAAGCAGCAGAATAACAACTAACTTCATTCAGTCTCCTTCCTTTGACGACAAACCACAATTTGGGTAACATAATATAAACTGAGAAGATGAACGACTAAAACAGTAATCTAAAACAGTAATTTGCCCATATCTCAGTTGCATAATGCAAATTGCAACACCAAGTAAAACTAGACATACTTGCATCTGAAATGATGACATTCCTCAAAAGCATAAGAGCAAGGATCACTTGACTGAAATAAATAAATGACAAAAAAAAATGAAATTGACCTGTGGGGGAAAGTAAGGTGCTTGGTGAGGGGCACGGTGACAATATTGCGACGGCCGTTGATGACAGCCTTGATGACAGCGTCGGAGACCTCAAGTGCCTTGCCCACTCCAACACCAACATGGCCTTTCTTGTCCCCCACCACCACCACAGCTCTGAAAGACATGTTCTTCCCTCCCTTCACCACCTTTGTCACTCTCCTGACCTTTTTTTTGGAAAAAAAAGTTCATTTCAACAAAAAGAAAGACACCACCATTAGTTGCTCAGAGGAGCTGTTTTATTTTTTCAATGAAAGTAAGAGGGGCTGTTCAGAAGGTTAGTTCGATAAAATATAGAATTAACAAAAAGCAGGACAACTGGATAAGATACAACCATGGTGCATGTGTTTTTTGTTCATCATTTTTTTCTTATCTATGAAAAATTTTCTTTCACAAGGGTTTACAGCATATAATCTCTTTTCTAATTATTTGCTTAGCATCATTTCTGGTACATACATTAGACAAAATACTGATTACTTGAGATAGCAGTACATCCTACATTTATGTTGATTTGACTGATTATAGGCTACATTACATTTCTTTCAACTTTTTAAGTGAAATAGCACGCATTAACATTAAAGAGAGATTAATTGAAGCAACAACCACTTCAAATTATGTTACCATATGCCAAAATTAGAAGTTCCAGACCAGAACTGTGACCATCAAAATTTCAGATTCCAGGGAGCCAGGGACCAAATAAAGAAGAGCATGTTCAGTTAAGGGCAGTTCTTGTAAATGGCATAAAGTAAACCAATGTACCTGTACCTAAGCAGCAACGATTTCATAATTGCTTAATTGGTTGTTGATTTCTGAGCAAAAGAATTTGAATAATTACCTCAACAACACGCTCCTCGAAGTCATCAACGGGCTTTTCAACAATGACATTGTCGAACTCATCAACGATTTTGCTAATCTCTGCATCCATCTCGTAAATGTTGCCTCCGAGATAGCTCTCGCCACTGAAAGAGGGTCCGTAGAGCTTCTCGTAGGCCATGGCTGTCTCCTCCTCCGTCTCCTCGGGCCAGTCAAAGAGTGGGCCCTGAAAGCCAGACAAGGCTTCTTCTTCTTCTTCGAAGGCGGACGGGGTTCACCGTCGGGGGATGGTTCGCCGGGCTCCGCCTGGGGAGGGGTGCAGCGGAGAGAGAGGATGGGAGGAGGAGGGGGAGGGAGAGGGGCGAAGGAGAGGAGGAAGGGTTTATGGGGGAGGTGGCGGAGGAGGAGGGTATTGGGGTGGAGAGAGGAGATGGAGGTGGCGATGGCAGCGGCCATGGATGCTTCTATCAAGCTGGTGAGGTGAGGTGAGGTGAGGTGAGGTGAAGGTGAAGGTGAAGGTGAGAGAAATGAGAAATGGCTTATCCTATTCCTATCCTTATTGTAGTCCAGTTGATTCACGGTCGCTTTTCTTTCGCTAGAGCCCCTATCTATCCTGGTGCCTAGTCCCTGACTCCCTACCCTGTAGCAGAGCAACTGAATGGATAGATGGATGGTCTTATTATTAATTCATGTTGGGCCTCAGTGCAACTACCCCCAGCCCAGCCCAGCCCAGACAAGACCAACCCAGCCCAACTTATTTTATTATGTACTATTTATTCATTGCAAACTTATTTTTTATTAAAAATGGGACCTAATTTTACAATCAGATTAAACTAAAAAAATCCTTTAATTTTTTAAAGTAATATAGTGAATAAAAGTAAAAACAATTATAGTGCTTTTTTCCTTAATTCAGAAGAAAATATTTATTTGGTTGTAAAGCCCGCACATTTAGGACAGAAAAATAGCGTACCATTGGTTCCATTAGCTTGATTATTACATTATCATCAATTTTCTCATTCCTCTCACTTATTTCCAAGTTTTTTTTTCAAATTTTAAAAAACTTATAATTTGAATGCTCTGGTAAGTAAAAAGTAAAAACAATGTGATGGTTGTAAAATTGACATTTCTGATTAAATATATGTGACACGTTCTCGGAATCTCGGTAACGTTTGAAATGATGTGAAATGACGAGGAAGGAAGGAAGAGCAGTGAGCACGCAAAGTAAAGAAGTTGACCTGGGTCTGGGTGCGCTTCTCTCATTCATTCGTCTCATCAATTCTCAAACACATCGTCTCCAGTCTTATCCTTGACGAGTGTGTATACTATACTGTATACAAAACAAATCCATCCAAATGGATATCTCCAGCTGTAAGGAGACTCGAGGAGAGGCTGCATAATGTACGGCGGCACCGCTGGATCCGCTCCAGTGCTGGGCGCCACAGTTTCCCAGTCTCCCTAGTATAGTCCCTGACTCCCTCACAACTCACAACTCACAACTCACAAGTGTTTGTAAGTTTCAATTCTTCACAATTTCACATGTCACGAAAGGTAAATGCAAAGCAACCCCAAGACCGTGAACAAACTCCAACCATCGTTGACATTGATTGCATGCATCACATTCATCATAAGCCACCAGCGAGCGCTCACTCACATTTCACCAGATGGCATTTACATTCTTCATTTTTTTTTCCGGAATTATTTCTTCTTTCTGAGTCGCACCAGAAAGGATTTTTCATCGACACAAGCACATATTTTTCATTCTCCGAAATAAGCTAATTTTCATTCCAATTGAAATTTCGAAGCGAGATATAATATCTTATATTAATTTATTTAATTGTTAAGTAAATTAATATTTTAGAAATCAATCATGGAGTAGATCAATAAAGATTTAAAGAGATGTGTATCTCTCGGTAATCATCCGACATATCACTTGAACTCTAAGTTTAAGTTAGAATTAAAAAATAATATTTTATTGTCTTTTGTAAAGGATTAAATGTGTGTATCTCTCGATAATCATCCAACATACTTTAATCCCTAACTTAATTAGAAGTAAAAATTTTGTTCTACGGTCTTTCCGCAGCTTGAGGATTAACGAGATTTGGGCATTCCAAAACCCAACAAATACGTCACGCGCCATCATCACCAATGTTGGATAGGCAGTTGCATCCATCTTCCAGTACTCCAGGATATCAATTTGATCATCTTTCATGCTTCCCAAATAATAACTCAGTAATTCGTTATTTTTTATTTGCTGATCTTCAAAATAATCATCATCTCACAACTCATTTAGCAATCCAGATGAACTATTACTTCTATACGATTAAAAATGAACACAATATAAGTGAATAAATTATGTAATAGAAAGAATGATGATTAAAATTCATACCTAATGTTGCGACCGAAAGTAGAAAGATTATTAGTATTTCGTCGGTAGTTATAAATGTTAAATATCTCCTCCAATAAGCTATTTACGCGGTTATCTTCCTCATTAGTGCGTAGATGTAGATTTTGTTTGTACTTTTGAAGAAGTCTTACGGTTTATTTTTTCTTGAATGATGGATGAAGACAATTTGTGATAATTGTCACGGCAAGTACTTCCTCCAAATATTTGAGAATTTTTTCTTTCATTGCTTCTATGATTGAAGAAAGAGAGGAGTCGAGACTTTCTATATTTTCCATCTCACAATAAATATTTTGAGAAAAATAATATAAGAAAAAAATATATAGAAAAAAATGAGATAGAAAAAATAATATAGAAAAAGATGAGAAAGAAAAAAGATGAAGTTTAAAATGAATCAAATTAAAAAAAAAAAGATAATTCACTTTGGATATGCGATAAAGATGATGAAGTAACTCATGTATAGATTGTGTATACGAGCACGATAGTTTGACAGTTACCGTGAAGAAGACACCGAGGAAGGATTTTAATATCTCAAGTTGGTCTCATTCTCCCTCGGAGATCAGCAAATGAATCCCCTCGGTTGAGTTATTTAAGGTTTCAGTTATAGCATGCTTGTAAGGAAAATAACGATGAAACATCATATAAGTCGAGTTCCAATGGGTATCTATATCCCATGATACTCTTAACTTGCTCAAACCCAACGGGGCACACAAGGCGTGAAATTCTTATTTTCTTATATTATTTGAAAAAATATGGTGAAGACTATTCTTAAATTTTACAATTAATGCATTAACACCTTGTGTTTTAATACCCGCCTTAACGGTAAGGTGAAGAATATGACAAACACATTTTTGATGAAATATCTTACCATTCATGATAGAGCTTAATGATCAAGTAAAATAATCAATTGACTTTATATCATCACTAGCATTATCGAAATTTTTTATTTTCTAAATCACTTTTTAAATTAAATTCTTATAAAACACTAATAATAGATTGATAAATAATCTATGCAGTATACAGAAATTTCATGATACAAAAACTTAAAACTTTTTTTCGTAAAATCTAATTTTCATCAATATAATGAGTAGTAACACAATAGTAACTAAGACCGTATTTACCGGACGTCCAAATATCAGAGGTAATTGAAACCTTATACTTGGCATATCCAAATGTTGCTAATAAATCATTTTTACGTTCATTATATTGTCTTTTAATCTCGGCTACCATTTTTTCTATGGTGAAATCTCTTATACAATGGTTGACCACAACCCCAGATAATCAACCGAACAAAACTTAAATAATTACCCATACTTATTGGTTGTTCTTTTTGGGCAATATACCGGGAAAACTCACTCAACATTCTTTTTTCATCATATCTTTGGTGAGTTCTACTACCATTCGTGTTTATAACGCAACGAGGGTCTGGTTGATCTTGTAGTTCCTCATTTTTGGCCGCATATTTATCAGCATGCTTTTTAAATGTACTTAGACCATTTTTCTTAGAATATCTATAAAAAACTTTGTAATTTTTTACCTTACACTTTCCGCTAAGCATGACACCGCTCACATCTTTTATTTGTTCATAAAAACGCCACCAAGGTGCATCGTAGGAGGGGCCAGTTGTCTTCCTCTTCTTTTCTGATGGTTCCGCTTCCATTGGTGATGGGGGGTACACTTTGAGGTTGGAGTTTCTGCGATAAAGGAGGATGCGGTCGGAACTTGTGATAGAGATTTTTCGGTTATTTCATGGGAACTTGAGGCGTATTGAGGATGATGCGGTGTAGTAAATATCGGGGTTTGTTGAGATTGATAGTTAAGATTTTGCGGTATATAATTTGATTGAGGGTGGAGTGGGAGGTTCGCATGTCGTGGATAATATGGAGCGTCGGCTTGTGGTTGTTGATAATATTGTGAGAGGTTTGTATTATCAACTACATCTTCACCAAAAAATATTCACACTCAACCGATGCATAAAAACATCCACGGGATTAGGAGGATTTGCCATTTTTATCAAAAAAAAAAATCATCTACTTAAAAAATAAATTTAACATTCTAAATAAAGCTCTAACAAATAAACGAATTTAACATAATAAATAAATTTACAAAAGAAATCAACAATCTAAATAAATTTCTACTTAAAAAATAAATTTAACATTCTAAAATAAATTCTAATAAAAAATAAATTTAACTTTAAATATAATATTCTAAATCTATTAATCTAACAACATAAAATTAAAATATAATATTCTAAGAAAAAAATGAACTTCCACAAATAAAAAAATAGATTTTACAAATAAACTAATTTTTATAAATTTTAAATAAAAAATTACGAATAAAATATAACAACATAATTAATTTCTACAAATAAAAATTATAACTAATTAAAATTAAAAACTAACTTTAAAGGAAAAATATTATTGCAACGATGGAATTGAAAAATGATGAATACCGAATATTACCCTTATAGTCTTCTACCTTCTTCTATTAGTTAATTTTTTCAATGGACTAACAATAAATTAATAATTCTAAACTATTTTTTTATTTTTTGGAATAAGAAAATTAAATTTGAGAATTTGAGATTAAATGAAAATTTAAGAATTTGATAGATTGAGAGGAGAAGAAGAATGAGATTTTGATGTGTTTCGAAAAAAAATTTGATTTTTTTTTTCAGATTTTTCTGCAAAGTTAAAAAAAAGTATTTTTTTTATTTTATTTTTGTACACTTGGGGGTATCTTTGGGGGCCTAGCACCTTTTATTGAAATTGCATAATTTTGGTGAGGGCAGCGAGGTGGGATGGGGGGCGGTCCGGTCCAGTCCGGTCCGGTCCATGGGTCCACACGGGACGGATCGACACGGTCCATTTTCGGGTGTAAGGAGAACCAACCCACCGTTGGACCAGACCAAGGCAAGGCACGGGACGGTCCATGGTCCGAACACGGTCCGGTCCGGTCCACGATCACGGTCCGATCCGGGACGGGTTGGACCGGGTGGGTTTTTTCAATTCTCTAGTCAAAAGTAAGAAAATCTTGACCCAACCCGCTTTAAATCCTACGGATTGAATCCCTATGGGTCGAGACGAATCGGTTTAGTCCGAAGAAGGGGGCTTGACACTTTTTTTGTAATTTCACAAAAATGTCGAACAAACCGCAAAAAACTTTAAAATTTCAGAAAATTCTACTCCGATGTCGTGTGTCTGCCCTCTTTGAATATTCTACGATTGCACTACCTCCATATAGGGGTGTCAATGATACTCTTTTATCCATTTATCCGATTCGTACCATATTCGATAAGATGGGTATAGATAAATTTTTTTCATCAACTTATTTGATATGGGTAAGGGTATGAATTTTGTTTCGTTAAGTAAATGAGTAAGGGTATGGATAAAGGTCATTTCGTATCCGTTTACCTTATAGGATAAATTATTAAGAAAATAACTTTTATTACTTCCAATATAATTATCTCATGTAATATTTTTTTATTTTGGTAAATAAAATAAAAAATAGAGAATTGATAAGAACACTCCGAAGTTGTGCGCTAATGGCTAGTAGTTTCAAACTCGGTCCAGGCCATTAGCGCACAACTTCGGGGTATTCTTACTAATTCTCTATTTTTTTAATTTTATTTATGAAAATAAAAAAAATCTATATGTTAGTTGCCCCGATTTTTTATGAGTTAACTACTATAAATTATAATTCTTATTTTTTCAAGTTCAATCATCTTATAAATTATAATAGTTAAATAATATTTAATAGAGTTCTTCTTAAAATGATTGAATGAGACAATATTAGATTTTATTTGAGATAAAATATTATTTTTTTAATATATTTATTTTCTATTTAAAAAAGTTTGACAAGAGATTCTTTTTATTTATTTATTTTGAAATTACTCTAGTTAGAATTGATTGCATAGTTATATTTTTATTTCATACTAGTAAAATATAGATGTATTTGTATGAACGAAATGAGTTCATATATTTTTTTATAAATGATAATAAACTAAGTAATATATTAGTATTATTTATTTGCATCCGTTATCGTTTCGTTAACCGTTTATTTTAATAGATAAGGGTAGGATATGAGTAAATTTTAATTGTAATGGATAAGGATAAGATATAGATAAGAATAATTTAAAATAAGTATAATAATGAAAATATCTCTACCCGACGCATACTTTACCCATTGACGTCTCTACTTCCATACGAACCATGACCTGTCCAGAAAATTGTTTCCGAGGTCCTTGCACTAGACCACTTCTCTAGAAGACGAGAACCACGCTGCTCACATCTTCTGTTGAACGCACCTGTTTTATTGAAATAAAAAGTCTCTTAAAATAACAGCACCAACCAACCAACTAGTACAACAAAATAAGAAAAGAACCTACACAAAACAAATACAACTCTATTTCTCAATCAAATCAGTCACAACAAGCTAGAACAAGATGAAATGAACATCTTCTCCTGTCAAATGACAAATTATGCTATAACAATAATTTAATCCCATGTTCAGGTCTCAAACCTTTTATAAAAAAAGAATATTGATATTTTATTATTAAATTGGCGATATATTAAATTTAACACAATTTAAATCATTTATCCATCCATAAATAATTTTAAATTTTGAACTATTTATTTTTTAAAATGGTCGAAAATTTTAGATTTTGTGATGGATGGTCAAATGACTTGCTATGAGTAAATCTAGCAGATAGGGTTGCAAACGGATCAGATACGGACGAATAATGCTCTTACCGTATTCATATCCTTTATAATTTTTCGGATGCGGATTAGATATTCAACGGATACCGGATACGGATCAGATATCGGACGGATATATATATACAAATACGGATATATTTTGAATATTAAGTACAAATATTATATATATCATTAAAAAAATAATTACATATTATTTTTTGATAGAATTATTAATTATATTAGTTAAATATTAATTATCATTATATTAGTCGTTCAAATTTATCAATGAATTATTAAAAAATATGTTACATTAGCATAAATTATATAGGATATTGACGGATAATAGCTAAACGGACGGTTACGGATAAATAATAGCCAAACCATATTCATATCCGTTAAATTTTTTCGGATACGGATACAGATATGGATTTCTTCGAATACGGATACAGATCGGATAATTTTTATTATTTTTTGGATCGGATCATGGATATAATCAGATATTTTACTATCTGTTTGCAACCTAATAACAAATACTTAATCTCATCAAAACCATTGATTTATGTACATGTAGCGGATGTAGGTAAGTAAATTGGTATATTATGGCATATACACGGATCCAAATCCGCTGCTGCGCAGCATGTGGTCTGTTCGATCATTTTGAGATTCGTGCTAACTCGAATCTCAAAATACTAACTCAAATCTCGAAGTGATCGAACAGACCACGTGTTGCGCTACACGGTGCTGCGCAGCAGCGGATCCACTTCCGCATATACAGGCTTAGCTCCACATCATGAATATATACCCTTTATTTTGCTAATTAATTGTGTACCTTTGTTTGTACGTCATTTCTATCAGTAGTCAGACGATCACAATATCACCTTTCTGGCTGCTACTTCAAGCGACCAAGCTCCAACCCGTCATTAATTGCAGTCACTTGCACATACAAAATTTCAGCATTTCCTCTGTATTTATATACACATATATATATATATATATTCAATTATTCATACACACTCTCCGAGCCTCCTTTGCAGTGTTTGGTGTAGACTACCTTTTCAAACTTTTTCCCACGCCCCAAAAAGGAAAAAATAAAGTAGAGAGAAAGAGAGAAGAAATAGGAGTCAAAGAGAGTTATAAATAAATGAGAAAAATGGCAGCATAGAGGCCGGTTCACTGTTCGGGTCACAGGACGCGAACACTTTTTTATCTTCCTCCTTCAATCTCTCTCTCTCTCTCTAATTGTCGATAAAAGTTTCTCTTTCAACTCTTTTCTGACCATTACTACACTTTTTATCTTTGTTGGGTTTTCAGGGTTCTTCCTCTTTCTCTCCCCCTCTCTATCTCCAAACCACAAACAAGCAACAAGCTTTAATATTTCCTTTTCTCGATCTTTGCACCAGAAAGCTCCTCTCTTTCTGAAAAATATGCGTCCCTTCACTGTGAATTAGACTTTGCTTGCTGCTAGTAATCTTTCCCTCTACAAAATGCTCTCCTTTCTCCAGTTTCTATTACAATGTGCGCTCGTTCTCTCCGTTCTCCATTTACAATCAACTTGTTCGACGCCTTGCCACCCCTCGGACCTACTCTTTCTCCAAAATTTCTCTCTCAGCCTCACCTCCAATTCCAGCCTCTCTTCATGGGCAGATCCAGCTCTGTGTTGCCAATGGGATGGTATACTGTGCTCTCCTGTTGATGCCACCACTGATTACTTTCGTGTCACCGCTCTTTCTCTCTCTAACCGCAATCTCACTGGACCCATCTTCCATTCTCTCTCTAACCTGCAGTCTCTCCGGTTCCTGGATCTCAGCTTTAATTCCCTCTATGGCTCTATAGAATTTCTGGCCCAATTCCCATCCCTGGTTTCTGCAAATCTGAGTTCAAATTCATTCAACGGATCGCTCATTGGTCTTTCAAATCTCCCAAATTTGGTGTATTTGAATGCAAGTAACAACTCTCTCTCTGGTGAAATGGGACCTGATCTTTGCCTCGGAGCACTGACAATTCGGGTGTTGGATTTATCTTTGAATGGTTTAACAGGTGCATTACCAGATGGAAGACCAGTACTTTGCAATGAAACAATGCAGGAGTTGTATCTCGGTTCAAATTCACTTTCAGGTGAAATTCCGGACTCACTCTTTGATCTCATTTCTCTAGAGAAATTATCCCTCTCTTGCAACAGTTTATCAGGTTATATCAACACCAAATTGGGGATGGTTTCTAGCCTCAAACTGCTAGATATTTCATTGAACCAGTTTTCTGGTGTGCTCCCTGATATTTTCCAGAATTTCACGATGCTCGAACATTTGATTGTGCATTCAAATTCATTCTCGGGGCCACTGCCATCTTCATTTTCTAACTTGGTGCAAATCAAGGAACTTGACTTGCGTAACAACTCATTGTCTGGTCAGATTGAAATTGATTTTACGGGCATGCTTTTTTTACAGTCTCTTGACCTCGCCACTAATCGGTTCTTTGGACCATTACCAACAAGTCTGTCCACCTGCATGCAGCTGAAAACCCTTAGCTTGGCCAAAAATGGGTTCACTGGTCAGGTGCCCGAAGGATATGCAAACCTGTCTTCTCTCTCTTTCCTCTCTCTATCAAATAATAGCATTCATAACATATCTGGTGCGCTGGTTGCACTACAAAACTGTAAGAAGCTAACCACTCTTATATTAACCAAGAATTTCCATGGTGAAGTGATACCGGCTTCTGGTTTCACTGGGTTTGAAAGTCTGGAGATACTGGCACTGGGTAACTGTGGCTTAACAGGCCAGATACCCAATTCACTAGCTAGATGTAAGAAGCTGGAAGTGTTGGATTTGTCTTGGAATCGGCTAAGTGGCATTATACCAGGTTGGATCAGTGACTTAGATTATCTGACCTATTTGGATATCTCAAACAATTCTCTTTCAGGTGAAATACCAAAAAAATTGACCCTGTTGAAGAGCCTTGTTTCAGGCCATAGCTCATCCAACTTGACCTATTTCGGGCTGCCTTTGTATGTCAAAAGAAACCGGAGCACAAACGGGTTGCAATACAACCAATTGTCCAGCTTCCCTCCTTCTCTGTACTTAAACAATAACGGGCTTAATGGGTCGATATGGCAAGAATTTGGAAACCTGAAATCACTTCATGTTTTAGATCTGAGTCATAATGGTTTAACTGGGCACATACCTGACTCCCTAGCAAATATGGAGAACTTGGAGATTTTGGATCTTTCGTTCAATCAGCTTAATGGGTCCATACCCGCTTCGCTGAGCAAGCTTACCTTTTTGTCAAAGTTTAGTGTGGCGCATAACCATTTAGAGGGAGTAATACCGACTGAAGGTCAGTTCTTTAGTTTTGCGAACTCTAGTTATGAGGAGAACCCAGGTTTATGTAAGTCAACTTCTGGTAGCTGCAATTCCACTCATTTACTTCCAGTGACTGATCCTAAATTCTTCCAACCAAGTTGGAGGCGTAATAATTTAAGGGGAAGCATACTTGGAGTAACAATCAGCTTAGCTGTTGTTATTGTACTTCTTTTGGCATTTGTTCTTCTTCACATGTCAAGAAGGGATGAAAACAATCATCTGAACTTGCAAGAAATTGATACCCGATCTGTTCAGTCACCTGACCCAGATTCTAAGCCTGTTATCTTCTTCCAGAACTCTGGGACAAAGGATATCACAATACATGACCTTTTGAAATCCACCAACAATTTTGACCAAGCAAACATCATTGGTTGTGGTGGGTTCGGATTGGTATACAAGGCTTGTCTGCAGGATGGTTCCAAAATTGCTGTAAAACGACTTTCAGGCGATTGCGGTCAGATGGAAAGAGAGTTCCGTGCAGAAGTTGAAGCCCTTTCGAGGGCTCAGCACCCACATTTGGTTTCCCTCAAAGGGTATTGCAAATATGGGTCAGATAGGTTGCTAATCTACTCCTACATGGAGAATGGTAGCCTTGACTATTGGCTGCATGAGAAACCTGATGGCAGGTCCCACCTCAAGTGGCCCCTCAGACTCAAAATTGCACAGGGTTCAGCTAGAGGGCTGTCCTATTTGCATAAATCTTGTGATCCAAATATAGTGCATCGTGATGTTAAATCGAGTAACATTCTGTTAGATGAAAAATTTGAAGCACATATAGCAGATTTTGGGCTCTCTAGGTTCATGAATCCATATGCAACTCATGTAACAACTGATTTGGTCGGTACTTTGGGGTACATACCACCTGAGTATAGTCAAGCACTAATTGCGACTTTAAAAGGAGACGTGTTCAGTTTTGGGGTTGTTTTATTGGAGCTGTTAACGGGTCATCGACCCGTGGATATCTGCAGGGCCAAAGGGAGCCGGGATTTGGTTTCTTGGGTTTGTCAGATGAGAAAGGAGAAAAAAGAACAGACAGTTTTTGATGGTTTAATATGGAGTAAGTTATTTGAGAAAGACTTTTTGAGTGTACTTGAAATTGCCTGTAAGTGCATAAACTCAGATCCGAGATCAAGACCTGGTATCGAGCAGGTTGTTACTTGGCTCGATGCAGTTGGTGTAGATGAATAGTATTGTTAATTTTAATCAATTAGGTGCCATAGTATTGATAATGAATAATGAACAGTTGAAAATGCAGTTTTGGGTTTTGTAAAATGCAGTCTATTTGTAAATAATTTTCATTTTAACTGATATAATTGAGCTTATATGGCGGCCTCTGCTTAATATTTTGGTCATAACCCTGTTATTGTGTGTATTCTTTTTTTTTTCTTCCAAAATAGTGGACTGTCCAATTTTCCATGGAAACAAATAGTTTTGAGTACTACAGGCCCCAGTACTCATGGGGATTTACAACCTACAAAGAGTTTGTAACAAATACTAATAAAAGAACTACCCGTACACAACTGGTACACAACTACTACCTGCCTATTATGAAAAAAAAAACAGTAAAACAACCCTAGAACAACAGAACTGCATAATGTCCTAATTCAAAACAACCAAATGTAAGGCATAACAAATGCAAACAGCATCATAGTCCTAGAAGAAGAAGACAATCTGACAATAGAGACAGTTTGTCAGTACAGAAGCCATCCATTCTTGTATAGGCCATGTTGTGATGAAACAGCATCATAGTCCTAGAAGAAGAAGACAATCTGACAACAGAGACAGTTTGTCAGTACAGAAGCCATCCATTCTTGTATAGGCCATGTTGTGATGAAATCTGCTGCTCTTTGGCGCGCCGAACGTGATCTTGCTCTTTGACATCCTCAGTTTCGCACTACAGTAATATCTTCTTTGATGATTTTTGTCCATCTGATTTTACGAGGAAGGTTCTGCTTGCCGATTTTACGAGCAGTAGATTCTGACCTGGCCATGTTGCCTATACAAAATGTTCTCGTATGTATTCTATTTGTCTTTCTTTTTTCAATGGTCATTATCGGAGCCAACAAAATGAGATTAAGAATATATTAAGGGTGAAAATGAGAAGCGAGAAATGAAGAATCTCAAGGAAGACATCTAACTATGAACATTTTGCAAAAGATACTATATTACGTATGAACTCTGGAAAAATAAAAAAAACTTTTAGAAACCCCCTAGGATCTGTAGTATTTACTGCCCATGAAAAGAGATTAAGAGATGAAAAAAAAAATTTGAAGCTGTTTTTGCAATTCCCTCCATTCATCCTTGAGAGGAACACCTATATTTTTGTTTTTGTTTTTGTTTCTGTTTTTGAAATAAGTGACAGCCAACGTGCAACAATGTTTCAGTTTTACTGAAACATTTTTCTGGAGAATAAGCATGCATCATTTTTCTGGAGAGGTGTGGCGAAAATCAAATCCTCTTTTCACTGCTCCATTGAATTTCGGGTTGGCAACGGAAAGAGGACACTCTTCTGGGAAGATTGTTGGTTACAATGCCCAATCAAACAGCTCTATCCAACGTTATACAGTCAATCAACTCAGAGAGACTGCACGGTGGCGGAAGTTTACCAACAGGGCCAGTGAGCATTATTGTTCCACACAAACTCAATTGAAATACAACGACAGGCAGCTCATCTCACAGCAACATTAACGAGTGTCCGCCTGCACGATAGGGCGGATGAAGCAAGATGGATCCGCACCCCAAAATTCTCAGTCAGTGCTTACTACAGATTTATGCAAAATTTTCCAAACATCAACAATTCAATGCCCAATCTGTGGATAATCAAAGCGCCGCCAAGAGTCCTCACATTTACGTGGTTAATGATGCAAAATGCAATACTCACAGTGGATAACTTACAAAGGAGGGGATGGCAACTGGCCAATATATGTCATATGTGCGGCAAGGCAGAAGAAACAATCTCTCATCTATTCACAGCATGTCAATATGTCAAGGAAATACGGTGTTACATCCATGATATGAAACAAACACACAGACCTGTTTCTACTGAGTATAGGGCCGGTAGGTATCACTTTATCTTGGACGCAAGACAGAATACAGGAAGAGAATGGAAATTATCACCTGATTTGTCATATGGAGGGAGAGATGTACAAGGATATTTCAAGAGCAAAACAAGGCGCCTATGACGATAGTGAGGGAGATATTACTAGAATATGAAAATTAGTTCGATAACAACGATCAAGGATAAAAACACTTAGATCATATTCACCTTTCCGTTCTGTGTTCTCTCTTTAACTTTTTTTCATTTCCATTTTTCTTTTTTAACTAATCTGTATTACAAAGCTCACACGCTTGTGATCAATGTAACTTCGCAGATTAATAAAATTTAAAGGCGCAGACCTTCATCTTTTCGATCAAAAAAAAAAAAAAGTTTTACTGAAACAAATATTGTTACAACACATTTGTAATAAAGAACTGAAACTATATGATTTGAATCAGAAAAAATAAAATTCAACACCGCATAAATTTAATAAGATATTTGACCCAATATAACCTGTATTAGAAAAAAAATCCTAAGCTAACAAAATCAATTAATCCAATCCAAACGAAACTTGTCTCGCTGGATTTGTACCAGAAACTCGCAGCTGATTATCTGTTAAATAAAATGAGAAGAATTTAATCCTTTTTTCTTCTAATTATCAACTCCACTCACACGATAATTATCGAGGCTGATAGCAACATTCCTTCAATGTTCTACGGACATGTGGCTCTCAGAAGACAACCTGTCTCTGGCTTGCTACGCTTGGTGGGACTTATCCAATTAATACAAATATGTGGATGTGCTATGTGAAATAATCAATAATGAAAATTGAAAAGAAAACCAAAATTTGTTCGTTCCAAGAAGGAACTGGTCTGAATCCGCCTATAATTTATAATTTGTGTTCAATCACCTTTTAGATATTGTACGATTTTAGTTACTGTGAACTCTGCAAAAGATAATATCATCTGTACGTATGTGGGAGATCACAAATTCGAAACACAAATGAAAGATCCTTAAAGATCCTTTATGATATTTGAAGTTGGATGGCTTAAACACCCCTCTTTACTCAAAAAATTACTGTTAACTCTATAAAAGATTAAATATAATATGTAATTCATATTAATTAATCTCTCTAAACTTTTCATAATTTGCATATAAAAAATCATTCTTATTCTTTTTTCCAGAAATGTAACGCAGTTACGCTTGCTAATAAATCCGCCCTTCAAGAATTAATAAAACTAGTTATAAAAATTAAATTGATGAATCTCAGTTCCAATTTCTTCTTGAAAATCATCGATATTCGAAGCACACCCGTAAAAAGTTATGAATGAGTGTCCCCCCCCCCACTAATACAATGGACTTTTTTTTCTCTCTTCTTAAAATATTTGGACTCGTTTTGTTAGGTGAACCTTATCGCAGGAAATGTTGCCATTTTCAAAAAAATCAATAAACATTCAAATATTTAAATAATTCAAGACTTAAAATTTTCCATAATTGTGGGAAAAAATGGTGAGAGGCTTTGACCTCTATTTCTTTATCAATAATAATAATAATAATAATAAATAAAAATAAGAAATTAGACTAGCATGCATGATCTATGTACTATGAATCGTTTCTCCATTTTTAAAGCTCAAAGACTGATTCGGCTGTTCAAAATGATTTCAATATAAAAATCTAATTATAGATCAAATTTTATATTTTTTAAAAAAAATTTACTATTTTTTAAATAGTTAGAAAATCCTTTTTTTAACGTCTCATAA
The DNA here is from genome assembly GCA_037127355.1 of Schoenoplectus tabernaemontani. Lineage (NCBI taxonomy): Eukaryota > Viridiplantae > Streptophyta > Magnoliopsida > Poales > Cyperaceae > Schoenoplectus > Schoenoplectus tabernaemontani. The sequence continues at coordinate 512,391 of CM073744.1, read as the reverse complement.
TAATAAAACTAAGTGATTTTTTAACTATCTAAAATATAGTAAAAAAGTTTTAAAAATACAAAATTTATTACATAACTAAAGTTTCATATGAAAATCATTTTAAATGATCAGATGAACTTGCTGAACTTTAAAAATAATAAAAGATCTGTAACACACGTCTACTACGGATAGCAGGGTAGCACCACAATTAAAGTCTAATGATAATAATAATGCCTCCGCAGGACTGCAACACATTTCATAATTTCCCTTAAAGATTACTAATAAGAGTATGAAGCCCTTACGTTACTTTCCTCCCATTGACATATAATTTAACCAAAAGGCACAATTCACATTCTAATTATACCATTAGGGACACATTATTTAAGACCGGCAAAGGCAAATCTTGCAGAAATCGTACAAAGATATATCAGGGTAAACAAAGAAATCTAGTTGTATAAGGGGATCGTAACTAAAAATCCACTTAACTAAATCTCCAACTCTGAACAAATAGAGAAGCAGCTTAATTTATAAGGGGATCATAACCCAGAAAGAACCTTTATCATATTTTCCCGGGGCCGATACATTGCTTGGAGTGGAACTGCTTTAGGAAGTGTGAGACCAGAACCTTCAATTAAGTCTACCAGTTCATCCCCTATTCTTTGCCAGTGAAAACACTGAATCAGAGTTCCCAATATCAACCCGAGCTCGCGCATTGCAAGGCCTTCTCCCGGGCACCTTCTCCTGCCCATCCCGAATGGTATTATCCATGAATTTTCTGTCTTGCCGTTTGCAAACCTCTCAGGCCTAAATTTTGAAGGTTCCTCCCATGTGTCGGGATCTCTGTGGATTTGATACGCGTTAACCAGTATCATTGTTCCACAGGGAATGCTGTAGCCCCCGATTGTGACATCTTCACTTGATTGATGAGGCACAAGAAGAGGGGTACCTGGGTAAAGTCGGAGTACCTCGTTCAGAATACATTGAAGGTATGGGAGATGGGTCATGTCCGACTCCTCTATCAAACGCTCGTTCCCGACATGCTCGTCAATTTCAGCTGCAGCCTTCTGTAGTGCTTCTGGATTGTTCACTAAGCTGGTCATCGCCCATTCAGCGGTGTTAGAGGACGTATCCGTTCCAGCTAGTAAGATGCTCTAAATTTTATAGCACAAAATTAGAAATAGCATTGGAACAAAATATCACTTTTTATTAAATTAAATAGTTCAGTTATTTTGCATAATCTGTATATTTATTCTTGTCTTTGTTTTCAGAAGTTATGGAATATGAAATTAGCTTCAGATGTGTAAAAACTAAACTGTCAATTAATATACCAAGCAGATGCATTCAATTTTGGGGTCACTGCATCCCTCTGGATCCTTTTCCTGTAATTGGAGCAAATGAGCTATCATTGTGTTCTTTGTTTCAGCATTGTTTCTCCTGTGCTCTTCAATAAGTTTCACCACCATCTCTTTCTGTTGCTTTGCCAAATGCGCTTTTTTCTTTATCACTTCGTTGAGGTCCAAAAACCTAAGAAATGGTAAAAAGTCCTCGATGTTGGAGGCCCCGCTCAAGGTGAAGTGCTCCTCCACTGCCTCCCGGAATCGCGTCGTCTCCTCCAAGTCCTCTAAGTCATCTCCGTAGAACCTCTTGCCGGCTATCATCATCAGCAGCACATTAAGAGACAGTTGGAACAGACTTGTTTTCAGCTCTAGCTTTTTCAGTCCATTTGATTCCTTCAATCCAGTAGAAGTCATCCAAGACTTGAAGAGTCGGCGAGCCATGTCTTGGACCTCTCGAGCCCGAACATCTGTCGAGGCTTGTAATTGTTGAGGGGAGAGGAGCTCGACCGCTGAAATCCTCCTGATATCACGCCAGAAGGGACCATAGTTGATAGCTCCCAACCCGATGATACCTTTGTTGTTGCGTACGGTGGAGGGGAATTGGGGCCTGTTTGCCAAGGCCAAGTCGTGGGTGGTGAAGCACTCTTCCACAAGTGAACGAGAAGAGATGACGATGACCGAGCGGCAGCCGAAGCGGAGAAAAGTGATGGGGCCATATCCTTGGGATATGCGGGCCAGGGTATGGTGGAGGGGCTTTTTGAAAAGATGAAGGTGGCCGATGATGGGGAGTGCCGGCGGGCTCGGAGGCAGTCGCTGTTTGCTGGTATAAGAATAAGAGAGAGCAAATTTTACAAATACAAGGAGAACAGCGGCGAGGAGAATCATCTGAGAATATAAGGCAAGCATTGTGAAATACTAATTTAATTGATGACTACTTCTACTTGGTTAATTTATTATGATCTAGTCCTATGAGATGGGATGGGAATGACCACAGACTTGAGAGCGTGGATTATATACGTTGAGCAAATGATTGACCATGGGTCATGGGAAGGACAGTGATGAGTGGGAAAGCAAGAAACTCCGCCTCCCCCTACTTTACTTAGCTAGGCGGGGAAGAGAAGAGGTACGAAAGCACAAGCTTCAACTCTTCAAGCTCGGTTAATCTCCATTTCGTGCGTGCGGTGCTCAGCGATTACATCGCGATTTTCATCCTGTGAGCCGCGTCAAAGACCAGAGTGTGGATTCCATTTATTTTCTCTGCTGTGAGCCGCGTGAAAAGTTCTCTCTCTTTGTGGACCGCGCATAGACCAGGTGAAATTCCATTTGGTTTTGTCATTTGTGGTGAGTGGTGACCAGCGTACCATCTGTCTTTGACTTTAATCAAAGTTGTTACACGTCTTGCCTCTACCTGATTGGTACTTGTGAAGTTTCCTTCCTGTTGGGTTTTGGCATTTAGTTTAGAAGTGCAGTTTGTTTGCTGATTAAGGAGGTATTTTGGTGAACTTAATCCTTGTGAGTCCGGGTAATTTGATTAATTGGAGATTTATTGATATGGGTTTGTAATATTTTCATGAAAAAGTCTCTAACTAACCGGTTACGGTTAAAGTTGTGTCTCTACACTCTTTGTATGAAAAAGGTACATCTATTTTCATTCATATTGCATAGTTTACCTTCATTTTGAATGATTTGAATATGTTAGATATTAAGGTAGAGGATGAGGATCAAACACTTTTATTGTTGTGTTCGTTATTTACATCATACAAGGCTTTTAGGGATATGATGGTGTATAGTAAAGAAAAAAATATTCTTGAGGATGTTAAGACCACTTTGTAAGCAAAATTGCATTTGAATAATGAAATGATCAATGTTGAAAAAGAGAAGTCAAGGTGTTGGTTTGATTGCGGATCGAGAAGCTAGAACCCGTTCAAAATCAAGACATAAGTATCTCACTTGTAATTATTGTAAGAAGAAGGGACACATTAATGTCGATTGTTTTAAGTTGAAAAATAAACAAAAGGCGGATAAATGTGTCTCTTTGGAAAAGGCAAATGTGGTCAATTGTGATGACACATATGATATGTTTTGTGTAGTTGATAGTTGTGTCAATGATGAGAATTCTTGGATTATGGATACGGGTGCTTCTCAACACATGACTTCAAATAGAGATTGGTTTGAGAGTTATGAGTCATCTAGTGACAATTTGCTTATGAGTAATAGCAATTTGTGCAAGGTTGTCGGTGTTGGCACAATAAAAATTAAGTTTCATGATGGCAAGATCCGAATGTTGACGGATGTGAGACATATACCCGATTTGAATAAGAATTTAATTTCTTTGGGTTCTCTTGAAGAGAAATGATGTAAGTTTCAAAGTGAAAATGGAGTCATTCGTGTTTCCAAAGGGGCTCTCACTATCATGAAGGAAAAGAGAGTTGAAACTCTCTATTTCTTGTAAGGTTCCACGGTCACCGGCTCGGTCGCTATTGTGAATTCGGGTCCTACCTCGGATGATGTTACGAAATTATGGCATATGAGGTTAGGACATATGAGTGAGCGGGGGATGACTATCTTGAGCAAGAGAGGCTTGTTGTGTGGTCAATGCACAAATAATTTGAAGTTTTGTGAACATTATGTATTTGGCAAGCAAAAAAGATTGGGCTTCTCTACGGCCATTCATCGGACCAATGGGACATTAGATTACATTCATTCAGAACTTTGGGGACCCTCACGTGAGCCATCAAAAGGTAATGGTTCTCGTTGTTTGCTTACTTTCAATGATGATTTTTCTAAAAAGGTTTGGGTTTATTTGTTGAAAGAGAAAAATGAGGTTTTTAAGGTGTTTAAAGAGTGAAAGACTCTTTTGGAGAACCAAATCAGAAAGAAAATTAAGAGGTTGAGAACCGATAATGGTCTTGAATTTTATAACCACCAATTTGATGAATTTTACAAGGCCGGAGGAATTATTAGGCATAAAACGGTGGTGAATACTCCCCAACAAAATGGAGTTGCGAAAAGAATGAATAGGACACTACTTGAAAGAGCCCATTGTATGCTTTCAAATGGGTAAGGAGTTTTGGGCGGAAGCTGTGAGTACGGCTTGCTACTTGGTGAATAGATCTCCTACCGCTTTCATTGAGTGCAAGACACCCAAAGAGGTATGGTCAGGTAAGCCGACCGATTACTTAAACTTGAAGGTGTTCGGTTGTCCTGCTTATTTTCATGTGAATGAAGGAAAGTTGGAGCCAATGTCTAAGAAGGGTATTTTATTTTGGTATCCCATGAATGTTAAGGGATATAAATTATGGTGTCCTAATTTATCATAATTTCTCATTTCAAGAGATGTTACTTTTGATGAGTCGACTATGTTAAAGGTACATGACAATGCACATAAGCCGATAATTAAAGAGAATGAGAAAATTGAGAACAAGGTGGATTTTGACTTATCGGTCCAACAAAATGACAAAGAAGAGCCTATGTCACATGATGGTGCTCACTTGGAGAAAGAACAAGAAGTTGTGGAGCAACCATATGTTAGTTTGTAATAATCTTGAAGTCAATAATACGATAAATTGGTTATATAAAGCTTTGTTCATGAATTGGATATTTAAACGATATTTTGTTTCCTCGAGTATTATTGAATTTATGAATCATTCCGAGTTCATGACTGGAATTGTGAAACTTCATAATATAGAATATACTCTTAAAAGTCACTAACCAAGGTAATTAGCAGGAACACTAATTAACCGTTATCAGGTTAGTATGTGAATTAAATGATGGTCAAGTTTTACAGACCATAGACAAAGAGTTGTCATTTTAATCACATAGATAGATGTTCTAGGAACATCGTATTTGATAGCCCAAATGAAACATTAAATGGAATTGTGTTCGTGCCATTAATGTTTTCGTTCAGTATTAAATTCTAAAGTATGAGGTATTCATCTTTCCTACATAAGATATGTATGTGTGTGATTTCTACCAAACGTTATCCGTAAAAGGTGGCTATAAAGGTAGCTTTTCGCTTTACATAACTTATGCGGAGGAAGAGATGGTTTGCCAAAAGTACTATTATCCCTCGTATTTCTATACGAGTTATAGCATCACTGGGCCCCTTGATAGAGTAAGATTATCTCGCTAGCAAGATAATTACAAGAGTAATTATATTTGATAATTTACTCAGGGATCAAGAAAAGATTAAGTTTGCAAGGATGACACATACCTACCTTGAAACTGATCTGATAGCTATGAGACAAAAAAATTAAACACAAGTAAATAGTTTACTGGATCATGATATTATATAATACATCATCATCTGTGTAATTGGATGGTCATAGTGCATTCTGCCAGATGCCTTCTATGATTATAGAAGTTAAAACAGTTTTATCTCTATTTACCAACATAACACGGATCCTGTCGGGTCACACCGTATAGGAGTTAATCGGAGAATCTTATTGATTAATTATAAATTATTTATAATTAATAATAAGATGGTTATAATTAATTATATATGATATAATTATATATGTCATAAAGATGACAAGAAGCAAAAATCAGATTGAATTTATAACGTGTTGGACACGTAGTATAAATTCGTCGAAACAACAACCGAGAAAAATATAATTGTACATGACAATTATATATATTTGATTTGGATTTTAAATGTTAATTATGGATTTGAATTATGGGCCAAAAGCCCATTAATAATTAAAGCCTTGATTAATAATTAAAAGCCCAAAATCAGAAAAGCCCAAAATCTAAAAGCCCAAGGGTATTTCGGTAATTTGGCCAAAAGCCCAATGGCAAACTTGTAAATTTGGACCTTAGATGACATCATGCATGACATCATATATGACATCATCCATGACATCATACATGACATCATCCATGACATCATACATGACATCATCCATGACATCATACATGACATCATCCTCAAGGGTATTTTGGTAATTTGGCAATCCCAAATTTGGCTATAAATAGAGAGGTGGGGTGAGAGAGAAAGTTACACCAAATCAGTTCTACTTTCTCTCTCTCTCGGTATACGGTTGTTTCAGAATTCACGGGATCGGTGAATAGTGTTTTTACGAAAGTTGTGATATTTCTGCACATTTGTGAAACAGAATTACTGCGAGTCGTGAATAGTACTATTTCGTCTTTTCTCGGGTGAATAGTGTTTTTGCGAGAAACCGTGGTTTACGGTATTTCGCAAAAGAAATAAGCCGCTCTCTCAGTTAGTCCCGGTGGATAACCTACGAGAGGCATCGACGTTTGGTGCTCCGAGACAAGCCGATTTTCATTCCAATTGAAATTTGGAAGCGAGGTATAACATCTTATATTAATCTATTTAATTGTTAAGTAGATTAATATTTTTAGAAATCAATCATGGAGTAGATCAATAAAGGTTTAAAGAGGTGTGTATCTCTCGGTAATCATCCGACATATCACTTTAACCCTAAACTTAAGTTAGAAGTAAAATAATATTTTACCGTCTTTTGTAAAGGATTAAATGTCTATAACTCTCGGTAATTATCCGACATACTTTAATCCCTAACTTAAGTAGAAGTAAAATTTTTGTTCTACGGTCTTTCCGCAGCTTGAGCATTAACGGGATTTGGGCATTCCGAATCCCTACACCATATTCATTGGCAAGGGATCGGGAAAGACGAGAAATTCGACAACCGACAAGGTATGCTAATTTTGCATATTGTTTGGTTATTGTCGAAGAGGTGGAGTTTAATGAGCCGTCATCCTATAAGGAAACAACTTTATCCAAAGATGCGGCGGATTGGGTTGCCGTCATGAATGAGGAGGTTCACTCTTTGGAGAAAAATCAAACTTGGACACTTGTGAAACCACCTAATGACAAGAAAATTATTGGATGTAAGTGGGTGTTCAAGAGGAAAGTGTATGGCTCAAATTCGAAACATTCCGATACAAGGCAAGACTTGTGGCTAAGGGTTATAGCTAGTGCAAGGTGTGGACTTCAACGATATGTTCTCACCCGTTGTTAAGCATACCTCCATACGAGTTTTGCTCTCTTTAGTTGTAATGAAGGATTTAGAGTTGAAGCAATTAGATGTCAAAAATTATCTTCTTATATGGTGATTTGAATGAGCAAATTTACATGAAGCAACCGAAGGGTTTCAAATTACGGGAAAGGAGGATCATGTGTGTTTGTTGAAGAAGTCTCTTTATGGCCTTAAGCAATCACCTCGACAATGGTACAAGAAATTTGACTCTTTTATGGTAAATCTAAATTTCTCTCGTTCTAATTATGATAGTTGTGTTTATCTTAAAAGGTTGGATGATGGTGATTATATCTATTTGTTATTTTATGTGGATGATATATTGATTGCGGCTACCAACATGGGAGAAATTAAGAAGTTGAAAGAGCAACTTAGTATGGCTTTTGAGATGAAAGATTTAGGGGCCGCGAAGAAAATTCTTGGGATGAATATTATAAGAGATTGGTCCAATCGGAAGCTCTTTCTCTCACAAAAGGAGTTTGTGGGAAAGGTTATTAGTGGTTTGGCATGGAGAAAACAAAGGTTGTTTCAACTCCTCTTGCGGCGCATTTCAAGCTTTCGGTCGCTTTGAGTCCAACATCCGATGGTGAAATAAGCTATATGGAAAATGTTTCATATTCTAGTGCGGTTGGGAGCCTCATGTACTTGATGGTGTGTGCCCGACCCGAGATTGCTCAAGTCGTTAGTATGGTAAGTAGGTATCTCTCTTGTGTCGGAAATGGGCATTGAGAAGCGGTGAAATATATTTTTCGCTATTTGAAAGGTACCATTGATGCACGTTTGGTATTTGGAAATGGAGATGGTGCACTAACGGTTATGTTGATTAAGATTTTGGAGGTGATCTTGATAAGATGAGGTCTTTAACGGGGTACGTCTTTACCCTTGGTGAGTGTGCAATTAGTTGGAAGTCTCAACTCCAATCAACCGTTGCACTCTCAAGTTCCAAAGCCGAATACATGATAATTACGGAGGCAATTAAAGAGGTTATTTGGCTTAAGGCATTTGTTGGTGAGTTGTGTTCTTTTGTTGGTCCCATTGTGGTGTTTTGTGACAATCAAAGTGCGGTTCATTTGACAAAAGACCGTATGCATCATGAGAGGACCAAACATATTGATATCCGTTATCACTTTGTGCGAGATGTAGTCTCGGAAGGTAAAGTTCTTGTGAAGAAGATTAGTACGAAGAAGAACCCGGCGGACATGCTCATGAAGCCTCTTCCAATTATAAAGTTCAAGTTTTGCAAGAATTCGGTGGTGGTTTGTTGCTAGCTTTATGCTAGTTTGTTTCTACTTTATTTACTTTTAGTTCAAGCCTTGTGCTAGTTTGATGCTAGTTTTTGCTAGTTGTATTTTGTGTTAGTTTATGTTTACGATTAGTTTGATTTGGGCACAATTTGTCTCAATGTGGATATTGTTATATTGTAATCCAAATTGCTTTTGGGCCCAATGGGCTACATTTTGTATCTATTATATGTAATAGACTCTAATAGAAATCATCTTCTTCACCGTCTCTCTTTGGCTCTTCCCTTATCTACCGACACTCATCTCAAACCCTAGAATCCCTAACAACATTTAAGTTTGATATATTTATAAATTATAAGGTTAGTTTGATATTAATAGCTCTAGGATGGTGGTATTAAAATGTCAAAATAGTGCAAGAATGTAAAAAACCTAAGGTAGAAATGTATAAATCGATTTGGGGCTTAGTGTTCAAGTGTAATGACAGCGGAATATAATTTAATACGATTCAATTCTCACAAGAATATAGCAATCAAAGAAATGTGAGAATAGAAAAGAAAAGAACAAACAAGAACACAAGATGTAACGGAGTTCGGCTTTAAAAATGCCTACGTCTCCGGGACTCTCAACCTCCAACAATTGAGGTTGAGCCGAAACACTAAAAACAGTTTTACATTTGTAGAACTTGATCCCTTACATAAAAATGGGCTGCCAAACCTATCGGTAACTAGAGTGACAACACACTCAAAAAGGGTGAGTGACAACACACTCAAAAACAAGAATTGAGTGACAACACACTCAAAAAGGGGTGATTACTACAACTCAAGAAAATTACGAATGATCAAGTTGGGAGAATAAAAAGAAGCTAGATTGTGCTTAAACAAGAATTTGACTAATTGAGTGTTTCAATCTCTTGAATTATCTCTCTCACTTTGTATATAGCTTAGTAAGCTCTCATGAGTAATGATTTAGCTAGTTGGATCCAATTTATTTTCAGTGAGAGAGGTGATCCTTTTAAAATATATCTTCTAAAACAACTGAAGAAACTCGGCTTGAATCGTTATAACGATTTGGGAATCGTTATAACGGTTTAGAAAGAATAGTCGTTGGATCAATTGAGCTGAAACGTTATAACGATTCACTGAATCATTATACGTTTTCATAAATCGTTGTAACGATTACTGAATCGTTACATAACGATACGCTCTGGTTTCTTTTAGAATTTTCTACCTTAGAATATTTAGATGAACCGTTATAATGATTACTGAATCGTTATAACGATTCACTGGGAAAAAACATTTTTCTCTGTTGTTTAAGCTCAATTTATCTTGACCAATTCAACCCAGATTGAGTCTAACTAAACCTAAGCCTAATGCAGTCTTGATCAAACTATTGTTTCCCATTAGTCTTGGTTCTTGTGCACTAATTCATTTGTATGTTAATCCCTGCACAAAACTCAAACAAGGCAAATTGTAAAATTCATTTTTTGCAAATAAATTATGTAAGGGTTAGTACATTATGAGATTAGTATAAAAGTTCATACAAAATTAGTATATTAATAAATTATATTTTAATGATATCTTTGTTGTCCTGATTTGAACGGATAGACCGAATCAGATAACGAATTGAGTCACGAGCAAGTAAGAAGCGCCGCTAAACCTGAGATGATAAGAAAAAACGAGAGGAAGCTATCGGGCTAGAATTAGACTGAAAAAAATAATATATAAATTCATATTGAAGATGTAAATCATATCAATTTGATCCTGCACCACGATAAGTCATTAATTTCTTCTTTTTTCTTCTACCGCGGAACAACATAATTATTATGTCATTCCTTCTTTTTCTTCACAAAGAGTTGGTATAAGAACATATATTGATTTGAATCTTCGCTTTGTGGGTTGTAGATATGTGTCAGGTATTAGTATGATATGAGTATGCTCTCAGGTATATGATGACAAAATATTAATCCCGTTCAGATATCATGTAGAAATATTGAAGTGAAGTATGTATTGTATTGTATAAAGCTTTTTAGTGATCTGAAAAACAGTAACGTACTTCTCTATTACAACTGTTATTTATATTTATACTGTACCAATGGTACATAACAGTAACATAAAACGATAATATAACGGTAAAGAGTTATTTACACTAATTGAGCCTGTAATGGATCGCTGAGGCCCAATAACCCAAATAATCCTATTTCTAATTATTATTTCTAACAATATCCAAGTTCTTTGAAATGGCGCAAATTTCTATCATTAGACGAAGATGGCCTTCAAATTCGACTGTCCAACCCAAAAATGTTAGACATACTTTAAATTTGAGTGTATTTCAAATTTTTACTAGTAGAAACATCAACAGGCTTAAAATGTTGGACATCAGATCAGATTGTACTGTACTGCAAACTTTTACCAGTATGAACATTCTCAGGCCTGAATTGCTGGATGAAATTCAAAGTAGATTTGGCGGCCCAATAGTTGACATCAAGAAATTTGCCTAGCAAAACGTTGTATGAAACAGAGTAGATCTTTACCAGGTGAAGCATTATAACAAAATGGACGAGCAGCAGTTATCAAACCCTTGAAGAGTACGACTTGGCGTCTTCGTTCTTCATGAGCTGTTTTCTTTTTTTAATGAAAATTCAAGTAGGCTGGCTAGAAAATATCGGCGAGCCAGCGTAAAACTGGTAAACTGAAGTGACAATACTTCAACAGATGAGCCAGCAGCCTACTTGATTTTTAAATATCGATGGGCCAGCTAGAAAATTAAGTAAAACTGATTAACTGTAGGAGTGTATAATTGACGGGTTAATGATTTTTTATAAAAATTTAAACTCAATTCGGTTATATCAGATAAAAAAAAAATTAACTAACACATCCGTAACTCAACCCAACCCAATTCATATTTTTTTTTACATACAAATTTTTATAGATTAAACGAGTTGATATTTTAATTAAATTATATATTATGTTTTTTATTAACATTAGATGTTAACTGAGGTGACAATACCTTAACAGTACAATTAGATTTGGGACTTGGGACCTTGGACCCATAGGTTGCAATAATTGATGTTGAATTATATTTGTCCTTCACGTTGATTTCATGTCTTCTTGGTTCTAGTAGTTATCCAGGCATGATTGTCCTGTCAATCAGCTTATTAAGTTATTCGTGGAAAATAGAAATAAAATTATAACTTTTCAATATTAAGTTCCTGATAATTTCTGCAGAATATAATTTCTTCTGTGCTCTCCAGTCAGTCTATAATGTATTTTTTTATCGACATTTAGGTATTGGAAAGGGGATAAGTCAGCTATTACCAATAAAATAAAGCATTTTTTTTCAACCCATGTGGGAGCATGCTTTGGCATCAAAATTAGAACTAGATGTACGTAATTCTTTTTAACCGAAGGTATGTTGTTCCTCCTTAGATAACCAAAAATCTATTATTCATGTATGGCTGTATTAATATTGAAAATCGGTATTGTCTCGGAGTAAATTTTCTTAATTAGATAAAAAAAGGGTATGATTTTCTGCTAAATCATATGAGTACAGCAGCACCAATTTAAATGTACTCAAATCATGTTTTCAATTATGCTGAAGCTAAAGTTTCACGAATTCAATTAATGGTGTTAATTATGAATATAAAGTTAAGGAAATTAAATAGAGGTGCTTGTCGAAATTGATGTTCGAGAAATCTTCTTGCAGTTAAGAAACAAGCAGTAAAAAGAAGCATTGGCAACTGCATGAGCGTGGTGATCAACTTTTTTTTCTTTATCCTTTTTTGAGTAAAATTAAAGGTGTTCACATGCATCTATAGACTTGAACCAAGGGAGTGTGTGTGTGTGTGTGTGTGAGAGAGAGAGAGAGAGAGAGAGAGAGAGATATTCATGCTTTTGTGAGACAATAACAAATCAATGATACATTTAAATTTTGGAATTCAACAATTTCTTCTAACTCTTAATTTACGCAATGGAAATTAAACAATGGCAGTGTATTTCTTTTCTAAATCACGTGGCTTGTCAGCTTGGTAAGATTTCATAGTCCAAGTCCAGCTCAACAATCTACACAGACCTTTTTTTTTTATTTACAGCGACCTTCATGTTTTGCACTGGGATGCTGTTGCTTTCTAACATATTGAAAAAAAAAACCGAGACGTTTATATCTCTATAAATTAGCATCAACCAATCCATTGTTTGGTTCCATATGCAAGAGTTGAACAAGGGGGGAGAGATCCATGGCTTCTGTGAGACAATTACCATTACAGTGCTTGCTTTACCTGACACTGGTAAGCCTATTCCTGGCAACACCTTTGGTAGGCTCAATATTTCCCACATCATGGCCGGATTGCCCAGACAAATGCGGGAATGTTACCATCCCATACCCATTCGGTACCCTTCCTGGCTGTTACCGAGAGGGATTCGATGTAACATGCAATGAGTCCTTCACTCCACCAAAACCATTCTTGTGGACAACCAATATTGACCTGTTAGACATCAACATAACTACTGCTGAAATACGAGTCCACAATTACATTGGTTATAGATGCTATAATCAAACGAGCAGGGTGAATGGTACCAGGTCTTCTATTAATATCAATAGATCAAAAGCATTTCTCCTCTCCAACAGACGAAACAAGTTCACTGTAATTGGCTGCTACGCCTTGGCATATATTATTGATAAAAAGAGTGACAGTCGACCGTACCAATCAGGCTGTGTTTCCTTCTGTGATGGCCCAAATAGCACAACAGGTAATGGGGGTTCTTGTAATGGGTTAGGTTGTTGCCAAACCACCATACCGGCTGGACTCAACCACTACGAAATCAAATGGGGTTTCAATGCAAGCAAAGCCTGGTCATTCAATCCATGCAGTTATGCAGCGCTGATACAGGAAGACTGGTACAACTTCACTGTGGATGATCTGGTGGGGTTCAGGTTGTACGAGAGAAATAAGAACTTTGTCCCAATTGTGCTTGACTGGGCTATCAGGGAAAACGGCACATGCCTGGAGTCCCACATGGAGAGCAGCACTAGTCCAGCATGTATCAGCAAACACAGCGGATGTGACAACACAACAAATGGAGAGGGATACATCTGCAAATGCTTGCAAGGATACGACGGCAACCCCTACCTGCCTGATGGATGCATGGGTATTGCACTTTTATTGATCTCTTCTGATACCCTATTGAACTTCGTTTATAATTAATTAATTATCACATTATTTAGCATTATCATGCTCACTCAAATGATCCCCTTGAAAATTGACTCACATACAAATAACAATAAAAAATATTTACTAGTTCTCGAGTGAAAGCTGATATTCGGCAGTTATGAATATTGGGTCACATGGGTGGATCTAATATAGGACAAGCCTCAGCAAGTTCCCGAGCTCAAGTTCCAAAATAGCAATACAACCCTTAGAGATTTCCAAGCTTATTTTGGTGGCTAGATCAGCCACTGGCAGGCCAACTCTTGGGAATCAAAATTCAAAAGCTTCTTAAATTAACTTGTAAACAATTGTAGGCACTCTCAAGCGGTCTCACTGCTTTACTCAAAAAAAAAAAAAAAGCAACTTTTTTTTTGTTGCTAGTGCATTAGATTATATAAACTTTCATTGGTATATGAAATGATTGACCACATACTGATACCATAGTCATAAAGCACGGCCATTTGAACCATAATAGTATGTAAAACATTATGTGAAACTCACTGGTATTATTAAATCAGGCTAAATAAATTTAGGTTAACTGTGAACTAAATTGATAGCAAGGACAATAAAACAGTAATCCAGTGAAATAACATTAGTTGTGATAAAAACATTGGCTACTACACCAAGTAGGTTCTCTTTTCTATGAAAACTTCTGCTCAAAAAGCCCAACCCACCAGTACGGAAACCAATTAATGGTCTCCAATCACTTTCCACCGATATTAATGTACAAATTAAGCATAAGTATGTGTTAATTTCTTTTATTTTATGATTGGGACTGAACAGATATTGATGAATGCCAATTGCCAGATGTGTACCCTTGCTTGGGAACTTGCAGCAACACAGAAGGCGGCTATAATTGTACCTGCCCCAAAGGCACACAAGGTAACGGGACAGCCAGAGATTGCAACAAGATTCCCCAAAAATTTAGCTATCCTGCTCGTGTGGCTATCTGTAAGTATACTGCTGGATCCTAATTTTGTTTTATAAAAAAAAACGCTTATAGAATAAAAATTAATACAGTATTTCTATTTAAATTGTCAGTGCTTTTACGTACCTCAATTGATGCGAGAGGAAAAAAGATTGTCCAGTACAAAATGTATATAACAGCAGTGTATCCATTACGCTATGCAGAAATAGAAAACATTGGTTCTTGTCAATGAAAACTTATTATTTTTAAAAGTAAAGAAAGTGTCAAATTACCAGAATTTAAATGTCCATAAACGGGTCAGATAGAGAGAACCAGCCACCGTCCCTTATCACCCTAATTTCTTACCCTGCTTTAAAAAATCCACTCTAAAATGGAACTGAATTGCAGCTAAATAAATTGTAATTACATTTGACTTTTGCATAAATGCAGCTTGTATTCTTGGTGTTGCTATTTTGTTGGGCTTGTGTTTTCTGGTAACAATACATCAACAACATATAAAGCACATAAAGGAGAAAGAAGAATATCGGAGGTACTACCGGATGATGGACAACCACCTTCGTGTGTTTAGTAAAAAGCAGATAGAAGTTGCAACCAATAATTTTGCTGAAACTCGTATTGTAGGTGCCGGGGGCCAAGGAAAGGTGTATAAAGGGTTGTTAGAGAATAACCAGGTTGTGGCTATAAAGAAAGCGAAGGAAATTGAGGAAACACAAAGAGGAGAATTTGTGAACGAAATCCTCCTCCTATCACAAGTAAACCATAAGAACATAGTTAGACTATTGGGTTGTTGTCTAGAAGTGAAAATTCCAATGCTAGTTTATGAATTTGCCCCCAGTGGGACACTGTTTGAATTGCTTCATGGCAAGAGCAACCCAAGGCACATTTCCTTAGGTACCCGACTAAAAGTTGCTTTGGAGTCGGCGGAGGCACTTGATTATCTGCACACCTCCATCTCTCACACTATTCTTCATGGTGATGTTAAATCGGCCAACATACTTTTAGATGATGAGTACCGTGCCAAAGTCTCTGACTTTGGTGCTTCAAACCTCATTTCTAACGATGACACACAAGTTGTCAAGGTTGTGCAAGGGACACGGGGTTACTTAGACCCTGAGTATGTTGCCACTGCAGTACTAACGAAGAAGAGTGATGTCTACAGTTTCGGGGTGGTTCTGTTGGAACTCATTACAAGGAAGTGTGCCATTTATAGAGATGAGACGGATGAAAGAAAGCATTTGGCATCATGCTTTGTTTCAAATGGGAGCAAAAATAAGCTCCACGAGTTGTTAGACAAGGATATTGTCACTACAGACAATAAGGTTGTTGAAGTTCTCCAAGAAGTTAGTGAGCTTGCAGTGTGGTGTTTAAGTCTCAGAGGAGAGGATCGGCCAACAATGAGGCAAGTTGTGGAGAAATTGCAAAATCTACTAAGACACCGCAGCAGCCTGTTGGGACCAGAGAACTTTCATGAAGAGACGGAGAGCTTATTAAGTGAATCGACATCTTATACCACATCAGATCCATCTGCATTCCAGAATACTATTTATAGCTCAGTGCTGAAATTGAAACCGGGGTGCCTAGGTGAAATAGATTTCGCAGCACTGATTCATGTAACCATATCTGATATGCAGGGGCGTTCCAGTAAAACATGGATTAATTGCCTTGGGTTCTATGATAATAAGTTAGCTACATACTATTATCATTATGCTTTATGTGATCCTGTAATATAAATACCATCACCCGAGTGGCAGTGTAATCGGAGTCACCAAAAATTCTGTCCAAACAAGAGAACCTAGTGTCAAAATATCTCTATCATTTACTACAGCCAATAGTACACCGTTATATATAGGAGCTACATTCATTTGTCGTTGACAGCAAGTAAAGTACCGCCTCTTATTTCGACAAATAAAAGTGTAATAAATAGAAAATAGAGGGGGAAGTGATTATAAAGGAGATCATTCTCCTTCGTAAATAATCTTTACATTTCAAATTGAATCCTTAGAATTGCTGCTGACCTAAATGACCAATTGAAAACGGAGAGAAATGCAGCTCAGCTTAAAAGTTATCTTTTAATTGAACAATGTGCTTCTCTCCCAGATTCCAACCAACTTTTTATTCTTTTAATTCTTTCTTTGACTGGAGACTTTTTTTTATCAGTCAAGCACTTAGATTTTATAATTATCAATAAGAATCTCTATTCGGATTTCGAACTCATGACCTTGATGTAACCTAAACTGAGATTCACCAAGGTCCTCTTTCCACTCCATCTTCCTCTTCGCACGCAGCAAGTGCAGAATTTCTGCTCTCCTTTCTCCTTTCTCCCTAGTCGAATGGAGATGAGGATACAATAACCAGCAATCAGCTTCCTCTCTCTTTTGAACCCCAATGCGAATCAAAAGAAATCAAAGGACAAGATAGCTTCATGAACGAGTCGTCAATGTAGTTTTTTAATTCAATCACTCACTCGGCCTTTTAGAACACAACATAAATAACACGAATTGACATCAGGAAAATATTTTAAAGAACTAAAAATTATTTTCTATTGAACTTCAATTTGGATTACAATGGTTTCTCTCTTCTTTCATACACACGATAATTTTGTCTCTCTTTTTGATTGATGTTGATTGATTCTTTCTAATTTTTTGATGCATTCCCTTAGCATACTATCTTTATTTATATACTACTTGATGCATTTAATGTATCTTACACAAAATCATAAATATTCCTTGTACTATTACATTCCTTAATATTTTAAACATAAAATCTAGTCATAAATATATTTTAGGCAAAACTTCTATATTTTCTCTTACTATATATTTTCAAATATGATGAGATCTTTCCAAATCCTTCTTCTTTCCATATTTCCTAGAGAAGATTACCATCTTCAACAGCCAAGGATCGGTACAAACCCCATTTCACAGTGTAAAAGACCTCATTGGTGATGGTGTCAAGTCCGGTTCTTACCCATTTCCCTTTCTCTCTCTCAATTTGTTTTGCGCATTTGAATTGGGGGTTCGGGACAGATGATTGTGGTTCGACTTGTGATTTGCCTGTGCAATGTTGATATCTTGTTTTGTTGGGAAATTCTTGAACGAGGCTTGTTGCTTTGTCATCGCCTCTGATCAAATTTATTTCCCCATGGGAAAACGTACAGTCCCTGATTTTTCCAATGGGATTGATTCAGTTTGAAATCTGAGTTTACATGCTATGGTTGAATGATGTTTTGGCCCCTATTTTGTTAAAACTGGGTGCATTTGTAATATTTTCATTGGGTTTATGTTATCCCGTCGTAATTTCATATCCACGGGCAGATTTAAGGGGAGGAGGCTGTCCCCCCTCCAATCCCCACAAATTACATGTTGAGATTAAAATTTATCATATATTTTTATTTCATATGGTCAGCTCTTTTAACTTATCAATTTTAATACTCTAGCGGCATAAACTTACATCTCGGCCTCCCATACTAAAATTCTGATTCCGCTCCTGTTCGTATCATATCAAATATCCTCTCTCTAAGAAATATTGGATTTCAATTTTGACATTGAGATTGGTTGAGTTTTCAATTTGATTTTTGTGGCTGAACTTGATTTTCTTTTATATTTATTGTTATAAATTCATCAGTGTTCTTGTATCCCTTCAAATCTGGGTTACCCAGATTCGGCCTATTACCCACGTATCCCGTATCGGATACATATCCGATACGGGTGCGGGTGCGATTCGCGTGCGATTCGCGTGCGATATGCATCCGATACTTCAGCTGGCGTATTGGAGTATCCTGACAACTCTGATACGTCCCAATATGCCGCCAATACGCCCCCGATACGTCCATGATATTTTTTTCAAGATATTTTGGTGGATTCGATCAAGAATATGCCCCCGATACTCCGCCGATACTCCTCCGATACTCCTCTAATACGTCCCCGAGTGAAATTTATATCATGTCCTTTGTGTTGCTATAGCAATTCAGTTATTTATATATCAATAAAATATAATAATTTCTTTCTAACTTTATTTATTATATAATTTATTTATATTTTTATATAATAATTTATTATATATAGCCTCATCCGTATCCGATGTTTTTTAAATTTTCCGTATCGCCGCACCCGCACCGTATCGGATATGATACTCGCACCCGCACCCGTGCAACATAGCTTCAAATTGATTTTGCTTTGGTTAAGTCCATCAGTTTTCAATATAATTGTGGCATCTGTCAATTATCTATCTCAAATTTTTGCACCTCGATTAAGAATGTGGAAAATATAGCTTACATCAAAACTTGATAAGTTGTTGTCATGTATATCTATACTTGGTGATAAAATGTTGCTTGCCCAATTAAACATATGACATAATTTCATTTTTTTGCCAAGAACAATTTATTGATTATTGGTAAACAGTACTTTGCTTCTGAACTTCCTCTTTGCTCTCTCTTTACCTGGGGGAGTCATTCACATTCTTCTTTTTGTTTTCTCACCATTTTGTTATATATCAAGAAAAGTTTTAACTGGCAAAGTATGGATATGGTTTGGTTCTTCTATTTTACTGAACTTCACAGCCCAAATTTGTTTCATTGGAATAAATTTGTCATTTTTAATTTATATGATAAACAGCACTCAAGGAAGAAGAGAACAAATGGAGGATGTCTTTGATACCCGAGTAGGAATGGTCTCTGGTCAGGTTGTTGGCTTCTTCGCAATCTATAATGGTATGTAATAACAGTAATCATCTGGATTTGTAGTAACAACAATGTCAACATTTATTCAAATATTTAACAAATATCAGGGAGATATTACCATGGGTATCGCATTATAAATTACACAGACAGGCTAGATTGTCTGTATTGGTTTTGTACAACACTACAAATGATAAATTGTCCGAAAGGCAAAACAAACATTGAAGGAGTGTCTGACTAATACAAAAGCAATTTATGAGTACCTGACTACTTACAAATGCAATGGTTGTAAGTAGTCAGGTACTGCCAACTTGCAATATTTTAAAATCTATTTTTTTAAAGTTTGCCAGATAAAACTCTTGAATACTAATTATCAGGGGAGGCATACAACAAAATGGATGAGCAGCTACTATTAACCCGTATAGTTCAAGATAGACCTATTGCCTCCACAGTTGTGATTTTCCAAGACCGATTTTTTTGCAGGATCTCATTCATAAATACTCGTTTACCTGGAAGTTAGTTGTTTTTTCTTACCTCCGTGAGGAGACAGAGTACAACCATTGCATTATGGATGAAGAAATATTGCAAATAAGCTAGCTGCACTCTTTATAGGGAAGCATAAGCCAAAACTAAATTAACTCAGAAATACATCTTACTTAAATTTCTGACAAAATAAATTCTTACTCTTTATGCCAATAACAATAAACACTTTAATGGAACCGCCCTACCTCAACTAAACGAGGCAGCAAGAAAACCTCATGCATACAAAAAGAAAAAAGAAAAAAAACAGTATCCATGTTCATGTCTGTCCAGGATTATTCAACGCAACATGGTTTCATACTAAACCAGGGAGGCAAAATGAAAAGTTTGCCTAAAAAATAAATTGTTCATCATTATCTAAGAGAAAAAAGGGAGAAATTAGCCGCCACCAGACCCATACTTCTTGCCAAAGGCAATGACCTGGAGCTTGTCATAGCCGGCAAGCACACCAGCACCAGCCACAGCACGAAGGATGTTAGCACCAGCACCCTTGAAGAGTGACTTGGCGCCTTCGTTCTTCATGATCTGCCCGAAAGCATCCAAAGAACTATTGTACTTGACCGCCTCACCAGATGTCATCATCATGCGACGACGAACTGTATCAATGGGGTATGAGGCAAGACCTGCACCAATAGTAATACCCCAACCAAGAAGGAAACTTGCCAAGAAGTTGTCCTGTTAAACCAAAGAAAAGATAGTCAATTTCAGGTTTTACTGTCATCATCATGAAAGGTCCTCCTTTTTTTTAAACATCCCACTATTTTTCTATTTCAAACTATTTGATTGATGCACGTAGATTTGTAAACATATATCCCACTAATTTTCTGACAGATCAAAATTTAAAAACTTAAAAGCAGCTGAATTCAATTAGCGTAGATACAATAATGCAATGGAATGGTGTAGCAAGCTTCCCTAGTGTCATTTGACCATTTTATACACCTAAAAGACCAAAAAAAAGCATACAACATTTTCTGAAAGACCAAGTTCAATAACTTATTTTCATGGGATCCCATTGATATAGTACATGGGGACAGAACAAGCAGAATAAAACTTTTCTGAAATTCGCAAAACCCAGAAATAAGAACTGAATTTATAAGGTTTATATAAGATGGCAGGCGCTATAAATTATACTAGTTTTCAAATATTTTTTTCTTTTAAAATAAAAGTAGTAACAAAACTAACCGCAAGAGAACCAGTGAGAACAACAGGCTTGAGTGAGTCATACATGCCAAAGTAAAGACCACGATACACAATGATGCCAACACAGGAGATGTTGAAACCACGGTAGAGACCAGCAATACCATCAGATGCAAGGGTTTTGCGGTACACATCGACAAGACCATTGAATTGGCGCTCACCTCCCTTCTTGGAAGCCTTGGCATCATTGGCGAGACGGGTACGGGCATAGTCAAGTGAGTAGACAAAGAAGAGGGAGCAGGCACCAGCAGCACCACCAGAGGCCAAATTACCAGCAAACCACTTCCAATACCCATCCTTGTCCTTCTTGAAGTTGAACATTCTCTTGAAGTGGTCCTTGAAGGCAAAGTTCAAAGCCTGGTAATAGATGACATAAAGACTGGTCAAAGAGGACATCTATATACAACTTTTAGTACAGAATATCTGACGGGTAATAATAACTGGACTGCAAGTATAAATAACACCACAGTACTAATTAATGAGGTTAAGATGATAAAATAAGGCTGCTGGCCCAAGCAAATTAAATATGAATCAGTTCAAGTACAGTACCACTAGTTAAAACCAGAGAAAAATCAAAACAACCTAATAATCTTGTGTGAATGCACCTCAAAAAGACATACATGCTGATCATAACCTCAGATTTATTACATCATTATTCAGAAGGTACATTACCTGAGTGGGGAAGTAACGGATGACATTGGCAGTGTTACCCCTCCATAGGGCAACAACACCCTCATCCTTCATGGTACGTTTAAAGCAGTCACCAATGCCCTTGTATGGCTCTGACAACCTGCCAGACTTGATCATCTCATCTTGGTTCTGGATCAAGAGCTTCACACGCTCGATTGGTGCAGCTGCAGTCTTAGACACAGCAGCTGAGACACCTCCCATCATGAAGTCAATGAGAAATCCATAAGGTCCCTTCTCTGATGGGGCAGCAGCAAAGATGGGGGACACAGTTGGGAAGGAAGTAACAGCACCAAGGCCAGCCTGCCCAGAGCTGTATGGTCTGAGAAGAGGGTTTTGTGTGGAGGGGGTGTGGTTAAAACAGGCAGGGAATGAGTGGCTTGGGGCAATGCGGGTGAAAAGACCCGATTGCCCACAATGGATCTTTTGGATGACAGATGGGGCTCGGAGTTCCTCCGCCATAGTTATTTTATTGCACGACCTGAAGCAGAAAAAGAAAATCAGGTGTTAGTTCCGAAGATACATATATAGCACTTTAGTCATAATGATCAAGATAGTGAAAGGATTTAAATCATTTGATGGCATCAGATTAACAGAACACCAAAGCTGATTAGATAATTTGTAGCTTTCACTGGGAAATTGATAAATTCCAAAAGGCAAAGCATTAAACAGAAAAGAGAGCCAACTGAAAAAATAATTGACACTTTCAGGCCAAAATGCAATGACGACATTAGATAATAGATTATCCAATTAAACAGAATAAGTGATGTACAAATTAGTAGCTATCATACTAGAACTATGAAGACTTCAGACCAAGCAGTCACATTTTAACATGTAAAATAAGATTTTAGTCGAAGTTGTGACACAAATGAATGAATGATTGTCACCTGACCAACAAAGTTGTGCCACAAAAATATTTGACCATGTTGAACCACAATATATTGTCCCTTGACTAACAGCAGAAGTTTTACACCCTCAAGTGTGTACAAAAAAGAATTGTTAAAACAAGCGCACTCTTTTCTTATACTTAAAACCTGAAACCAGATAACCTCTAAATCTGAGAAGGATCTACACAAAATTACCGCATATTTAATATTCCTAATTACCAGATCTAGAATAATGATTTTACCGTGAGCTGGAAAGGTAGAGAAAGAACAAACAAACAAAACAAAAGACACAAGATATGTCGGATCTGGAACTAACAAATCTCCCAAGACAACAATTCGCAAACAGATCGAACAGATCAACAGATCTGGAAAGGACACACTGAACCTGTTGTGAAAATTTGCAGATCGGAGGATCCACTAAGATTCGGATCACCCGAAGGAGATATGGGAGCAGCAAAAAAGAATTTGATTACGAAAGAAAATGCTGAGCGAAAATACAAAGTAGAGGGGAAATGTAGAGAGGAAGTGGAAGTACCCAAATTCCAAAACAAAAGCAAAAGGAGAGGCCGCCTCGCCTAGCTTCGTCTTTCCGGCTTTTGTGGTCAGAGGAGGAGGCGATTGGGAAAACCTAGCGATTTTATAGGGAAGGGAAGGGAAGTGGCCTGGAGAATATTACTGATCCTCTGTAGCTCGTTCTTCGTCTCTACGTGAGGCGAGTTGTCTATTACATATTTACATTATAGGTATTAGGTAGAGGCTTAGAGCCGTAGAGGTAGGCTAGGCATTATTTATAAATTATAACACATTTTCAAGTCCCGTTAATTATTTTCAAACGTTATATACTTGCCTCCATATTTAATTTAACCCAGTGTTGTGCAGTTATTGGACGGATATGATACGTTACGGTAGGCACTTGATGATTACAATCGATAATAATGCTAAATTAATTAATATATATATTTTGTCACGTTTGTGTAATAATTTTTCAAGAAATGTGCTCTTTACTTTAAAGTTTGACTCGGCCCCAAGTTCCAAACTCAGGCAAATTCGAAGAAGCAGCCCCACTCGGCCACTCCCACAACTACAATGTCACAAGACTCGCAACCCAGTTTCCTCCGGAATCAGATCTACAATGTCATCAAGATTCGTGCTAACTCGAATCAACCTAGTTCCGGGTCCAGTTTCCTCCTCCCGTGTAATCAATCCTAGCCATTTTTTTTTAGTAAATGAAAAAAAATAAAGAAAAATGATAAAATTGGCCCAATTTTATGTTTATATAGTCTGAATCAAGTTTCAAACTCGGTCTTAAGTGCTAGAATCGAGTTTAAAACTTGATCCCAAGTTTTTTTTATATTTGTGTGCTATTTTAAAAAAAATACGACAGTCCGTAGGTTGATCTAAAATATTACAACAATAATTAAAATAAAGCTTTATAGAGCCAAATATAACAACGATTAATACATTATTCTAAAATAGTGTCAAATAAATTAAAATATTACAACAACAATTAAAATTCAATTGTTCTGATAAATATAACAATAATAAAACATAAACACGTTGGTAATCTAAACAATGCTCTATTGGAACGAGCTCGATCTCGAGTTGACAGTCTATTGATATGACCCTTCATTTCATCCATAACGATTGGAATGTGTATCTTATTCTCCTTCCTTTGTTGATTTTTGCTGTATTTGGCATAATGATCGGACCGTTATACATTAGTCAATCTCATCTATTGTCATAACTACATCAATGACTAGACTATGTGTTAATGTAGTACTGAATGATATAATATAGACTAACGTACTTATTGTAATTCAACCTTCTGAATGAACAAACAACAAGCAAGTGGTCGCATGGGATGGTGGTCAATTACGATTTCTGACACCAATAATTATCAATTTTCGTCATCACTAATTCAACCTCATATTTCATTTCACCCCTTTGTCCCTATTATTTCAAATAGAAATTACAAATTATTACTTAAATTTTAAAGTTAAATAAAAAAATAATATAAGTATAAAATATTACTGTCTCGATAAGTTTATTTCTGTTGTAAACATCGTAGTTATTGGTACCCCAATCCAGTGGTATGACATCGTAAGTTCTCCCTTTATCACCGCAATGTTTTATCAGTTCGGTGACCTTGTGGAAGAACATCAAACCTTGGGCTTCCCAAGCCACTGCAACTTCTCGACGCTTATAGAACTACTCAACACATTTGTGCCACGTGTTCTCGACGATATCACATACCAGAAGTTATCTTCCGATTCTGAACCAATGCTTGTCATTATTCCTCACCGATTGAGACCCCCGTCTAGATGTTGTGCACATTTTTCTTGATACAATGCAGTCACATGCTCTGAGGTTAACTCCTCGTAATGAAATTCCTCAGCTAACACTTCCTCAGCTGTGGCGGGTTGGTTATTGTGGTTTCTGTTATTTCACGTTCTTCTACTGGACACTTATTCCGTTGAGAAATTTTCTTGCATGATTCCTGCTTTTCTGATTAATTTATAGGATGCCGGCCTTGTCACACCCCAGAATAAATAAAACGGATTAGGGGTGTTTAATCCCGCCACGTACGCACGGCGAGACGTGCGTACGGAAGGCTAAATGAATAAAATAAGCCATCACAGAATAAACAAAATAATAATAATAAAAATATACATGACCATACATTCTAGAATGAACAAAGAGAATACAACGCCTACATAGGCGGGGCTAGCTCCATCGGAATGGGCAGCAACTCTCAAATAAAAACCCAAAAGAAAGAAATAAGACTCGAAAACCCAATGGATCCTATCCAACTACCCGACTCACATGCAAATGCGGCGAAGCATCTCTGTCATCGCGCAGGACTGTCCCTAGCACTCGCTCCAAGAAAAATCCCGAACCTGAAATACCCGGATCCCACAACCACCGTGGAAACGTGAGTAATTTAAAAATTACTCGACGGATTTAGATCCAGCCTTAAGATTTGATCTTCTTTCCTAGACTGGACCCAAATACCGATACTGTACTTTAAATACACTATATTAAATATATATAAATAATAATAATGTTTTATGCACGTTTGAAAAGAAATACCTATATGGGTGACATGAAATGACAAATAACCCGAAATGAAAAATTTGTGGAAATACTGATATAATATATAATAATATATATAAGGTACGAGAATTAAAACACCCGTATAAATATAATCCCGATTACGAGATCATCGGTCCATCCACAAGCGGGCACGTGATCGGGCCCGGACTTGTGACTTACCTAAGCGGGCACGTATTCGGGCCCAACTTACAAACTTAGGATTTTCGAGTAAGCGGGCGCCAATGCCCGAATACCCTGGGAAAAATCGGCCTCCCGGAGCGATAATGCTCTAGGAGAGTGACGGCTAAAAGCACGTACTCGGTATTCTGAAACTGATGATCCACCTCACAAAATAATAATAATAATAATAATAATAATAATAATAATAATAATAATAATAATAATAATAATAATAGGAGCAAGGGAATTTTAAAGTTATATTTTCAGTTGCCATATCGCCAAAGGATATAACTACCCGTGAATTGACAAATCGGAAACAAATAGGAGCCTACACTGTACCAACCAAGGGTCAGAGGACCACATCCCGTAAAATATCAAAACGAAATATATACAAATGGGAGCCTACACTGTACCCACTAGGGCCAGAGGACCGCATCCCGACTTTCTCTGTACCAATTAAGGGTCAAAGGAGAAAGCCCTTCGGACAATACCAGGATCCTAAATAAGCCGGATAAATAATATAATATAATATCTCGGAATATATTCCAATCTTGAATATGGCTGCCCACACTAAATACTGAAAGACATGGTATCCTAATCGCTCAAATTTGGATAAACAATCTTAATCATATTAAGAATAGTAATAATATAATATTGATCAAAAATTAAACACTCTGACACAGCCGAACCCGCCAAATGATGGGGTCGGTGGATAACCCGACAGACAAAGATGCGCAGTGCATATACAGACCGGTGGGTCCCACGGGCCTATGGGTCACCGTACGTAACTACAACGGTCTGGTTATGCAAGGCAACCTCAGACTGAGAATTACCCGGTCCGCCTCTCATCACTCTCATGCATTCAATGCATGATTCACTACCTGACTTAAATAGTAATTAATGATAGTAATAATATTTTTCTAATAATTATAATCTACAACTTAAATTATTTAATTCTATCTAATCCTATCTCGGGACTATTTCCCGAATCCTACTCCTACCCTATCTACATGAAATATGACATGCGAATGCGGGTATGTCTCGAATATGCTGGTCAATTTACCGGATGCTTATGACAGGTCAAATTTTGGTCTCTAATCCATGTTTGGTCAAAAATACCGCAGATCAGATTTATTTTAAAAACATTTTATTTTCGATTTGAGTTCCTAATTCTGAAGAAAGAAAATTAAATCCCAGGAAACCGTACCTGGGAGTACTGGTGAGGATCACGGAGTCGCTCTACTCCGGAGGTAGAACACCGGCCTCGGGGTCAGTGTCCGCGTACGTCTGGTCGGGAGTGACCTCGTACTCCGCGAGTGGATCCGAGTCGACTATATCACCTATTTTAATTTAAATTAGATATTTATTAGTTTAAACTTGATTTACTTCACAATTAACAATTAAATTAAATTGATAATAAATTAAACGGTTGTTCGGGTTTTATCGTCTTTTCTTGAAAATTTCGGCGAAGATTCTTCTTGCTTTGCATCTATGCGCGAAGTCGGAAATTTTAGTTTCTCGCATATCGATCCGTTTAGTTGTGTTTATCGTTCTTGATCGCGTTTATACGTTCATTCTTTATTTAAATTTTGAGTTTATGGATTTTAATTATCAAATCATTTAATTTAAAATAGAGAAATTGATTAATATATGATATATAATATATCTAATATTATATTCTAATATTCTTTTATTTATCTTTTTAAATAGAGAGATTGATTAACATATATTTATATATTTATTAATATTATTCTATTATTAAATAGAGAAATTGATTAATATAAATATATATATATATACTATTTCATTTATTTAAAAAAAAATAGAGAAATTAATTAATATATATTTTAATATATATTAATTACATTCTAATTATGGTTTTTACTATGTTTTTAATTTATGTAGTTTCTTTATTATGTATAATTATTATTATTAGGTTTTTATAAGTTAGGGAAAATAGTTTTAAAAATAAAAGTAAAATAAGAAGAAATAAAATAAAATAAAAGAAAATAATTAAAATAAAATAAACGAAAAATAAATAAAACAAAAGTAAAGAAAAGTTGTTATATTATTTATGTGTTGGTGTTTTAATGTACGGGATCATACGCTGACTACCGAGCCAATTATGCATGTGCACTGGCAACCCGAAACGGGGGTAGTCAGGGAATATAATCATTTCCCGGATTTCCAAGTTTATGTTTTTATCCATGGGTACCACCAACCTTTCGGGGCGGCTTCCAATTAATTAGTCATATTTTAATTTAGTTAATTTATTATTTTGAAACTTTTAATTATTGAGTCTTATTTAATTACTCCTAATCCTAATTAAGTTATAAGTTTTGGCCCAATAATGATTTTCTTTTAAGTCCATAATTTTTGGTTTGGGCCCGATCCTTTAGTTATTATTTCATTCCTAACCATTTAGTTTAGGCCCATCTAGGTTTAATTATTTTCAAATTAGCCACAACTTAATTAAACCTAGTTAACAGATTACCACTACAAGAAATAGACTAGACAGAGAAATCAACTCAATCGAGCACACAAGCCACAGAGCCATCAACAACAAGCACAGAACATAGGGTAGGTAACTGAAACAGAAACAGGCAGGCCACAAGCAAACACAATTACCAGAAAGACAAGGGCAGCAAGGCACTCGGATGGTACCGATCAAGAATATCCTGGTACGAGAGGTGGCGATTTAACAAAACCCAAGAACTGGAGATATATATACAAAAGGGCCACAAATTTTCATTTCATCGGTACCAATGGTACCAAATGTACCGGAAATGCAGGTACTACTAATACCCATTTAGCCAACCCACACCGAAACCAACAAACAGAATAAGCAACAATATCTCAAAGAAACAAAGACATAACCAATCGAGCAGTTACCAACATACACAAAACAAAAGGGACCAGGACATCACCCGTATCACCGGTACCCAGAGGTACCAGTGTACCAGGGGCCATGATTTGGCATTACCAGTACACAGCCAATCAACCCAAACAACACGATTAACCCAGCAATGCCGACCAGTGATTCAGAGTAATCCAAACGGTCACAACCCCACAGCACGAACCATAACAAGAAAAGGGACAGAACCTCAGAAATCAAGCAACAAGTCGAAAATTTAGCTACAACATATGCACACAAGCAACAAGGATTTTTTTACCAGAGGAAAGGTGTGTTAGGGTTTTAACAGTGTCAAAAATCAACATGCAGGGGGTTTAAATCAACAAAAGAGGAACAACGGGTTCTAGGGTTTACCAAAAAGCAAGCAACACAGCAAGATCTGCTAGGAAAGAGGGACAAATTATTCCAGGGTGAGCTTCCGGCCACCACCTCCTCTCTCCCCTTTGAAATCCCTTCTATTTAGCCCTTTTTTGTTCTTATCAGATAGTTTTAACTAGAATACAAGTTCTCAGCACATGAGTTTGGCGAAAAGGGGAGAGGGGGCGCACACACGGTATTTATAGAAGGGGTTAGGGCGTAGGGGTCTCGTGTGGTAGCTGAGAGCGGGTGGAGGAAAGGACAGCGGCTCAGCGGAGTCAACGAGGGGATGGGCCTTCGGGACAAGGAGAACCCTTGCCAGAGAGGGTTGGTGAGCAAAGGGGTGAGAGACATAGGTGATCGAAAGGACGTTTGATTTGAGGGGGGGGGAATCGGTGAGAGAGGTGAAAACACAGAGAGGAATGGCGATTGGGGAAAAAGAAGGGTGGTGTGAAAGAATGAGGGGCGATTTAGGCTCGCCAGAGAAGGAAACGACGGAAGGAGGGGACAAGAGAGAGTAATTAAGACGGGACAAGGAGGGGCGGTATTAACTGGGATAGAGAGTGAGGGGGAGAGAGAGATGAGAGGAGAGAGAATGCAGTTTTAAATGAGGAGAGAGAGAAGAGATTGGGATTTTCTGTGGCGGATTTCGGGTAGCCTTTAAAGCGATAAGACCTCAGGTGTAGCGAATCATTATGTTTTGCGTTGGTTATCTAAATTTAATCGCGAACTCGAGTCGAGTTTATCTTAATTCAAGTATTTTATTTTATCAAACTCATTAGCTTCGTGAATCATAGTTTATTTATCAGTGTATTACCCTTGATTTTTTTCTGTTAAATCAAATCAGGGTTAAATCCAGAGATCGTCCAAAAGTATTCGATTATATTTAATTAAATGGATTAACATTTTTGATATAATTTATTTTAGGTGATTATTTATGTTATGTCGGTTGTTCTCAGTTATTAGTTTGTTCGCGCAGTGTATTATTGTTGATCGTTAGATAGGGTCGTAAATACGTTTTATCTTTATTTATCTCTTTACAGACTAAATTAATTTAAATGTTAAATTTATTAGTGCTATAATTATTTCACATATATTTATGTACACTCTTTTATACTGTGGGTTTATGATATTCACTAATTAGTGTTAAATCATTTTATCTATTATCTTATTTATCATTATTTCTTAATAAAATTTCACAGTTTGACAGGTCTAATGTTATTTTTTTTCATATATTTCTCGCATCTCCATGGCTTCTTATGTCTTACAGCTTATTTGAAAAGAGTCTTTATTTTTTTTGATATGACAGTCCTTATACATATTTTGTGCAATGTGTTGAGTACAATAATGATGAACAATCTCGTCTACTGATTCCTGCCAACGAAAATCCAGTCTCCCAAGTACTGCCCTTATACCTAGATGTTGATATGAGATAACGGTAACTTTACTAGGACCGAAAATCTCTTTACGCACCCACTATATGAACCAACCACAATTTGTCACACTTTTCACATCCGCTACAATAGCAAATACAAGTGGTAGTGATTGTTGCTCTATATCATAACCACATACCATAAATAATTTACCGGCATACCGACCCAATAAAAATCCAACATTGATAGTTAAGACTGATCATAAGTAAGGTCATACTGCAATATATTGATCAAATGCCTATGCAACACGATCGAAAATTTCAACACCGAACTTTGTTAAGAGCGATGTCTCTATGATGTATTTTGTGTCATATGTGAACTTTTATATGACTACTAGTAGAGACAGAAGCATCTCTTATGACCACTCTAAACTATCAGAAAGGTATACAATTGTCAGTTTTCTTACTCTCCATAATTTATTATAACTCGGTTGTACTATAAGGAATTTTTATTTAACCAAACTCTTTGCTTCTTTACTTGTCATTTCTAAGTTCTCTCTCAACCGATTCTTCAACCGCCCGTTAGATTGGGTGTGACATACATCCCCCATAGACAATTAGAATCTTTATATTTCATCACTAATTTTGATTTGCTGCTATTTGTCACCTTCAATTCTATATTCCGTTAAACATTAAAATCAACGATATTCACTTTCAGTTTTGATTTTGTACTGAATTGCTGACCGACACTAAATTATTCATCAATTCTAGGTGGTTTGCGAAAATAAGGCTCGTCTGCATACGACATTGGCGTATTATCAATAAATTATGCACACATTTCTTCATTCCCCGATTGATAAAAGAAACAGACATTTATCACTCTTTAACTATTTTTTCAACATCTAATGCATCCTCAATTTTATCCATATTTATATTTGTTGCATCCTGGATGTCATCCACCTTGACATCCTGGTGCCACTCTTCCTCTTCATCATCCTCATCCACATCTATATTTTTGTATCGAAATACGGGATGATCGCTGCTCCCGAGCTCGGGAGTGTGTTCTTTCTTCAGCCATGACTGGATTACTACTTCCAGAAATACTAGTTGGATCATAGTTGTCAGAACTAAATATTGGTTCAAATTCAACTATTAGCTCCAGTATTTTATACCCAGATAATTAGTACGGAGTTGTTATTTTAATCATTTCTCAAATTTCATCAGAAATAACTTCAAATAAGTTATAAAAAAAACACCCGAACCTACTAGTGCAGTGTTGATCCGTGCACTAATAGTGATGCTGAATTGGCTAGGGAGCAGCTCCAAACTAGCATGAATTCGCCTCTTCAAGACACGAAGATTGATTGTCTCGTCGGCAGAAAATGTGTACGCGGCACGAATGTCATAATCCACGCTGTTTGAAGCGTTCAAGATTTGACTTCTGTGATACACATTGATCAACAATATTTTCGTCTCTAAAGTATAAACAATAAACCCTACTGTTAGTATATTTTAATTTTATAGCAAAAAATAATAGTCCAAATAGAAAAAAAACTTACAATGTTGATGAACTTAGGAATCTAAGCCAAGAAGTGATAACTGAGGTTTAAGTGAACTTAGGAACTCCGTCTGACCATACGCCAACTAGCAAGCCAAGAAGCGACAACTGAGGTTTGTTGACCAGTTAGTGGCCGGTTAGGATTCGTGCAACCAGAAAAGAAACAATTCTTTAGGAATAGTTGTGACTTGTCTGAGTCCATACAGACGGACCGTATTCATGTGCATATGGGTCGTATGGTCCAGATTTGAGTGGAACTGACCTGCATCTCTAAGAACTATTATTTTATAAAAAAATAAAACACAAAAATATTTAGTTACTGTTTTATGTTTTATCTATTTTGCACTTATCACCAAAACCAGAACAAACCCCCTCTTTTTTTACTTATTTGTACATCTAGAGACCCGAGCAGTGTAAGCTCAGTAGTTACC
Organism: Schoenoplectus tabernaemontani; assembly: GCA_037127355.1. Lineage (NCBI taxonomy): Eukaryota > Viridiplantae > Streptophyta > Magnoliopsida > Poales > Cyperaceae > Schoenoplectus > Schoenoplectus tabernaemontani. The sequence continues at coordinate 479,795 of CM073744.1, read as the reverse complement.
TCATTCCCTGCGGATCGACCTCTTACTATACCAACGTAGGCCGTGCGCTTGCGACCGAACCAAGTAGCGTAAGGGTATTAAAAATTTTAAAAGCCACGAACCGCGCGCCCCATGCGCACGACATCATGTATCCCTCAATATTTTTATATGCATAATTTAATGAGAAAGATAAATGAGAATTTTCAACATATTACGATTTAATTTGAGCCGTGTATACTTTGGGTCAAAATATAAATATTTTTATATTAGTCAATTGCATTCTCAAAAAATACAAAAAAAATCTTAAAAATAGAAAAAAAATCATATATATATTTTTTTCAATTTATAAATCGATAGTGTTTAAAATTTCATGCAATTTAGGTATCGTTTGATTATACATCAAAAACCATCAAAATATATATGATTTGTAATGGTTATAATTTAATGATCTTTCATGGACATCAAATAATAACCAAATTGTACAAAATTTAAAATATTATCAATCTAGAAGTTAAAAATATATCTACAACTTTTTCTATTTTTGAGAATTAGTTTGTATTTTTTTTTAAAATATCATTATCAAAGATTGTCAAAATAACCCACCGTCAATATCCGTCCCTACGTATATATGTATGTATGTTAGATAAATATGCTTTAATCATCTTAAACAACTGACAACTCTCATGCACAGCCCATCAATTTCAATTTGCATGCCTGGGACAAAAGCTTTTAACAAGGTCCCATATCCCAACAATGATAGTCTCAATAAAAACAAAAGCAGACCTCACCTCGCGTCAAATTCAAAATTGATTCCCCAGCAAGTTGAGCCACTAACCACTGCGATCAACACAGCTAAAACTCTGATGCAAAGCCTACAGCAACATTAATTTCTTCTTCTTCTTCTTCTTCTTTTTTTTTTTTTTTTTTGGGGGGGGGGTTGGGTTAAGGGAATATGTAGCAATTACAAACGTTTCATTGCGGAAATAAAAAAAAAACGTAGAGAAAATTTCATTTCAGAAACATGAAAATTTCATGTCAGAAATAAAAGTAATATGTTTTTCTTATTTTTGTTCTGATTAATGAAATTACAGAAATTAGATTATATAATATGTTTACCTTTTAAACAAACCACATAATCCAATTGAAACATAACTCCAATAAACCAAACATGTCATTAATGCATATAACTGAAAGAGAGCCAATATCTTAAAATGTGAGCCTAGTATTAACCATTCCGGCCCAAATATACTCCAATATGCATCAGTTGTTCAAGTATAGATGTTTAAATGAAGTTTCCAAAACTCATGTAATCTTCTCTTTGATCAATTTAACTACATAATATGAGAGTAAAAGTTGCAAATAAGAAAAATACAAAATGTTTCCCATTAAGGATAGTAACAACGAGAAATTACAAGAAGCAGAAGCATTTGTATTAGGGGTGTCAATTGGTCGGGTCGGATTATATTATTTATTTACTTTTTATCCGACCTAAACTTGACCCGATTAAATTCGGGTCGAAAAATCTTGACTCATATCCAACCCGACGGGTCACGGGTCGACCCGATCAGATCCGTATAAAATAATTAAATATTTATTAATTATTTTTATATAATTTTAAGTAATAAAATATTAATTAATTTATAATTAATCTTAATTAGTATATAATTAGCGTATATTTAAGCTTTAATTAGTACTAAATCATAAAATTACTTTAAAAAACATAATTAATCAGATCGGATCGGGTTGACCATTGAACTTAATTGACCCGATTCGGGTCAAAAAATCAAACCCATACCCGACCCGTTTATCTTCGGGTCATGTCAGGTCAGGTCGAGTTCGAATTGGGTCGGGTTAACCCATTGGTTCGGGTCAATAATTGTCACCCTTAATTTGTATACTAGATAATTAAATCTATGATGTGCTTGTTTCTTGGAGGTGACAATCAGACGGGTTGGGTCGGGTTCGGATCGGGCGGGTCGGGGTCATGAAGAAATGAAGATTTTTGCTGGATCCGGTCTAATTATCAGATCGTTGTATATTGGTCAATCTCGTTTATTGTCATAACTACATCAATGACCAGACCATGTGTTAATATAGTACTGGATGGTATAATATGGACTAATGTACTGACACCAACAATTATCAATTCCCATCATGACTAATTTAATCTCATATTTCATTCCACCATTTGTCCCTATTATTTCAAATAGAAATTAAAAATTATTGCTTAAATTTTAAAGTTAAATAAAAATTATATAAGTATAGAATATTATCGTCTTAATAAGTTCATTTCTGTTGTAAACATAATAGTTGTTAATACCCCAATCCAGTGGTAGGACATCATAAGTTCTCCCTTTATCACCGCGATATTTTATCAGTTCTCATGACCTTTTGGGAGAATATAAGACCTTGGACTTCCCAAGACTAAACTTCTCGACACTTATAGAAACACTTAACACATTTGTGTCACGTGTTCTCGACGATAGCACGTACCAAAATTATCTGGCGAACCTAAACACGTTGTTCAGTGATTCTGAATCATTGTTTATCATTATTCTCCACCAATTGAGACCTCCGTTTAGATGTTGTGCCTATTTTTCTTGATGTAATGCAGCCACTTGATCTGGGGTTAACTCTTCATAATGAATTTCTCGGCTGACACTTCCTAGTTGTAGCGGGTTGATTATTGTGGAATATGTTATTTCGTGTCCTTCTGTTGGGAGATTTCCTTGCATTATTCATACTTTTCTTACAAACTTATAGGAAGTCGGTCTAATGTTGTTAATTTTTTTCATATATTTCTCGCACCTCCATGATTTATTATGTCTTGCGGCTTAATTGAAAAATCTTTACTATTTTCATATGGCAGTCCATATACACATTTTGTGTAATGTGTTGAGTACAATAACGATGAACAACCTCACTTGCTGATTCCCACCATCCAAAATTTGATCTCTCAAATACTGCACTTATATCTAGATGTTGATATGATATAACGATAATTTTATCAAGACCAACAACGTCTTTACGCAACCATTGCATGAACCAACCCCAGTTTGTCACACTTTCCTCGCCCGCTATAATAGTAAATGCATGTAGTAGTAGTTATTACTTTGTATCATAACCACATATCATAAATAATTTACCAGCATACCTATGAAACCCTATAAATTCTAAAATCATAAAATATAAAAAATTTTAATTTAATAAAATATGAAAAATATATATAATAAAATTTTACAAGTTATGAAGATGAAATCAAAATCTTAAGAACAAAACTTAAGATCAAATTAAAAATTTATAAAATATGTATATCTAAATTAAATTTTGTACAAAAAAATAAATAAATTATTGAATAAATTATGAAACATCTAGTTTGATTAAAAACATAAAAGCAAACTTAACAAGGAAATAAAAGCTTCAATTAACATCATGTTCACGTTAGATAAAATAGAGTGATAAATAATTAATAAAAATAAGGAGACCCAATCCGCTGTGTCAAAACGACTCGTTACATATGTACGTACAGAGTCACCACATGAAATCTCTATCTCACTCCTTCTCTCTCTTCCCTCACCTCTCCCTGACAATCCATGATACCCATACATTCTCCCCTCTTTTATTTTCTCCCTTTCACTTTCATGGCAGAAGAGACCCCATCCCTCATTAATTTTTATTCTCTCATGTCCTCGAGCAAGCTCTCCACAACCAAACCATGAACCATAATTTGCATCTATAGTACATGAACTGCTTGAGGGAATGAGGAGAAATTAAGAAACTGAAAAATTATGGAGAAGAAACAAATGGTTATGCCCCATTCCGTCCAGAGCTGCTTCAATGTCTCCGCCTTTATGGTTGCGCCTGTCATAGAGGAGGTCGGGCTATACAGATTTTCCTCTTTGACGACCGCCTTTGCCACCATCTGAAATCGTTAGAATCAAATCCACGAAGCCACTCCTCCGACCACACCCTTAGCCTCCATCCTTGTTGTGGCAACCTCCGACCATGTACATGATTCCTTTGTCCCTGTTATGCTTCCTCTAACCTCGCATTAAGGGCAGAGCCTGTACGACACAGAAAAGCAGTCAAACTCTATCTCAAACGGGAGTCCAGGACTGCGGAAGCACGTCTAACCCGAGTTCCTTGTCGCCTCTTCTCTGATTGCCCGAACCGAGCACAATCCTCTATCCCTCTTGATGCCTCGAGCCAAATCGGGTAACACCTTTCTTTATCCATGGTCGTGTGAGCCCTCTGTGTGCCGAGGCTGAGCCTCGTGCTTCTCTATCTTGTTGTCTTGCTTAGTTACTTAAAAATGTGGTGATGTCCTTGATGATGCTTGGCATGTGCGCCTCCTTATGAAATTGAACTTGTGATCTTTGTTATGACATACTTTGATTTTTGAATTAGTACGTGTTGTATGTCTCTTGTTGTTGGTTGCTATATCAACTCTATATCTTACAAGTGAGATGTTTACACCACTAATAGGTCAATACAGTTGAGCACCCTATTTTTTTCTTGGCTGAGTGCATTGTCCATTTACCAAGCAATAAAATTATCTAATCACTCTTTTGAGTTTAATTAGCATGCTTCATTTAGATTGTCTGGTACGAACTTAGTTTCTTCAAATGAATTTTCAAAATACCCACACAATGAAAGCTATCTTGGAAATAGCTCATACACTACCATGTATTCCTAAAATCTTTCTTTAGAAATGCTGCTAGGAAATAAAGTTAGAAATGACTTACACATTGATTGTCACCCATAAACAGTAAATGGATACTAAGTGGATTTGCATGAAATTAATTAAGAACACAAAATAATCATCAGGATGTGAATTTATGAAAATAAAGTTGGAGCCGAATATTTAAGAAAAATAAAATTTGAGGCTAAATTTATCTGATTAATAGCGCGGATTATAAGTTATTAAGTTTATTAACCGAGCTAAATGATAGCTATAATGGTACATTAAAACACTAACACATTTAATTAAATAAAAATATTTAATTTAAATTAAGTTTCCTTAATTTCTTTTACTTTTATTAACATAATCCTTAAATTATAAAAATAATACTAATATATAAAATAAAACGTAATTAAAGACTATATTATAAATAATTAAGATTTACGAAATAATAGTTTATTGTAAGGGATTAGAAGAAACGAGGAGAAGTCAATATTAAAGAAGAATATGAACAATAGTTTATTGTGGCTGAGATAGAAGCTTGAATTTTTTTAGTTTCTTTGTATTTCTTAATGTAGATGTTTTGCTATAAATATTTAAAATTGCTAGCCACATTATTATATTCTAGGAACTTGACATTGCTTAATAATTGATGTTTTTTTTTTGACATTTTCAAGTTCCATGTGTGTAATAGTATTGCTGATAACTTGTATTATATATGCATTGCTAATATTGGATGCTTTTTTGACATTTCATTCAAGCAGTTACAAGAGCAATTGGAAGAGAAACCATCTATATAGTGTATCAATGGCTGCATAAAAATTACCCAATTGCACACTAAACTCATGCCAAAATACTGGTCTAACTCAGAAGTTAAAAAATAGCACAAAAATGTGACTAAAACAAGCATCTGAGTAATTCTAGTGAGGTAAATTTACTCTAATATGATATAAATAAGAAATAAGTAAATATTTCTCAGTCACAATTACGCTCGTAGTGAGATAATAAGAAGGAAGTAAATAATAATATGACTCTGACTTTAAAACATCCTTGAGTTTATGAATTGTGAGTAAATAAGTAAATTACAAGAACAAATTGAGAAAATAAGAAACAATTAACAATAGGACAATCATTTTCATTCACCATGCATGTAAAGGGCAATACATGAATAAAGTTTCCACAAAACAGTGCACAATTTCAAGTCAGAAAATAACTGTTACAGAACATAGTGCACAACATAAAATTCAAAAAAAAGAAAACGCAATGCACAATTCAAAGGCACATATGCACAATTCCACAACTAAATTATCTTACTACAGCCTCTTAATAGTGAAAAAATAAAAAAATAGAAATTGGGGCCTGATGGATGTGTACTGGGGTGAGGGGGGGCAAATACAGGAACGAGGTCGCAAGCAGTGCGGGATGAGATGCGATGAGGGCAAGGCTATGGGCGACAGCGCAGTTATAGAATTAGTAGAAGATTAATAATGTTGGAGTTGGAGCGTCCTTGTCTAATGGACATCTGTCTGATCTATCCCTTTAATATGGGCCTGCATGCAAGAAACGATATCATGGGCCTAGGCCGGACTGCAAAATTACTCATTCTTCAATTTACGGGCTTTGTTATTCTCAACCCAAAAATGTTGACTGCTAGGTGCTAACTGTCAATATGCGTGCGGTGTGATTAACTATTTATTGCAAAGCGCATAGAAGATCCAACATCTCTCCTTTTCCTTCCTCTTTTTCACTTCTCACCTCCCAAATCCAAATCCAAATCCAAATCCCAATCCAAATCTATCGTATTCTCCTCTCTCAAATGGAGAGCGACAAATCTCCTTCTCCATCTCCCTTCCCCACCTCCATTCCCCCCCAAACTCGAACCACCCCCAAACCGGGCACCAGATCAAAAGCCAAAACCCCAAATCCCAAATCCAAATCCAAATCCAAATCCAAATCCAAGAAATCCAAGCCCCAATCTCCTTCCGCAACAATCATCTACGTGCCAGTGCTGGTGCAGAGCCTCCCCTCAGAAGCCTCCTCCACTTCCTCCGCCTCCCGGAAGTCGAGGAAGGCAGCGCAGCCAGTGCTCAACGAGCAGCAGATGAAGGACTGGCGGTGCCAGGCTGACAATTGCCCGGTCGAGGCCGTGGCTGTTGGGAGGTACTACCAGAGGCACAGGATTTGCCCGGAGCACTCAAAGGCGCCATCGGTGCTCTTCAATGGGACCCAACAGCGTTACTGCCAGCAGTGCAGCAGGTATCAACCCTGCATTTATTTATTTATTTTTTATGCATTTCCTTATTTGGAGAAGAATGCTTATATTTCCCTACTGTCGTATTAGCTGCTTGTTTGCCATATTTTGATGATTTCCCCATTACAACTTACAAGTCCAGAGGTCAGGTCATAAATATTTTTCAGAATTAAAGGGATGATGATGAGTAGCTGTTTTTATGCTAATCAGACAATCAACAGTACTTGTAACAGCTTCCACCTCCCTAGGAATACAATGGTTTTTGCATGTGCTTTTATTGTTTTATGGTTTGAGTTGTAATTTTATCTTTGCATACTCGTCTATATGGTTAAGTGCTGCGTTGTTGACCCTTCAAGCTTTACTATGGTTAATTTTATCGTAAAATGTTTTTGCGGTAATATATTGTTAGTATATTAATCAATTTGAAAATTATGTGCTGCAACATGCATATAACATTTTCTCTATTTGGAAATGCATTTAGGTATAGAAAAAAAAAAAAGTTTTGGAAACCATGCCAGTTTTACATGCATAGGCCTTTAGCAGAAAATTCATATGATATGTAAAATTTAATAAAAATAAAGAAAATAATGTCATTCAGTTTGTTAATCCCTATTGAACTATTTTTCTCTCCATAAACTTTTTATGTTAAACCCTGGAAAAATATGGAATGGCAGGTTTCATGAGCTGACAGAGTTCGACGGCTCAAGAAGAAGCTGTCGACGCCAGTTGTGCCGTCGACGCCTCCTTCGCACTCTCAACACCTTCTCCAATGAAGAGGTGGAGCAGATCTAATACTATTCACAGCTTCTACCCCCTTCATCTTACCATGCATTTTGGTACATACCTCCTGACATTTTTTCTTTGAATGGATTAATGCACATTAACCCAATTTTTCTCTTTAAGAATTATTATAAAATTACATGAGTTTATGGTGCTATTCGTTTTGGTCTTGCATATTTAATCATGATTCGGTATTTTTCTTGTCCACTTCAATTGAGTTGATTTTGGAACATAGTTGTTTCAGACTGGAGTGGTATCTGGTACAATCTAGGTTTCAATGAAACAATCTCTCTGGATTTGATTGTTGCTGTTCAACACTACCAAAGGCAACCCTTTTGTACCTTGCAAACTGTACCAAAATAGTCCCATCTCCCATGCAAACCTAGACCATTTGATTCATATCAGACAGCACAGATCAAATTTGACCTGGTGCCGTGGAGAAGTGTCATTTTTAAGGAGGGGGCCAGATTCAATACAGAATCTTTTCTGACCTCAATAGGAGGATCCATATCTGCTGGGAAGTCCTGAATTTTACAAAGAAACGCAGAAAAAGACAAACACACACGGAGAGAGATAGAGATGGATAGAGAGAGAGAGAGAGAGAGAGTTAGCATATGCTGTGAGGAATCAAACATGCAAGTCTGGCCGTACATTTTCCTTCTAATAGAAACTTGAGCATTATCACCATTGCAGATTTGTGCTTCACTTGAAAGCAGAGCACCGTACACAGTGAGGAGAAGAGAAATTTCTAGAGTACTAAGGATGAGCAAGAGGGGTAGAGCTATGAAAACACTGCAACTATGATCAAAACACCTCACCTCCATAAAAACTGAAGTCCTGCTTAGTCCCGCACATGTCTAGATCTTATAAATAATTTACAATTTTTTTGTTTTCAGATTAAAACACCTCTGTAAAAGAATTGATGCTCGCTCTCTTCTGTCATTATGTTGCTCCTTACTGTACTAGAACTTCTTTTTTGTTTTTTTAGGAAAAGTCCGTAGGCATTCATTAATCAACTAACAATTACAATACTACATCTTTGACTAAACCTTATATCTAGTTTAACTAAAAAGAGAGAAAATAACATCTACCATCCTAGCTTTGTTTAATGCATCAAAAATAGGTTTCATGTTCCTGGGAAGTCAGTTTGCCTAGTGAAGATCTCTGTATCATATCATCCCAGGTACTGCTGCCTCCACTTTGGTCATTCAGTTGCTGCCTTCATAACCTGATTCCGTTCCGTTTGCCTCTCCCAATTTGCCAGTGGATGGGCTCCTGTCAGCACCTCTCTGTTTACATGTTCTATCCTGATTGATATAGCTAGCTAGTGTTGTAAATTGTAATGCAGCTAGTTTCCGTATTTGGAGTTTGGAGGATTGCCTCTCCTGCTTGCCACCCTGGTATTTCCGTCTCTTTTCATCATCTTCTGTCTTGTACTCGGTGTTTGCTGTCTGTAGCCATCTCTATATCTGTATGTCCTGGTACCTTTTTTTTTGAGAGTGTGTATGCAAGATGACAATTCATATATTAGAACTATGATATATGAGTTAAAGTCTAGCTGGAGTTTACTTTAAGTTTTTGGATTTTCAGTTTTAAATTTTAGAATTTAGAATTAAAATTTTTAGTATTTTAGAATTTAGCAGTATGATTTATAGTATAGGTTTATTATGATTATTATTAGCAATTTTATTATCATTATTATATTATTATTGCTATTGCTATTATTATTATTAGAATTATTGTTATTATTATTATTACTATTATTAGCAATATTATTATCATTATTATATTATTATTGCTATTGCTATTATCATCATCATCATCACCATCATTATCATTATCACAAGTATTATCGTTGATTTTTTATATTTGATATTTATGATTTCTATGATTTTGAATTGAATTTTATTCTCAGTATACCCCTAATTTATGTGGGATTAAAGATTATATCGTTGTTGTTGTAGAGTCTGTACTCTGTACTGGTATGTTCACACTCCACTGGCTGTCTGAACTTTTGAACTGATTTGTGTAATGTAAATGTGTGCAAATCCAGAAAGCTGTTGCAACATCATTTGTGGAACTTAAATTTTGTATAACACGACCTAATATGAATTTCAGCCCATGTAAAACGAGGCCCAATTCATTGGAATTGACGGTTCATTTTGGTTTCGTTTATTATATTTATATATTTATATATAGTAGGTATAGTAGATAATTTTATCCGGGCCTAAATAGCTTCATTGTAAAACATTAGACAAATATCTTCACTATTGTTTGTCCAAATATGTGGGCCATTTTACACACGTGTCAGATTGATAGCGATGAAAGGCAGTGCAGTCGTACCAGTCAGCTGTCAGTTGGTGTTGTGTTGGCTGTTGCTGACTTGAAACTCTTGCTCTGGTGAAAAAAGATATTTATCTATTTATCTACGTGGGGCCCACTTATCCTTCTCATCCTTATCCGCCACGCCAACTTCTTGTGCAAATCTAATTAATCGTCGAGGCTGCTACGCTGCACCGGATCTCCGCAATCCGAGTCGTCTCCGAGAGGACATTTCACTAATTTAAGTTTATATCTCTACTCTACTCAAGACTCAAGACTCAAGACTCAAGAGTAATAACAAGGTGCCTTCTACGCTGCATATATTAAATCAGGGATGAGAATTGAGAATTAATGCAACTGATATATATTGTGCTTATATTATATACAATTTATATTTTTTGTTTCAATAATGTAAGTTCAATATTTACTCTGCTGGTATCTATATAACCATCGCATATAGTTCATTGTCTTCCATTCTTTATGTCTTGCTAATTAATTCCAAGAATAACATTTGAGTATTTTTTTAATTAAATTAAGGACGCACTGTTGTGCATTTGATGCTTGACAAAGCCACATAGGTGCGTAAGTTGGAGCTTTGCAACATACTATTATTATTTTATTAGTTTAGAGTTTAGACTAATCTCGAATGCTCGATACGTTCACCTTCGATGTGGGTTATAGTTGCTCACCATCGAGTAGGTGAATAACCATGACGTTACTCTAATCAAGGTGGATCCAAAATTTTAATTAAGGATAATTATCGGATTGTAATGATTTATCGGGTTTAAATCTATTAACTAATTGGGGTATTAAATAAAAAAATTAATAATTTAATATATATACTTAACTAATAATTTTTTTATTAAAATAATAACATTTTATATATTAAAATAACAATAAAATAAAGCTCAAAATAATAAATAATCAAGTTGATGAAGAACGTTTTCGTCTAAGAAATTTTATATTTTGATATCTTTGCATAATTATTTCATTATGCACGGTATTAAATATTTTTTTTTCAATAAAAATAATTAGACAATCCAGGGGGGACAAAAAAAATTTTCAAGAGGGGGCAAATTACCGAAAAGCACTATTTTTCAAAATCCAGAGGGAGCATATATCCTTGGATACACTTGGTTCCGCCCCTGACTCTAATATTCTAAACTAATCTACTGTTTATTGTATTGTATCAATTCAAACAAATAAGTTTTCCTTAAACAAAAAAATAGAAGAAAAATAATTTTACTGAATCATGAAAGATTACACATCTAATAACAGATACAGCTATCATATGTAAAAAAATTGTGACTTTATAAGGCTCAGTACGTACTTCGACAGTTTTGCCTTGTTTTGACGTCATTGATTTATTTTTTATTTACCTCTAATATTGCTGTTAAAATGATACTTTATATGTACATTTTTGTTGTCCATAATATATATTATTCATTACTCAATTTTATTATCAAAATTTTGAATTCTTAAAAACTAATTAAAAATATAAACGGGTTGGACATTATGATCTTAATCTGTATTATTGAGTTCACTTTTAAATGTCCAAGCTTATTACGACCTCAGATAGGTTTGATAATTAGTTCTTTCAATTAATCATAAATTTTAAACAATTTGTGAGTAAAATTTAATCTAAACATTAAATAGTTATCTTGGCATATAATTTTGGTGAAATATGGCTAGTTATAAATTACATAAAGTTTTGATAGTCTTTGATGGACTATCAAATGATAATGAAATTATACGAAATTTAACACCATATATTTATAAGTAAAAACATATTTCTAAATTCTTATTTTTATGATTTTTGCATATTTATTTAAAAAGTCATTGTAAAAATTGTCAAAATAACCCACTTTATAGTTAATTATTCTATAAAAAGTATATTTTTTTTATTAAAATAATTTTTTTTATTAAAAAATTGTAAAAATAATGTAAGTTCAATAGTCATTGTAAAAATTGTCAAAATAATTTTTTTTATTAAAATAATAACATTTTATATATTAAAATAACAATAAAATAAAGCTCAAAATAATAAATAATCAAGTTGATGAAGAAAATTTTCGTCTAAGAAACTTTATATTTTGATATCTTTGCATAATTATTTCATTATGCACGGTATTAAATATTTTTTTCTCAATAAAAATAATTAGACAATCCAGGGGGGGACAAAAAAAAATTTCAAGAGAGGGAAAATTACCGAAAAGCACTATTTTTCAAAATCCAGAGGGAGCATGTATCCTTGGATACACTTGGGTCCGCCCCTGACTCTAATATTCTAAACTAATCTACTGTTTATTGTATTGTATCAATTCAAACAAATAAGTTTTCCTTAAACAAAAAAAATAGATTAAAATTTATGATTAATTGAAAGAACTAATTATCAAACCTATCTGAGGTCGTAATAAGCTTGGACATTTAAAAGTGAACTCAATAATACAGATTAAGATCATAATGTCCAACCCGTTTATATTTTTAATTAGTTTTTAAGAATTCAAAATTTTGATAATAAAATTGAGTAATGAATAATATATATTATGGACAACAAAAATGTACATATAAAGTATCATTTTAACAGCAATATTAGAGGTAAATAAAAAATAAATCAATGACGTCAAAACAAGGCAAAACTGTCGAAGTACGTACTGAGCCTTATAAAGTCACAATTTTTTTTACATATGATAGCTGTATCTGTTATTAGATGTGTAATCTTTCATGTGAGTAAAATTTAATCTAAACATTAAATAGTTATCTTGGCATATAATTTTGGTGAAATATGGCTAGTTATAAATTACATAAAGTTTTGATAGTCTTTGATGGACTATCAAATGATAATGAAATTATACGAAATTTAACACCATATATTTATAAGTAAAAACATATTTCTAAATTCTTATTTTTATGATTTTTGCATATTTATTTAAAAAGTCATTGTAAAAATTGTCAAAATAACCCACTTTATAGTTAATTATTCTATAAAAAGTATACAATTATTTCAATGATATATGTAATATTTTTTAATTTATATTCCAAATATCTATACTTGTATCAATTATTTCAATGATATATATAATATTTTTTAATTTATATTCCAAATATCTATACTTATATCATCTGATACATAATTTATATTTAAATATCTATTGAATATTCGACGCATATGTATCTGAAAATTATAACTGATGCTGCATGTGTATCTATCCGTTTACGCCTTATATGTAAAATCATTCGAGGAAAGAGGTAAAAATCGAACAATTTCACCGAGAGGTGACCATATCCACCTTGCCACCTCTTTATAAGACAAGTATCATCCACCCCCTACCATATCATAATATCATAGAAGATAGATAAATAAAGAGAGAGACACCCATCATCAGTATTCAGTCATGGTATTTCTAGAGAAGCTGTGGGACGATGTGGTAGCGGGCCCACAACCTGACAAGGGCCTCGGCAGGCTCCGCAAGGCCACCTCTCGGCCCCCTCTTACCGTCAACACCGGTACTTAATTAATTGACATATTTAAACAACACATCCCAAATGAAATTGATCAATACCCAATTAATATATACATGGAGAAAGAAAGGCAAAGAAATTAAGCATGCAAGTGTGAGTTTTGGTTTTGTTGCGTTTGTAAAACACGTGGATAAGGATAATGGATTCATTTTTTTTCTCTCTCGGAAAGATTTCGGGGAGGAAAGTAGCAACAGCAAAAACAAGAGGTCTGCTTCTATGCCAGGCACGCCGTCGACACCGGCCACACCAGGAACACCGACGACGCCGCAGAAAACCAACGTCTGGCGCAGCGTGTTTCATCCGGGAAGTAACCTTGCGACACGTGGCGTCGGTGCCAACATCTTTGACCGGCCCCAGCCCAACACCCCTACTGTCTATGATTGGTACCAATTACTAGATCTCTACCTTGTAATTTCCTACTTTCATTTATTTTCAATCTATTTGATACCTCCGAGCGAACAAATGCTAAGTAGGGCATTTGGTCTAGTGGTATGATTCTCGCTTTGGGTGCGAGAGGTCTTTGTTTTTGATAATTGTTGTGTTCAGAATTTGATACTGCTGGTTTCTCGGTACTCTCTTATTTAAATTAAGGTGAAAACTCTCCTACTGTGTTATTCCAGTTTAAATTAGCTTTTCAATGTTTGATTATTTTCTCTAACCCACAGGTTGTATAGCAATGACACGAAATCGAACCACCGCTAATGAAGAAATTCAGATCAGATCCTGTTATAGTATTGTACTGTACTGGCGAGTTTTCTGTGAAAGTATTAGAGGACTTGTGGCGTTTGTTGCTCTCGGTGTGTTTCTTTCTTCGGTTTACCAGTGGCTCTATTAAATGTTGGCTTTGAGCACTAGATCATGTGATTTGTATATATCTGGTTTGTGTATTTTTTCCTCCTGCTATGTTTTGTTTGGATAAGATTGTGGTCGCATCGCATGTAGTCTCAGCTCTTTTAAAAATATTTATTAGCAGAAATGGTTATTCAACAATTTAAATAACTACTGTTGAACCTTGATTATGAGTACTTCAATTATATTTGTACAAAATATAAAAAGAAACAACGTGCTCTGATTGATAGATGATTTTTTTTTTGAAAAAAGGTGGAATACTTTTTATTAAAACTGAGCATAAATATAAAGTTTAGCAGTTCTCTGACTAGGTATCCGTATCAAATAGCTGATACCGATATCAGACACACAAAAAAAAAAAAAAAAAAAGAATAGCTGTCCATCTATAGTCTCAAACACAACTACAACGAACATATAAAACGATAGAAGATATTCGAAGATACGGTATGCGATTTTATTTATGATTTGATTCGTTTATGGATACGGTTCAAAGATATTCGAAGATATTTATAGCCGTATTTAAAAAAATTTAACAGATAAGGTCTGATTTTATCTATGTATATCCGATTATTTAATTATTATTCATTAATATCCGATATTATCTAAAATATTCAATCTAATATTATTCAATTTTATTTAAATAAATATCCGAAAAATTATCATTATATATTTTTATTAAATTTTTAGCGTACATTACGAATCTAATTAATTTTATGTCTAACTTGTGTTAATATATCATATTTTTTATAATTATATAGTTGAACTACTAATATAAATGATGTTTTATTTAAAGGACCTAACAGTTATATTAATACCACAATAATAGTAAAAAAATAAATAAAGAGAGCGAGAAGACACATGATGTAATAAAGTCTGGCTATAACGAGTTTAGTCTAAAAATCTCAAAGCATAAAAAATGATGACAACACCTCTAACAATCTAATAAAAATCTTTTGATCTCACTTTATAAATGTATAACAAAACAATTTGTAGACTAAGTTTAAGGATCTAAGTTTTCTCCAGAGCACACAGATGATGGCTAGCGTTAGAATTTTTTTTGCAAATCTAAGTTTTCTCCATAGCACACAGATGATGGCTGGCGTTAGAAAGAATTTTGCAAATCTAAGTTTTCTCCAGAGCACACAGATGATGGCTAGCGTTAGAAAGAATTTTGCAAATAAATTCGTCAGATTTGGAAGAGATGAAAATTGATATATATAGTTATACACTAAATCAGGTAAGAAATGACCAATATCCATTACAACAATTATCTAATCGTTGCAACAGTTAGACATTGTTAATCCTAACGAGATTAATTGTCGCAATGAATGTGAGATCCATTATAACAGATGTAAGAGGGATGTGCTATGGTGCTTTTTGGATGAAATTTATACATAAATGATTTATTCTGTTACAACAGTTATAAAAATCCGTTATAACGGTTGTGATTTGATTTCCACTTAATTTTATCTCGAGGTCATCCGTCATAATGGTTAGGTATCTGTTGTAATAGTTAGAGGGTGATTATGCTCTGAAGCTTTTTTAGAGAAAATTTATACATAGATGAATTAATTCGTTATAACGATTATGATAACCGTTACAACGATTATAACATATTGTCTCTATTATACTTGATTTTAATCTCAAAATTATTTTGATTACTTTTATTTCTTACAACTCTAATCTAACCTAAGTCTTACTTGAGATTTTCATATATTTCTTTTGCAGATGTTTTATATTTCTATTTCATAAACTCAAACAAACTATTAAATTCTTATATGATAATTTTGCAAATTGACAAATATAATTCTATATAATTTTGAAAATTATTTACAATAATAAATGATAATTAGTATTTAATTTTTATAATTAATGATTCTATGTAATTATTTTTTTTAAATGACATTCTAAAATTTAAAAGTTTAAGTTGGTCCCGCATACCGAGTGAGTATCCTCTAAATTATTCTATGATAAAATAATCATCCGAACTCACTACAACCGTTAAATTTATACTACAAACTAGAGATTTGAAATGGACCGGACGGTCCGACAAGTCCTAGATCGGACTGTGACCGTGGACCGGATCGTGCCTACCACTTTTGGTCCCAACGGTGGGTCGGTTCTCCCTTCACCCGAAAATGGGCCGTCTGTCCGACCCGTGGATTGGACGCTGGGCCGGGACCGTCCGGACCGACCCCCTCCCACCCGACCCCTCCTTATTTTAATATTTTTTTATAATTTTTTTGTATTATTTGATTTTTAAATTATTCAAAAATACATAATTATTCAAAAATACATAATTAATTCGATGAAAATGATTATTTAAAAATTAATAAATTTATTTTTCAACTTTTATTATTTTTTATAATTTTCTGAAATTTTATTTTTTTTACAAATTTTTTAATTTTTTAGTACTATTAGATTTTTAAATAATTAAAAATAATAATTCGAATTAGTTAAAAATTATTATTAAAAAATATGATAAATTATTATTTTTTTCAATTTATAAAAAAAAAAAATTCGGACGGACCGTGGGCCGTCTCGTCCCGTGGGGTCCGCCTCGGGGGAATGGGGGATGGGTTCGGTTTTTTTTTGAATTTGGACCGCAGGGCCGGACACTAAACCGTGTGGGACCATAGACGGTCCGGATTTGGAACCCGAATGGGACCGCTTCAATACTCTACTACAAACTACTTAAATTAAATTTTTATTTTTAAATTTACAAATTTCGGTCAGATCCGAACGCTTTAGTACTGTATGGGAATGAGATGTGAATTCTCCGCAGACTACTACAAAGTACAAACATAGCAAACATAGCAACTCAGAAAAGAGCAAGTGTGATCTGCTGCCGCTGCAGTCGCAAATCGCAATGCCCCTCCACCTCCTCCTCCGACCACCTCCGATCCCTACCCCGCTAAAAGTAAAACCATCCCCACCACAACCACCTCCGCTGCCATTACAGCTACTGCCCCGGTCCCTATCCCTCTCTCCAGCACTCCGACGCACACCGTCAAACACCAGATCGCCGCTCCTCCTTGCTCGCGCCTCAGCTGGCCCCGCGCTCCCTCAAGGTCAAGGGGATGGAGATGCCAAGGGCAAGGGAGCATCACTAACGCCAACGCCAACGCCAACGCCAAGGGATGTCCTTGTACGGATCGGCGAGCTGCTCTCTCTGGCCTTCCCCCTCTGGGTAGGCGCCGCTTGTGCTCTCGCTCTCTGCCGCCCCCCTCCTTTCTCTGGGTCGGTCGCCCAGCCCAGATTGTTGGCCTCACTCTCACCATGCTTGGTACGCCTACCATCTTATTCCTTCCTTTCCTTTTGCCTTTCCATCTCCTCCCCTCCCCTCTAACCCTCTTTACTCCTTACCCTTGCAAAACTTCCATATCACCCTACCCGCTCACCATGCTTGCTACGATTGCTTTCAGGAATGGGCATGACGCTTACGCTTCATGACCTTCGATCAGCACTTCTGATGCCCAAGGAATTAGCAACTGGTTTTCTGCTTCAGTACACGGTTTCTACTAGCTAGTCTATATATCTATTTTATATATTTATGGCTTTTCATCCTAGCTAGGACCACGTTTTCATGGATTTCAGGTAATGCCCATGTCCGGCTTTTTTATCAGCAAGCTGTTGAATCTGCCATCACATTATGCAGCTGGGTTAATCTTGGTAGCATGCTGTCCTGGAGGTGACTTTCCGCTACTGTTCAATGTGCAACTGTTTTAACTTCTCTTCTTCAAATTGCATGACAATATGTTATTTCCATTTTCACTATCTGAAGGTACTGCAAGTAATATCGTCACCTATCTTGCAAAGTAAGCTCAAGCGTACAATATGCATATAATTTTTCAGGTGATATTGCATAATTAGTACCTGAACTTTCATCCTTGTATGATTTCAATGTGGTCCAACTATCTGGGGATTGTGTAAAAACTTTACTTAGTTGACTGTCAAATATGATAGTAGTGAGCCTTACTACAACTCCGGTACCTTGTCTGTTGGAAGTACTGATAGTCTTCACCCTGGTACCATTTGGAATTGACTGTGGAATTACTGATAGTCTTCACCCTGGTGCTATATGATAGTAGTGACTAGTGAGTCTACAGGAATTACTGATAGTCTAAGACAATTATCGTCCTTTTGTTCTGTTAAAGAGGAAATGTTGCTCTCTCAGTGCTGATGACAGCTGCAAGTACCTTTGCTTCTGCTGTAAGTGCACAAATACACATTCTAGCCTTGTTTTGTTTTCTCAACTTAATTTGCAAATTGTATGCCACGCTAGTCTATATTAATTCCCCTTTCGATCCTGGACATGCAGGTAATGACTCCATTTCTCACATCAAAACTTGCTGGTCAATTTGTAGCAGTTGATCCTAAAGGCCTCTTCGTATCTACTGTTCAGGTATGCTGTAGAGCTAGTCTCTTATTTAGAAGTAGTTTCTTAATAGAAGGGTTGCAGAAATATCAATTACATACTTTTTGCACATTATTTTATTTAAAAGATGTGCCAGGTAGCCTTCTTCATTCCATTTCTCTTCTTTAAACTGCTAAATGTCAGAGATATCATATCAACAATCAACATCCCATGTTCGACAACATGACAATAACTTGATGCCCCTACATGGAACAGTAGATGTCATCTAAGCTGACTTTTTTTTTCAAAATAGAGGTGTAATAATTATGAAATGTTGTAGGAATACATGAAATGTGTTTTAAAGTGGTTTAAATTGCTCTTCTACTTTCTACTTCATATTTTTACTTCAGTTTATACTGGTTCATTATTGTATATATATGCAGGTTGTGCTTGCACCAGTTCTTGCAGGTGCACTTCTAAACCAATATTGCAACAGCTTTGTCCACATAGTCTCTCCTCTGATGCCTTTTGTAGCTGTGGCCACAGTCTCCATCCTCTGTGGCAGTGCCATTGCTCAGAATGCTGCTGCCATTCTATCATCTGGGTCACTGGTTGTTTCAGCTGTTTTCTGTTTGCATGCTTGCGGCTTCTTCTTTGGTTACCTTCTGGCAAGAATGCTTGGTATTGATGCTTCTTCTTCGAGGACTATTTCCATCGAAGTTGGCATGCAGGTAATCATTACTTTGATATATTGCATTCAGGCCCCCTAATATTCTAATACCATGAAATAATTCTGGTAAAATATCATTGATTTATTTTATCAAGTTAGTTTAGTGTTATGATTGATATGTATGTGACAACAAAAAGAACTATAGTAAATTAGAACTGGTGAGTTTTCTCCAAAAGAACCAGGGCACAAAAGCATCAATCTTTCAGTCAACTTTGAAGTTATGAAATGATGCATGTTTCAACATACAACTGAAAAACTTTGTAGTGAATTCAAACTAACTTTATTATGTTTTATAAATAAAAAAACGCAATGTAGGCTTTAATATCCAAGGTTCTCATGCTGGGAATTTTTTTGGAGTCGTCTGCAGAACAGATTTATATTTATGTCTACTAAGATTGGTTTAAAATGTGACTTGTTCATGTTTATTTCTGTGCTCATTTTGTTAAACACGGTCATTTTATTATTGCAGAATTCCGTGCTTGGGGTTGTTCTTGCAACCCAACATTTTGGCAATCCTCTGACAGCTGTGCCTTGTGCTGTTTCAAGCATATGCCACTCAATCTATGGTAGTATTTTAGCTGGAATTTGGAGATGCATGCCTCCCAGCAAGAAAAAGGACTAGTATGTTAGCGGTAGAATAAGAATGGATGGATAGGAAAGAAGAGTTACCATTTTTGTTGAATGTGTTAGTTATGTTTTCACCAGTTGAGGATTCTTGTGGTTTTTTAAACCAGTTGAGGATTGGCAATAACAGACGAGTTAAGTGTTTGTGGTTTGGTGTACTGGTGTACGAAAAGAATTGATCAGAACCAACGTTACTCCTGGAAGTGACAGCAATCTGCTTTTCTACAGTCACCAATCAAATTAATTTCAGGTTTGTTCATTTTCGTTTCATTTCAGATGATTTTGTCCAGATCTATGTGATAGTTAAGAAAAATTTAAAGAAAAAAAGAAATAAATTAGAGTAATTTGTACTCCTTTATTGTACAATATTTTTTTTGTAACAATCAGAATTAAGAGGAAATTATAATTTCAACATAAATAAATATATAAATAATAATATTATTTGAAGAATAATTTAATCAGATGGTTGATATTAATTCTGAAAATTCAACAAAAAATCTGAAATAGAATATTTAGATGCTTAATAAAGAGTAGAAACAAAATATTTAGATGTAAAGAGTAGAGATGATCGTCAAATAATTAGTTCAATAAAGACCAACTTAAACAAAACAGTACCAGGGACCAGGGTTGATAAACACTTCCTGACAAACTGAAATTCCAAAGTTTCAGGAACTACAATTGTCTCAGAAGATGCTAACAACAAGCTAAAACAATCTAATTTTGAACAGAAAATTCTCGATCCTCAAAATTGAATTTCCCAATTTCCTCCAAAAATCTCTCCAAATAAGCGTGGGAGGCCCCTCCTTTCTCAACTGCCATCCTAAATTCGCACTTCACCTTGTCTGTTTTTGCCCTGACTCTCTTCCCTTGATCAGTATCTTCCATCAGACATCGAACAGCCCTCTCGAATTCATCAGCAGTTACAAAACCATTATTATTTGGATCCAATTTGAGATCCAAAGCAACACCCATTTCTTTTACCAACAAAAATGCGTTGAAGCTCTGCTCCGCATAAAGTGGCAAAGGGATCATCGGCACCCCAAACCAGAGGCTTTCCAGGATGGAGTTCCAGCCGCAGTGCGTCACAAATCCCCCGACTGCTGGGTGGGCCAGGATGTCTGTTTGTGGGACCGAACTGGGCCAGATGAATCCCTTACCCTTTGTTTTTTCTATAAAGCCTTCTGGCAAGAGCTCATCCAAATTTGCATTTCCAGGGAAGCTGTCAGAATACAAATATATTGTACGGTTCAACAAAAACTAAGAAAAAGTAGTGTATTCAATTAATCATAAAAGCTCTTTTAGTCATCAATGGATCAGATAATTTGTTTTCGATGAATCCTAAAAATAGTAGGCATCAACTTGAGGCCTCTGTATTTCCTCACAGAAAGGAAAATGAAATAGATAATTAGGAAAATTCTTGAGGCCTTTGTGTACCTAGGTTGACAGTTAAGCAGCAAAAATTCATAGGAATGACTTATTTTCAAGAGGAGAATAATTTTGTGCTATAAGAATTTCAATGTAACAGTTCACAAAAGCTAGGTAGTTTACCCAGAGATTCAACCCAAGATAATTGATTCAAAGGTTTACCTGATTCCAGTGCAAGGAGCTTGAATAGCCCACAAGAACCGCTGCCCACTACGTTCTAATCCTATCGCCATCTCCTTGATTTGCGATGACTTGAAGCTTCCTCTACTCCCAAAGCACAGAAAAAGTACTGATTTTGGCTGCTGGAGATCGAGCCATTTTACACATTGGTGCTCTTGCGGTCCCCCTTTTTTGAGCGCTACAATAGGCCCTATTGTGTACATCTCAGGAGCCGATATGTCGGGTGCACAGTGGCCTTCTGCCATGGCCTTTAAAACTTGCGCCTCGAGAGCTATGCTGGAATTGACTATTATGCCCTTCGCTTCCATGTACCGTCTTGCGTGGTACAGAAAAGATTTGTAGGCACCTGATTTCTTGTTTTTGAGGATTGGTGGCATGTAACGTGATGGTATGGGTGAAACTCCGGGGATGTTGATGGGTCCGCCGATCTCTGAGAAATCTTGTTTAATTTTTGCATCTAAAAGTGGGAGATGGAGCATTAAAGCAAGGAAAGCTGCATTTGAAGTGTGAAAGATGTAAGAAGGGATTTTGAGTTCATTTCCAAGGTCTATAAGTGATGTGGCGAAAGAGTCGAGAACCAATGCTGCAACTCTGGAGCTGGAGGATGTGATGGCAGCCCTGACATGTGGTAAATGGAGTTGCACATAAATGGTGATGAAATCCTCCGGCCCATCAAAATGGGTCGGCATTTCGACAGAGGGGAGTTGTTGGAAATTGATGGGGAGGTTTAGAGAACCGATTGATTGGATGTAGGAATCAGTGATGCTGGACATAGTGTCGGCAGTGGGGGGTTGCATGAGGAGGAGAGTCATGGAAAGAGAGTTGCTGGAAGTGGAGTTGCATTGCAAGAGCCGCTTTGCTGCCTCCACCATTGGGACAATATGACCTGGCGCCCATATCGGCATGAAAAAGAGGCACAAGTTTCTACTGCCCATTGATATTGAATTGAGCTCACCCAAAATTTTCTCTGCTTTTCTTCTTTTCTTCTTATCTATAAAAATGGGGGAGTATCAAGTAGCCAGTGAAATTGTCAGGTCCAATGGTGATTTGTCTGCGTGCGCGTTTGGAGGTGGGATAATAAATATTTAAGAGTATGGACAAAACTGACCCTGGCACACATATATTTCACTTGCTTAGAGCAAATAAGACCACTTTAATTTTAAATAAGCATCACAATTTAAAAAATGAGCCAACTTATGGGAAATTTTGATAAATAGTCAGAACGTCACGGATTGTTGTGTCCCCAGACTAGAGTCGTTATCGCCTCCAACGTTCTCAGGTTAAAATCCAAAAAAAATAAAAAATTGGGATCGTCCTAGCCCATAGCGTCCCCAGCCAGATAGTTGGAGCTAACAATGTCCCCAGACTGGGCTAGTCCCAGCCCATAACGTCCCCATGTCAATCTTTTCAAATCCGAAAAAAACTCTTATCTCCCCCGTCGCCGCACCTAGGCTATGTTATTTAGATTTGTTTTATGTAGAATGTATTATTGGATACTTTGTTTATGTGAATTGTACTATTTGGATTGTGCTATTTAAATTGTGTTATTTTGATTTATTTTATGCAGAATGTGTTATTTGGTTCATTCATTACATTATCATATCATAAATAATTTAAGTGATTATATATAGTAAGAGGTTCATTCATTACATTAACATACTATGAATAATTTAAGAGATTACATACCATAAGAGGTTCATTCATTACATTATCATATCTTCATTCATTACATTATCATACTATGAATAATTTAAGAGATTACATACCATAAGAGGTTCATTCATTACATTACATATTTCAAACTCGACGTGAAGACACACTTCTTCGAGGTCGTGAAGTGTTTGCCTCACTCGTTCCTATACCAAAAATACAAACTATATAATAAATTATGAATAAATAATAAATATTGCAAAACCAAAATAATTCACCATTACAAACCTGTTTGTATATTTTTATTACAACGATTAGTAGTGTGATTAAGTGTTCCATAATTTAGACAATGAGGAGGACCCATCCTTCCCTCGAGAACATCCATCGTCATTGGTAAATGCTTTGACTTTCTTCTTCTTTTTTTACTAGTGTGCAATCAGGAATTATCCTATCTCCATTGTATTCTGGTCAATCTTCTTCTCTGCCGAAAATCTCAAATGTACCTTCCCATGTACGCACTAATGCATTCACACGATAATATTGATGTGTAAATTGGTTAGGATCAAAGTTTCTAGTAGCGCATGCGCCTATCATATGTTTACAAGCGATTATAGTATTTTGTGGTTTACGACACTTATATTTTGACTGCTACATTCGACTAAAATAATTTTATAGCTACAATCACATCTCCATGTTCTTCCGGTGCGCTTATTTTTCACCACCACCTCATATAAATCACGATCCACATCAATAATATTCACATCAAGAACAACAACATGTTCTGCCTATTTTTCTATTATTTTGATCACCCTTCAGAAAATAATTGACTTGTATAATGAAGATTGCGGGCATGTCTCCTTCTTTTATTAAACCATTATAGAAGTTTGTAGTATGTCGCTTCAACTATAGCATATACTAGGTAATTCACGTGCTTATTTGAATACATTGTTTAGAGATTTTGTTGCGTTACTTGTCATTATACCCCATCTATGTCACCTGTCATGATACAAATATCATTTATGGGGATTCTCAGTTTCATTCTGATGTGTTTCATCCTTTTTATCAATACCCTTTATATATCCTACTGTATCTTTACTTCAATGCTCGATTTGATCCAAATATTCTTTTAATTTCCATGGACTATTCTTGCGGACTGTCTTTTTTAAGGTCTCGACAATATATTTATTTTTAAACTTTTTCAAGATATTCTCAGATAGATGTTGTGTACACAAGCGGTGAACCGAATTACATGTCTCTTCGTGCCAATTGTAACCAGAATTCTAAAAAATATGTTTTATTACAGCATGATGGTCAGATATGATACATATTTTTTTATTATTACCATCTCCTATCACTTCTCTATGCAACCATCTCATAAACCATCCCCAGTTTTTTTCTACAAGACCAAAAGTAAGTGGGTAATAGTTAATTCTCGACATCATATCCAATAGCAACAAGCAATATTCCTTCGTATCTACCTCTGAGATGTGAGGCATCTATACTGATGACAAGGACACATATAACGAAAAACTTCAATACAAGGACCAAATACCCATGCCGCATATTTAAACTGATGAACACCAGCAAACGGTAAAGGGTCCAACATAATTCGAGCTTTACTATCGGGATTTGATTGGACAATGACTTCTAACAATCGTGACAACAAAGCATATGAACCAAACCAATTTTCAAACATATAAGAAATTATAATTTCACGGCCACGCCATAACTTGTTATACTTTGGATTAACACGTGGAAAAACTTTTCTAATTAATTCACATACTTGTTTAATTGGAAGAGAGATATATTTTTTCACATCTTCACAGATAATATATGCAATTACCTTTGCGGTCAGTTGAATATGGTCAAGTCTGGCAATTGTTGCCCTATAAATATGTTTGTACGGGATTTTTTTAATAGCCCATGCATCACCGCATCTAGTGGGTGTGGCATACAAATACCAGCTATAATTTTGATCTTTATAAATTACTCTCAGTTTCCATTTGTTACTATCTTTCACAATAACCTCCTGGTTCTTCTCAATATGCCAACTGTTTATGGCAATCTTAAGGTTTTTTTTTTCGATTCAAATGTTCGATTCTCCATAAGTAGACCTTCAGTTGGTGATTTATTTTTGTACAATATATGTACTGCAGGAAACCAACTTGAAGAATCATGAAAGCTACTAGCTGGATGCATTAATCCCTGACCAATGAATGGATTATATTGATCTACCTGACTAATTATCGATAAAATATATTCATCATTATCATCATCATCATCAATATCCTCTTCATCCTCCCCGTACTCATCATCGTCCTCAGAACCATTATAATTTTCATCATCTTCATCCTTATTATTAGTCGAGATTGGATAAAAAATTCTTCTTTTTTCTTGATTTGAAACATTTTCTATAAATATTTATACACCGGGTCTTGATAATGTGTTTACAATATAGGACTGCTGAGATGAGGTACTACTACTACTAGGTTGACTACCCACAAATAAATCATCATTCCAATCACTTTGAAGATGATGTAATTTCATATATAGTTCGACTATCCTTATTTTTGCACAAACAGTATCATAAGCTATTTTCCAAGAACTTTCATCATATACCGACATCACATTAAAGAAAAAAATACCCAACATATGCCATATTAAATCGACATTGAATATCAATATAATACCGAAACTCTACCACTTACAATCCTTGGTATAACGCCCTCTTAATTTCTTCAAATGTTAAATTTTCATTTCCGAAATTATAAGTCTTGGACTAATTGAGTACTCTATACCAGTATATGCATTGTTTATACCAGTATATGCATTGTTGATGGTATCTCCGCCAAAATACACAATTATTGATATAATTTTTTCATACCTATAAAAAAATATATTATTCAAATCACTCAAAATAATTTGTACAGATAATATATTTACAAAGTTGTACATATCTTCACAAATTAATTATTATTTAAAACCAAAAAAATGTGCGTAATAATTAATTCCAATGTACAAATTAATTATTATTATTTTTATTTATAGTAATTGTGTTATGGTAGTAAGTAATATTGGTTTGAGATAAGCTGAAATCATTGTCACCTCCACTTATTAAATTTTTATATTAAAAAAATATCAAAAAAAAAATACATACCAATTCAGTAGCTCGGGAAGTTGATTCAATCGACAAACGATTTCTTTCGATGAATAGAATGACTAGCGACCAATTATTGTTGTGTTCTGGGAACGCTACATGTGAGAACGTCCCCAGCCTGAGGTAAGAATAGGTTGGAGCGACCCCAAAATTTTTTCTTTTAAATTCAAAAAAAGTGGGATAAATATTTTGGGGACGTTATAAGCTGAGATGACCCCAGCCTGAGAACATTACAAGCTATAACTACCGATTTTGTGAACGTTTTTGATCAGGACGATCCCTGATCTTCGAGACGTCACTCCGTCCAGCATATATCTCAAAATTAAGGATTACTAGGCCTATTTTTTTAATTTATATATGTTATTTGCTTATTAATAAAAACGGCAAATAGGAGGTATCGTTTCAATGTAAGCTTCACGTTACTTCTTGTTGCATGCATACAGCTGCTTTTATAAAATAAAGAAAGGAAGTGCTTTTAAAAACATGTACAAAATCTCTAAAACTCGTTCTAAACTCATTCTAGTAGAGTTTCTGTATAAAATGCATTGTATCCATTTGATTGAGCTGCGATAGATTTATAAATGTGAAGCACACATAATTGAAATTACGATCACAAATGAGATATAAATTAATTATAATCTTATATAGAATCTTTGAAACTTGTTACTAACACCATCCTTCTGCATACATTTCCCGTAATACATCAAATTCCATGGAATTGTGAAAAAATATTTGCTATCATCTGGTAAATGGTAATCATCTACTGTTTTACTGTCCCCATTTTCTCAGTGAGGCGCTGCAAGGTGACATGCGATGAACCACCTTGCTCTACCGCCTTCCGACATGCTGCCTTCAATTCCTCTGCTTTGGCCCTGACTCTCCTCCCGGTCTCCGAGTCCTCTTCAATCAGGCACCGAATTGCCCTCTCGAGCTCATCCCCTTTGACAAAATTGTTCTTCTTGCGGTCCATTTTCAGGTCGACTGTGACATGCATTTCACTCACCATCTCGAAGGCGTTCAGGTGCTGCTCTGCGTAGATCGGCCACGGGATCATAGGCACGCCAAACCAGAGGCTCTCCATGATTGAATTCCAGCCGCAGTGCGTCACAAAAGCCCCCAATGCTGGGTGCCCTAGTATCTCCATTTGTGGGACCCGACTAGGCCACACCATTCCCCTTTCCTTCGTTCTCTCCAAGAACCCCTCTGGAAGAACCTCCACCAAGTTCGCATCGGTCGGAAATCTATCAGATTTGTTACTTAATCAATTCAATCGGCATATCAGAACTATATATATATGTACGTAAAGACGAATCATTTGTAAAAATTGAAAAAAATCAGCAACCAGAATAATATTTATAACATACTCCATTCCCTGGCCAGGCACACGAAGAACCCACAAAAACCGGCACCCGCTTCGCTCCAACCCAGCAGACATCTCATCAACCTGCTCAGGATCAAACGCACCTCTGCTTCCGAAACAGAGAAACACCACCGATTTCGCCGGCTGCTGATCCAACCACTTCAAGCATTCATGCTCCTCCTTGGATCCTTCTTCACCAAAATAGATGATAGGCCCCAACGGGAAAACTTCTATCGGGCCCGCAGCCAGAGCCTCTGTAGCCTTTGGCTCGAGATGAGCACAGGAATTGACGATTATGCCATCAGTCTCAGTGTACCGCCGGGCATGGTGCACGAACCACTTGAAAGTGCTGAGTTTGGAGCTCATGAGGGTTTGGGCACTGAGAGAGCAGGTACAGGTGTGATACCAGGGACGCATAGGCATAGATTCTCATGATCGGTCTCCCAGAAATCAAAGTCAGGGGAAGATTGTGATAAAGTGGGGAGGTGAAGCATGATGGCCAGAAACGTGAGGGTGGAGGCGAAGAAGATGTAGGAGGGAATGTTGAGGTCCTTGGCGACGTCAATGGCAGCAGTGGAGAAGAGGTCGAGGACAAGAGCAGAGGGCGGGGAAGGAGAGGCGGAGATGACGGATTTGATGTGGGGCAGGTGGAGCTGGGTGTAGAGGGAATTGAACTCCTCAGGGCTTTGGAAGTCGGAGGGAGGGGTGACGGAGGGAAGCTGGTGGAAGCGGATGGGGAGAGGGAGGGACTGGGTGGAGCGGAGGTAGGCGGAGGAGATGGTGGAGGTGGTGCTGGAAGAGGGAGGATGCATGATGAGGAAGGTGATGGAGAAGGAGGCGTGGTGGCCGCCGCTGCATTGCAGGAGGCGCTTGGCTGCTTCGAACATGGGGATGAGGTGGCCCGGTGCGTGAATGGGGAGGAAGAAGACGCAAGGCTTGTGCTCCATGGCCATTAAATTTTCTTGGTTGCTCTTCTTCTCTGTTAGTGTATATATAAGAGGATCGATCATGAATCATATGCTCATCTCTGTCGTCTTCTCTTCAACTCTTCATCGATCGATCTCTTTGCTTTTGGGCATCGTAATTCGATTGTCTACGACTCTGGCCTTTCAGGGTAAAACGTAGATGACGAGTAACTCACATGACCATGACAGGACGATGATCCTCCGCCCCTCCATCCTTTTGTTTGTTTCGGTGTGGATGGAAGCCTGGAACTTTCCATCTTTTGTTTGTTTCGGTGTGGATAAGCCTCCGTAAAAAACAGATTTTTTTTTATTTTAGTAAATAAAACAAATAAATATAGCAAACTCGTCATCTCTCGCTTCGGTTTTGCAGAAATAACTAGACCTGAGTTTGAAACTCGGATCCGTTTTTTTTACATAGAAACGAAAAAAAATATTTACCCGGACCCGAGTTTTTTTTTTTACGTTTGTGTGTTATATTAAAAATAAAACACAACAGTCAGTAGATTGATCTAAAATATTATAAAAAATTAAAATAAACACACGCAGTACATTTGAAAATTATAGGTGTCTGGATCGAGTTTTAAACTCAGCCCAGTACACCTGGAATCGAGTTTTAAACTCGGTCCCATCATCATGCTATTAAATAGCACACCCAGTACATTTCTTACTGAACTGCTGATCGACACCAAATTGTTTATCAATTCTAGGTGGTTTGCGAAAATAAGGCTCGTCTGCATACGGCATTAGCGTATTATCAGCAAATTGTGCACACGAGTGCTTCATTCCCCGATTGATAAAAGAAACGGATATTTGCCACTCTCTAACTATTTCTTCGACATCTACCGCATCATCAGTTTCATCAATATTTATATCTGTTGCATCCTGGATGTCATCCTCCTCGACATCCAGGTGCCACTCTTCCTCTTCGTCATCCTCATCCACATCCACATTTTGTACCCGAAACATGGGAGGTCGCTGCTCTCGAGCTCAGGAGTGGGTTCTTTCCTCAGCCATTCTTGAATTACTACTTTCGGGAATACTAGTTGGATCATATTATCGAACTAGATATTGATTTCGGATTCAACTACTAGCTCCGTGTTTTATACCGGGTAAGTGGTACGGAGAGTCATTGTTTTAATCATTCCTCAAATTTTATCGAAATAACCCCAAATAAGCTATAAAAAAAAGCCACTCGAACCTGCTGGGGCAGTGTTGATCCGTACACTAATGCTGATATTAAATTGGCCAGGGAGCAGCTCCAAACCAGCATGAATCTGCCTCTTCAAGTCACGAAAATTGATTGCCTCGTCGGCAGAAAATGTGCACGCGGCTTGAATATCATAATCCGTTCCATGAGAAGTTTTCAAAATTTGACCTCCGTGATACACATTGATCAACAACATTTTTGTCTCTACAGTATGAACGATAAACCCTATTGTTAGTGTATTTTAATTTTACAACAAAAATCAATAGTCCAAATAGAAAAAAATATACAACGTTGATGACACGAGAGTGGTGAATACGGATCAAACCTGGATCTGTCGAAAAATAAATTTCCAGTTTGAAGCTCTTACAACAGTAACAATGAATGCGATTTTGAAGAAATGGTTAGCTGAAGGAAGATGAAGAAGAAATATACTGGGTGTGCTATATAATAGCATGATGTTGGGACCAAGTTTAAAACTCGGTTTCCAGTGTATCTTAAATTTGAGTTTAAAACTCGATCCAGACACCTATAATTTTCAAATGTACTGCGTGTGTTTATTTTATTTTTTTATAATATTTTAGATCAATCTACTGACTGTTGTGTTTTATTTTTAATATAACACACAAATGTAAAAAAAAAAATTTACCCGGACCCGAGTTTCAAACTCGGGTCTGGCTATTTCTGCAAAATCGAGGAGAGAGATGGCCAGTTTGCTATATTTTATTTATTTTATTTACTAAAATAAAAAAATCTGTATAAAAGATGGATAGCGTAAAGAAGTTGCATTCATTATCATAACATTCATGAATTTTATACAAAAAAGGGGAATTAGTTATATGTGATTCTAATTTGAAAATTTCCCTTTATAATTTGAGTTTATATAATTCAGTTCTCATTTAATCTCTAAAAAGTTTAACAAATTATTAAATTTACACAACGGAATATTTCATAAGAGAAATGAAGTTCATTAGTGATGAAATTTTTAGAGTTCAAATACATATATATAGTTATCCAAAATTGAATAATATTACTATATTAGTATAATTTTTATTAAGTTATCAAAAATTTGAAATCTAAAGTATAAGAACACGACAATATTTATCAAAAAAAAAATAGCAGAGATATTATAATAGTAACTATAATATAACCATGAAAAAAATCATTTCAAATTGAGTAACCATCGTACTTAAGAGCAGGTCAGATTTCTCGAGGATCAAATCTAACAGGTTTATGAGAGGATCAGGTAAGGACTGAGTTTGTTAAAAGTTTTTAGAGGATCAGATTTAAATGACTTAATTTGTAAGGGATGAGCACAACCCTTACTAAGCCCTCTGGGCTCTAAGAGCTTGGTGAGGGCAAGGTAAGGACCGGATAAGAATCGACGGTTAAGGGTCTGATATATATTTTGACTGATTAAGTACTTTAATATGAATGTATATTTGTATAAAAATGTTAAATTATATTTTTCTATTTGGGCATTTTGTTTTAATTTTCTATTTTTCAACATTTTTAAGTATAATTAATTATAATATAAAATATTAAAGAAAATATTTGAAAGGACCGGATAAGAGCAGAGCCACTATTTACCGCTAATAAATCTGATACATGTCTATGACTAAGGAGTAATGACACTCCTTAGAAACAGAAAATGTATTATACACATTTCATTTGCGCATTCAATTCTTTAAGACAATATTAGAGATGTAAGAAAATAATATTTTTCACATCTAACTCTTTTCTTTCGTCCAAATAGAAAGAAAGAGGAGCATGCCCATACTGTTAGTGTTAAAAATTTATGGATTCATATCCCAATAGAATCTTATGTCTCCCCTAAAAAAGGAAAAAGTAAACTCCATTATTAAAAAAAGCTTCATTAATTATACTTTTACTTTGCTACGTATCCAGTCAAACATAACTCTGATGAAGCACTATAAGAAGGTTTCTGATCCCCCTGCACGAACAAAAGCATTATTTATCTTTTGTCCTAATTTTTCTTCATGCACAAGTAAAAAATATTGTACTATATTGATAAAATACTAATTACAAAGTAAATTTTCTTAGCAAATAGAAAAAAACAAGGTCTAAATGGCAGAATAGTACATTGAGAGATTAGCATTTTGACTTAGATATCTTAGATGAGAAACGTGCTCACATTTGACCTTTAATTTGCTGCACGAAAACGAGAGGACTACACGTATCCTTTGAAAAATAATTTATATAGTAGTGAAATACAATGATTCAAGTCATATATATATATATATATATGATGAGAGAAAGAGAGAGAGGCGTTGTGTATTTCAAAAAACCTCTCCGTCTTGTTTTATTTTTAATTTCAAATCAGAAATAAACGATCCAAACTATTTAATCTAATCTTCATATAAAAATCTATTAGTAAACCAAATTTTATATTTTTTAGAATATTTTTGCTATTTTTTAAATGAGATACAAAATTGAGTTTTGATGGTGCAGAAATCGATTCATCAAAAAATTTTATATCTCAAAAAAAATAGCAAAAAATTCAAAAAATATAAAATTTGGTTTACTAATAGATTTTGATATGAAGATTAGATTGAACGTTTGGATCAATCATTTTTGACTTTTAATTAAAAGTAGAGTGCAAAGTACACAATATTTTTGTACTTTGTAAAGCACCATAGCCTAATTCTATATATATATATATATATATATATATCATAAAATGATATTTATATTTTAATTTTAGAACTTCATCTAGGTTACTGTAAAATATATAATCCTCTGATTAACTAAAACTTTTTAAGAATAGAAAATTGATCTAATTTCAGGTTTGCTAACCTCTTTTATTATGTATTTAAGAGATGAACTTATATTTTTTTAAGGCACATGAAACATCTATATTTTATGTATTTTATGCATCTTTTCATTAACTTTTAAACTTTAAAAATCCACATAAAATCTAGATACGAATTTTGGTTAGAACCAATAGCAGATGATAAGACCAAAAAAACACAACCTATAATATTTTCATTAATGTACCCATCAATTCAAGACCAAAATGTAATTGTGAGAAGTCTGAATGGAACATATAATATTACCACGGTTAAATAGACAAAAAATCAATTAAGATTAGATGACAACATTTCTCTCTTATACTATTATGGAATCATTACAATTCAACTATGTTTTTCAGGTTTTATTTAATTTCAATCAAATAATATTCTGAACAAGTTCAGAGAGAAACATACCACTCACTATTAGCCTCAAATGTTGGAGCAGACAAGGATACGCTAAACACATCTCAACTTGAGCTCCAAAGAGGTTGTCCATTCACATTATAAAATCTTTTTCCACTTCTCTTTCTTCTCTATGGTTTGCAAGAACATGCTAAACACCGAAAATTAAAAATAACTTCAGTTCTTGAGAGCAAATACATAAGCGCAATATATTTTCACCAAAATTTTAATGAGAGAATTAAAAAATATGAGTACCTGATACTTCTACCGAGCATTCGTGTCCTAAATAAATCAGCCATCTAAGTTGAAAGACCACTATGATGCAATCATGACAAGAATCATGATTTATTCAACTTGAAAACTTTTTGTAAGCAATTTCTAGTTTGTATTTGTTATTTTTGTTTTTTTCTATAATTTCTAGTTTCTAGTTTGTAATTTATTTTTGTTGATTAATAATAAAATTTGAAAGCTAAAATTAGTAGAGACCAAAATTTGGGTGAGTGTGGTGTCTAACACCTTCCACATTCATAATCAAGACACAAACTTATTATCAATGGCTAAAACATATTACATGATAATATTTTCTGTTATTTAGCAGGTGGCGACTCCAAAAAAAATATAAAAATTATTTGAGTTGAGTCTTTCAGTTTTCATAGCATATGGTAGCTACAATAATGCTTGAATAATATTTAACAAAGTACTTTTAAAATTAATAGGATGAGATAATATAATATTTTATTTTAAATAATATATTATTTTTTCTTTTAATATATTTTATTGTCTAGTTAAAAAATTTGACAAGAGATATTTATATTTTTTAATTCATTTCTTTTAAATGGCTCAAAGTTGAAATTGATTGCATAGTTATATTTTAATTTCACACTAATGAAATAGAGATGTATTTGTATGAAATAAATAAGTTTAGATTTATAAATGATAATAAAACTAATTAATATATTAGTATCATTAACACTCATTATATTTTGTTATCCATTTATTCTAACAAATAAGGGTAGAGTGTGAGTAAATCTAATTTTAATGAATAATGATAGAGTACGGTTATAAATCGATCAAAAATATATAATTTGATATCATTATTAACATCTTCATCGTCTAAGTTGTCATTGCTGAACTAACATCTTTTATATTTGTTTTAGTCCTACTAGATCTAAAATATTTTGATTCTAAAATTTATTTCTCTATAACTCTAGTTTCTTACCAACTTCGATCATGCTCTCATCAATCAATACTGCATCATCAATAAAGAATATATACAAAGTAATATCTCATTGTATAACGTTTATGATATCATTCATCACTAAGGTAAAAATATATAGACTAAATGTTGATTTTTGATGTATTTTTTTCTATGGAAAATGTATTAAATTCGTTATCACATGTTTCAATACTAGTCATAATATTTATATATATATTCTTAATAAGAGAAAAATTATCCTACCAAAGCAAGAAGAAAAATATGAAGAGTAGATATAACTAAGAGAAAAAAATACGTTGCATGTGACAGAGGGAAAAAAACGGCTGCACAACATGTGAGAACAGATGCGCAATTAACAATGCAAGATTGAAAGACAACAAATCAAAAGAAAGAAAAATAAAATGTCTAGATAAGTTGCTAGATTATACAGAAATGAAGATGAATTAATGTACAAAAAAAGAACAACAAAAGTAAACAACAAATTAAAGTAAACTGGTAACAACACTGAAGCATAAAAGAAATTGGCAAATTTAAAAATGTAAAGGCGAAATTAAAAGCAAAAATTGTGGGGGAAAAGAGCCAGCTCGGCCGAGGAAGCACAGGCACATGATCTAAAGTACCGGAGACGAACTAAGAGAGAGGATGCAAAGATGGATATATGAGGCATGTAACGATAGGGCTGATAAAAATGTCGTGGCTCATAGCTTATTTCTGTCAGAGGCGATGACTACACAGTCAGCATGATCAAAATCTCAACTACTACTATCTTTTCTTGTGATTTTTAATTACTTGAACTGAAATGATTTTAAAACAATCCATCAGCTATTGCATTGCAAATCCCCTTGGCTTTCATTATTTTTGTTCTAATTGAAGCAATCATTGTTGTGCCAGAGCTCAACGGCAACCAATGAAGTAATCATTGCTGTGTTGATCCTGGTTGACTGCTAATTCAAGTACTGATGATCAGGTTTTAATTAGGCAAGCCGATTCAAGCCTCTCCTCTGGATCTAGAGAAATGCAGAGAATGCAAGGAAATTTACTTGTCATTTCAATCTAATGTTATATCAGCGTGCATATAAATTTTATATAGTAGCGTCAAATAATAATAATTTTATAATAAATAAAAAATATTTTTACATTATCATACATAATTATAACATAAATTAATTTATATTTTACTTTAATAACTGAGCTATTAACGAGTCACAGTATCAAATCTTATAGCCTTAAATTTGAATTTTAGCATGTTTGAGTTTGGGCTTTGGGCCGGCAGCCCAGTTGAATTTTAGCATGGTTGCGGTCCTTGTTGGCTTGTTCCCAGTTCCAACCTAAAACATATCCAGATTCTGGACGAATTATTCTCAAATAATGAACAGTTGGATATATAAAAATGCAACGTCATAAAATTTGTAAGCTTGTAATTTATACACATCTAGATGAATTGTTGGGAAATAATAAAGATATAAAATGTAGCACTGTAGAATTCATAAAGTTGCAACTGATATATATATATATATCTAGACGAAATATTAAGAAATAATAAATATAATGTATATTAAAATTCATAATCTTCAACTAATACATATCTAAGAATGAAGAGGAAAAGAGTGTAAACTTGTAGTTAATACAATATATATATAATATGGAATATTGTAAAGTCGGTAAAATTACAATTAATACAGTTGTAAGTTTTGTTATTTGTAGGAGTTAAACTGTTAAAAGCATTAAATTGTACGGCGATGATGGAACTTCATCAGACGATCAAGACCCATTCGTAACCTCCGCGCCTCCTCACTCCTCGCTCTCTTCCTTCTCTTTCCCTCTCGTCGACTGTTGAAACCTCAAACCCCTCTTCTTCCAATCTTCTCCATCATCTGATTTCTTTTCTGTTGTTTTCATCCCTCTCTGATTTCACTCTGGCTGCTAATATGCTCCTCCACTCTATTGCTAGGTGGTGCTCCTCCATTCTACTGATAAGCATGAATTTCAAGTTCAGATTATCTGATTGTTATCAAAATATTTTGTACATTTAGTAAACAAACACGTACTAGGTAGTGCTAGCTGCAACTAGTTTCCCTGATGCTATTGAACTTTTGAATTCTGTTATTTGGTTGTAAAATTAAAATTTCCTAAGTGGTTTTATATCCATATAATTCTACCAGATTTTGGTTATGCCACTCTACTTTTTGTAAGCTGCTCTAATTAGACTTATACACCATGAAATGACTGCAGATAAATGTTTGATGTTATGCTGTCTATGATATTTGTTGCCTTTGTATATGTTCTAAAAAAGTGATTTTTCTGTCTCTGAACAATCCTCATGGTTTCGCTAATGCTATTGGCTCAAATGAAACTTTTGAATTCTATTCTTTGGTTGTAAAATTGATACTTCTTAAGTGATTTTATATCCATATAATTCTACCAGGTTTTGGTTATGCCACTCTAATTTTTGTAAGCTGCTCCAATTAGACCATACACCACTAAATGGCTGCACATATATGCTTGATGGTATGTCATCCATAATATTTATTGCCTTTGTATCTATTCTAAAAAAGTAAATTTTCTTTGTCTCTAAACAATCAGAGATGCAGCATAAACTTTAGTTGTCCCATTGAATACATATAGTAATTTCAAAATCTTCTTTTGCTAGATTCATAGTGTTTTTTTTATTAGAAAGAATGATTGCTAATAAAATATTAAATAAAATGCAGATGTCACATATCATCTATGTAGCTTTCTTTGTGTGCAGTGTTTTTATGAAAGTCCTATTATAGTACAATATGATTCAAATTAAATTATTCAAGTGATATTCAAGAGAATAAATTCTCAAATTCAAACTAACTAGCACTGCTCATTCTCAATTATAAAATTTGTCATTATTGATCGATGTAAAGGCCACTGTCATCTATTCAACAAATGCAACAACAAAATAATTTAATTGTTGCTGTTTTCCATGATTTTACAGGATTGGAGCAGTTACGGGAAGCTTGTTAAGCTTTAATGATAGTATTTTGTTAAATATCAGGTTTTAATAAAATTTATTATAAAATATTTAATATGCAGTTTTAGATATATTACTGTTACGTCGGTGTTCAAGTTTCTAAAAAAATAGGCATAAGAGGTGCGCTCAGGTTCAGCCGAGATTTGTTAATTTAATTATTGAAAAAAAATCATAATTTTAATAATAAGATTACTTTTTAATAAAATTTTAAGAATAAATATAATATATAAGAATTTTCGTCGGTGAAAAAAAAAAGAGGTGCGCTCAGGTTCAGCCGAGATTTTTTAATTTAATTATTGAAAAAAATCATAATTTTAATAATAAGATTGTTTTTTTATGAAATTTTAAGAATAAATATGGCAGCGCACCACTGACAGTAACGTCGTTGGAATGCAGCACTTTCAATGGCATCTTAGCCGAAACGATCCACTAGAAGTGACATCTTACCTTTTTATTTATTATTTTTTGCTGATATTTTTTTAAGTAACTAACTGAAAAAAAGTAAGAAAAAAGAAAAGAGATCTAGAGACATTTTAACTCAATTCCAAAATCGTCTTTGGCCAATTTTAACAAAATCATTGTCAATTTAAAAATAAATAAATTTTAACTCTCTTTAACTAAGAGCAAATAGTAAATGATAATATGAAATGAAAGATAGATAAACTAAGAATAAACATTATGACATATATATTATTCATTTCTAATTAATATAAAATGATATACAATTATTCATGCATTGAACAATTATATTTACTTGATAATATATCTTACTCATGCAATAATATGAAAATATGTATAATTTCTAAGAAAAAAAAAAAAAAACTGAACTAAAAACTTTAAATGTGTTTTTGAGCTTGGAGACGAGCTTTTTTAATCATGTAAATCTTATCGTGAGCTTTCTATGGCCGCGTATAACGCCTCAATCGAAGCTTCCTATCAAAAATTATGTTTGTTTGAATTTGAATGATCGGATTTTGTTATTTATTTCTTTTTTCTTTCATCTTTATCTTTCTTTGCCTCTCAACTTTCTTTTATATATGAAACAAATAACATATGAGATGATAATATGTGAGATTTTAGTTTTTAGATCAAATTTTTTAGATTGTTTAATTGGAATGAACAAATGGTGAGATGCAAAATTGGTCAAGAACGCTATTGGAATTTAGCATAACGTTTTTTATTTTTTTTCAGTTATTTACTTAAAAAATATCAATAAATAAAAATAAATAAATAAAAAAGAAAAACATCACTTTCATTTATGCATTTCGGCAAAGACGCCACTATGACAATAACGTCACTAACAATGACGCGTTATCATATTTATTTTTAATATTTTATAGAAAATAATTTTATTATTAAAATTATGTTGTTTTTAATAATTAAATTAAAAAATGGCGGTAGACTCAGCGTTGGGATTGGCCGACTGGGTCACTGGTAGGGCTATCAATGAGTAAAATAGAATACGGATGAATGATATTTTTATATTTATATCCATTAAAAAAATTAAAATTTATCCATATTTTATTCATAACTATTAATTTTTTTATCCATATTTTATATTTATTTATTAAAATTTTCGGATAACATGGGTGTTATTACTTATTCTTTCCTAGCTTATTCCAAAGAAAAGAAATATAAATATAATAAAAGAAGAGAAAAAAAACAGGTCACAGGTGGCACCGTGCCACATCACGGCTGGCTATTATAAGGAGAGGAGACGAGAAAAGAGAGAGAGCACCCGAATAATCCTCTCTCTACGAAATCATAATCAAGAAGCGCGAGAGAGACGACGGCAATGCGATCGCACGTGGCCACGGCTGGCGCTTGCCAGAGCGAGATGGAAGAAGCGGAGAAGGACACGGAGAGAGCCAAGCCCAAAGCACTTCTCTCTGATCGCACAGATTCCATGGGGGAAGGAGGCACCGACGCTTCTCACAGCTCCGACCACCACCACGAGTAAAGCTTTCGCCTTTCTCCTTTTTTTTTTTCTCTCCTTCTCTTTTTCCCTTCTTGTGATAGATAATTGTTCTTGATCGATATTCTTCCGATTTTTCCTTTTGCATGCGCCTCTGTACAACGTCGAGGTCTTGCTCGTCTTTCTCTCCCTCTCGCTCTCTCTCAACCCACTCCTCTTCAATGCATTATCACACTGACGGTTCTCTACTCAATTTTTCGACTACTTTATTCGTCTGACAGTGGCTTCTTATTCTCTTTTTTAAAACCAAAAAAAAAAGAAATAAACAATTTTCTTTCTCGCGTATGCGTAATGAGGTTATATATAGCTGGTGGTATATTAGTATTTTATAGGATTACTATGCCAGGTCTTATGTACAAGTGCCGGGCCATCATCACCTATTGTTCTCAAATGGTACAGTCCTCGGTAAAAAGAATCTCAATGTGCTAACCCATGTTGCCTGATTAAGTACAATTCCGTTCTGCTGCTGCTGCTCTTTCTTCTGATAAAATAGTTTTCGTCTTCTTCTTGTTCCAGGTTTGTGTATGTTAAACTAGATGAAATTCGGAAGGAAGTGCAATGCCCCATATGCCTAGGTAGAACCTTTTGTAAATATCTGCAAGATTTCTTCTCTTAAAATCAAACATCATAATATGCATTTTGCAAAAGACATATCAGTTATCCTGTAGTTACTTTAGTAAAATTAATCCAATACAAGCACCTATATCTGTGTTAGATTTCACAGTAGCCCTATAATGCATCTACCACCTTGATGTTATGTTGGTGTCTTTTATCAAAAGAAAAAACTGTGTCAGTACCAGTACAGGTAGTTTAGAGTTCAAATTGATTTTGCATCTACTGTAGAATTATGTAATTCTGATTTTACCAACATTAAAGTACTTCTGCCAAATTTTTTAATTTGTTAATGAAATATTTTCAGGAATAATCCGGAAAACCCGAACTGTTATGGAATGTCTGCACCGGTTTTGTCGCGACTGTATCGACAAATCCATGCGCTTAGGGTATGCTATATTATTTAGCAA
Source organism: Schoenoplectus tabernaemontani (assembly GCA_037127355.1). Lineage (NCBI taxonomy): Eukaryota > Viridiplantae > Streptophyta > Magnoliopsida > Poales > Cyperaceae > Schoenoplectus > Schoenoplectus tabernaemontani. The sequence continues at coordinate 439,330 of CM073744.1, read as the reverse complement.
AGTATATGCCCTATAAGGTGAAATGGTTAATGCGAAGACAAATAAATTTACTCTGGTATGAATGCAAGCCGGTATATACCTAGGAGGCAAGGATAGTGATTAGCTGGGGGATGAGTTTCTTTGTTTTTAATGTATTTATCTGGCAATAAAATCTGGCTTTATTATTGTTAATTTATATAAGCTTTTTTTCCTTAGCAATAATGAGTGCCCAGCTTGCCGTACCCATTGTGCAAGCCGTCGTTCTCTAAGAGATGATCCCAACTTTGATGCATTGATAACTGCGCTTTATCCTGATATTGACAAGTTTGAGCAAGAGGTAATGCATCTTTTATTGCATATCTATTTTGTTGGAATTTTGGGATGTTCTATTTTTCCTTTTTTTTTTTTCTGGTATATGTTGAAGTAAACCCTTTTTTTTTATTGCAGGAGCTATCTTTTAATGAGGAGGAAAAACAAAGAAATAAGATGGTACTTTATAGTTTTTTATGATATTTCTCACATCATTATATGCCCTTATCATGAATTTAATCATTTATTGATTTCCAACCAACCAGCATATAGCCATTGATTGTAGTCTTATAACTACTATTAGTTTGTGTTCAGCATTCTGCTTTTTGTACATTTCTATTTTCTTACCATGACATGTATGTACTTTATAATAGATACAAGATTCCATTGCTGAGACATTTCGACGGCAATCAAAAGTGGCGGTAAAGAGAAGTGATGCAAAATCACCTGTTGTGGATAATGCCAGGAGACCGAGAAAGAGAGGCAGAGGGTCCACCCAGGATGTGGGCCTTTCTGGTATGTCAAGTAATTTATAGTGTACCATCGAAGTACTAGTTATGCACAAGCACAGTGCCACAGTACTGTGGTTGCAACCTACTGTACCAATACTGAACTTCGCTACCACCATCAAAGAAAGGCTGCTTAGCTGCTTAATATTTTGTTAGGTTGGGTTGTCTGTACTTCTATTCTTTTTTATAATAACCCCAAGATATATGGCGGATTTTTTTTTGGCACAATACTCCTAGAACTCGGCTATATATTTTGCAAATACACCAGATGAACAAGCAGATTCAAATCAAGAAAAATGACAAAATTGGCCCTTTTAAAACTTATTGCAAGGTCAATAAATCAGTTGAATAAAATATCTAAAATACATGAAATAAACTTTAGACAACAAATGACTAAAAGAAAGAGCAGATGCACTAAATTATTCTGCTGTCATAAAAAATCACCTATAAGTTATATTTTCAAACGTTCAATACTGATATCATTACAAGAGGGATGCTGATGTAGATTTCATTTAGCCTGTTGGTCAAAGAGGAAGTTTGGATCAATCTGGTAAACAAAAGTTTTTTCATGAACCATAATTGAAAACAATGAAACTCCTGATATAAAATGGGGTCTGAGTAATACTTTGCAGGAGCAATTTTGTATTTATTATCTTTTTCTTTGAATATTCAGCAAGTAACATCATATAAAAAAAGGTTAATTGAAGCAGAAATTACCAAGTTGCCCTCTCTCTTTTCCATTATGATGCAAAAAAAATTCCTTAATAACCAGTTTCTATTTGTAGCACAAAGTGTGTACAATTAACATCCCTTGCAGGCACTATGCCAGTTTCTGATGCAAAAAAAAAAAAAAAAATTCACCATGGTGGCATGGTCACTAATTTCAGTCAGTAAAACTTGGATGGGAACATGTGCAGGTTCTGACAATGAGGAGAGACAAGAACAAGAAGCAAAACTTGAGGTTAATGCAGCAAGAAATGTGACCCTCTCATCCGAAGAACAATCATCGCCTCCTGAGGAAAGACCAAAGAAGCATAGAAAATCTAGACATGGCACTAAAGCCAGGACTGCTGAGAGGAGAGATATAAATGAAACAAGAAACTTGCAAGACAGTTTAAACTCATCACTTCTGATTGCATGGGGACGCAATGGGACACGGTCCCGCCATGCAAACCCAACCTTGGGTTCAAATGTTGATAGGGCTTCTAGAGACTCGCGTTTGACCAAGTTAATACAGCACCTCAGAAATGTTGAACAAGAAAATAATGAGGTAGTTGCATGATTAATGATCAATGTTTAACACTTTATGCAGAGTGGCTCTGGAAAAGTTAAATTTGCAGCTTATGAGGTGTATTTTGTAATTTTGCAGTTGAACCTGAATGTAATTTTGGTTCCACTTAAGGGGACAAATTCACCAAAAATGGAGAAGCCTTATATCAGTTGCCAGCCGTCAGTTTCCGTCAGCCACCTCTGCCATGTCAGATCTCTTTTTCTCTCCTTTTTAAAAAAAAATAAAGTGATTGGACAAAATGTTAAATAGACCTGACAATTGATTAGATGAATATTCTGTACTTTTCTTTTAATACAGCTGGTGTCAACACAGACCTCTTGCATAGCTGAAGATGTGGAGATATACATGAAGAAACAAAATGTCAAAAACTCTAGTAGCATTCTGATATTGGCTGGAGAGAAATCCTTGAATGAGATATTACCCTTTGCATGTCTCAAGAAAGGGGAACTGGTTAGTTTTTTTTTTCTTTGATCAGCTTTTTCTGCTAATATTCAGTCATTTTTTTAATTATCATTTTTTTGTTATTTATTCCCTATTACATATCCTTGTTTTGTGTCTGGGTGCTCCCTGTCGTATTCTTTTAGTGAATTTGTGCAAGTTGGCCTGTCAGTTACAAGAAGGGCTGGATATTAAGTTACTAAATACAATATGATTCCTTGCTTTGCAGGAGTTACTTTATGCTGTGAAAAGCGCAAGATAGGGAAATGTGGCATGTTATGTGTAAATTATACCCTGGTTTGAGGACTAACAAGTACAAGTGACAACCTGTGATGTGAATAACAGCAGCATTAATTTGTCTAGAGCTGGGAAGGTTTTGTAAAGCGTATTGAATTCTTGCATCTAATGAATGGTTTTGCATATAATTTCTTGGCTGAATATAGAGCTAATTTTGGTGCTTTATTTTCTTATTTATTTCTGGTAAATGTAAGAGACGCGAACAGTTATAGACAGACTTGCATGCACTGCTGGTTGTAATTTTTCATCAAAACCATGTAAACAAGTCTATATTATATGGGTACGCACAACACAAACATCAGATGACATGTCACATGTGTACCAAATTCAGACAAAAAATAAACTGCGTTCCAGTGCTATGTCGTTTTGATTTTACATGAGTGTGCATCACGAGCTGGACAGCATGCATGCCATACATGATATAATCAAGTCATAATCATACATGGATCGGAAGGTCCAGCAGAAACAAAAAGGAGCCCGTTTTACTATCAAATTGGTAACTAATCTTCGGTTGAAGCCCTGTGAGAAGATGAAATTGTCAGCAATTCACAAAGTGGACCTCAAAACTGAAAAAGTCATTTTCTTTATTAGAAAAAGCATACAATTTAAACTGAACTTAAAATTAACCTCTTCCAATTGAAGCTGTTATCAATCGAAGGCTCATACTCTCCAAGTTCTACTTGTACACATTTTAGCCATTAAAGACGGATGATAATGTTATGGGATTGGATAGTGATCAAACCATAATCCATTCGTATAATTTTTCAAGTACGAATATCATACCCTTTGATATTAACACATAATACCGATTAAATGCGAGAGAGATGGACACAATCTTTTCCACTTCGACTAGCAAGAGAGATCAAGAGAAGACTCGTAGGAGTTCATCCTTTTGCATTTTCTTCTCTTCCATTTTTTTTTTCTTGATAGCGTAGACGATTCAATAAAAGAGGAGATAGTGAGTTAAGTAGATCAGATCTAATCCGAGCCTTAAGATTTTAACAATGACTGAGATGTCCATTACTCCACGGTAAAGTACTATAGATGATATGAATTCTGAACTTGATGAGCATCGATTGTCTGAGTCACTGACACTCAACATCCAGACGTCTAGATAGCCCGGTTCCTCCAAGGTGAGCACATTCTGACACTCAAAAATTTACTGCAATTTCTAACTTACCAATAGAGCGTGTCAGACAATTAATTTGGACTACTAGGATCTAATGGATATAGCAGAGTTTATATAAAAGAATCCTTACAATTAGGAAAAAGAAAACTATAGATATTTTGTTGAACTTGTAGATCTACACTACACTGTTTCATAATTTTATGTAATGTGTAACTGTTCTAACTTTATAATTTTGATGAATTATCAAATGACAATTAAATTGTATGAAAATTAAAACACAATCAATCAACAAGCTCAACAATATTTTTATCAATAATTTTATGATTTAATGATCATATAATTAAGAGGGTTTACTATTCTAATAGGAGGGCCTGATGGAAATTTTCCGTGGGCCGGGGCTCGAAAGCTTTGCTTTTGAGTTGTGAAGTGTTAGTAAAGGCAGTATTTAGATTTTGAATGACTGAATTAATTTTATTTTTCTCAAGTTACATATTTATACTCATTGTTTTAAAATGCCGCCGCATGACCGCATATGCAGTTTGCTTATGCTTATGCGGTGCGATACCGCATACATAAGAGTATGCATCCGCATATTTAACAATGCGCATTATTTTTTTATTTTAACAATGCGCATTATTTAACATGATTCTGGTTCATTCAAAATATTCAAAATTATATTAATATCTTATTATATTTTCTTATTTTACATTAAAATTCTTCAAAAAAAAATGATTGATTCAAATATTATAAGAAATTTTTAGAATACATATCCACATATGTAATCCACATCTTTCTCTCAAGTTGGTACAAAAGAATAGGATATTAACTAAAGATAACATGCTTTGAACCACATATGTAATCCACATATTTCGAACCGCATATGCGTTATGCAATGGTCAATTAAATTCCCCTCTTCTTCTTGTTGGATGTTATGTTCTTTTGTGTCTTATTTTGTGCACTAGAAATATAACATGAAAGTTTAAAGAGAAGGCTACTTAGTACAAATTTATAAGTAGATTTCTAATTGTTAGTCAATGATGCAAATTTATGAGAAACGATATTTTCATTTTAATCTGCACCCTAGAGTTATTGAAATCCGCATTTTAAAACCTTATTTATACTAGAGGATTACAAGAGATAAGGAAAATAATAATGTAGAAAATCAAAAAAGTAATTAATACAAAATTCTATAGATTTCTCTAGATTAAATACTATATATTCTAACCCCCTCCCTCAAATTAAGAATGTCAACGAAGATTGCATTCAAAATTTGGAGATGAACTGATCGAAGTGATGAAGGAAGTGACTGCAGATGATCAAAGGTCGTGGATTCAGAATGAATTAAGTCATTGGGTTCAAATGACCCAAGGTTTAGATTTCAGATAACCCAAAATTTAGATTTCAGATGACCCGAAGGTCCAAATTTTAGATGAACCAGAGGTCCAAATTCAGATGACCCGAAGGTCTAAATTTTAGAAGCGATGAAGGAAGTGACTGCAGATGATCAAAGGTTGTGGATTCAGAATGACTTAAGACATTGGGTCAAATTACTCGAAGGTCCATATTTTAGATAACCCAAAAATTCAGATTTCAGATGACCCGAAGGTCCAAGTTTTAGATGAACCAGAGGTCCAAATTCAGATGACTCGAAGGTCCAAATTTCAGAAGCTGATCATATATGTATGCGGGGCTGAGTGGGGATGGTAAATTTTAGATAACCTAGAGGTCTAGATTCAGATGACCCGAAGGTCAAATTTTAGAAGTTGATCAGATATGTGTGCGGGACTGAGTGGGGATGGTAAATAGTAATGGTGGTTGGACAAAGCTTACGGCAATGCCAACATTGCGGTGATTGGGTGAAGCAGAAGCAGAACCAATTCACTAAGCAGAGAAGGGGTCATAACAGAATCCCGACAGAAACGTGAACCGAAAGGAGTAACATGGAACAGGTCAGGTGACGGAGCAGACCCAGACATCGGAGATCATCAGAATCATACTGTTAACACCCTCCCTCAAACTGAAGATGTCTCGGTAGAGAATATCTTTAGTTTGAAAATAAATGATACGGTCTCGAGGAAGATGGATGAGAGTTGCTACCATAGAGATTTCAACTGACACAATCTCGAGAAACAGATGAGGACTGCTTCCATGAAGGTAACAGATGACACAACCTCGAAGAAGATAGATGATAATTACTGTCATAGAGATTTTAGATGACACAACCTCGAGAAATAGATGAGGACATCACCATGGATGTAACAGATGGCTCAATTTCAGAGAAAAGTGGAAGATGGGACTACTTAGATGGAGATGTATGAGAGATAAGTAATAGTCTCCTATCGAGCAGTGTAGAGCATACACAATGACTCTAGGCAGATCAGATTCATGATGCAGATTGGATCAGATAGAGCAACAGAACATATATGGACTGAAGTAGTGCAGATTTGGACATACATTTCTCTTACATGACCAAACCAGAGAGAGTAGATCTGGTACAGGATACCAAGCAGTAGTGATCAACCAATCAGATATCTCTGATCTTGACGCGATCCACACAAGATAGATTTCCCTCGAGTTCTCAACACCTCATGGAAACAACAAAGCGAATCCGATTAAAGAGTGCTTAGCGAGTTGGATAGCAGTTCACGCAGAGATCTTTTTTTCTCACGAAATTACCCTACTCGAACTTACAATTCTTAAATCAAATATTTATCAGATAATTTCATCTCCATCTCAACTCCACCTGTGTGGACTAGTTTCTGCACAGTCTGTCCCAAGCCAGGATAAAGGAGGAGGGTTGCGGTGGGTGTGGCGAGCCCTGCACTAAAACAGCCGATCTTTATGGAAATGAAACCCAGTCAATTTTCGTTGGGGCGTCACCCTCTTAGCGACGCGCCATATTGGAACCCGGATATGGCGATAAAAGAACAAGGGCCGGGTCGTCACCGCCTTAGTGGCGCGCCATATTGGAACCCGGATATGGTGACAAGTAAGCGAGGGTCGGATTGTCATCACCTTAGTGACGCGCTGCATCGGCGCCCGAATGTAGTGTCAAATGAACAAGGGTCTTCGCACTTGACTTGACGAGTGCGAGGGGCAAGGAAGCTAGTCGGGGAAAGTAGGATTCATTTAGGTAGTTAGAATGTAGGGTCATTAACAAGTAAACTAAGAGAGTTAGTTGATACTGCGATTAGGAGACGCGTTAATATCTTATGTGTTCATGAGACTAAATAGATGGGTCAGAAGGCTAAGGAGGTGGAGAATACGGGGGGCTTCAAATTGTGCTATACAGGAAAACAACTGAAGTAAAAATGGTGTAGACATCTTAATTGATAAGAGCCTCAAAAATGGAGTTGTCGTAGTAAGAAACAAGGGGACATGATCATCATGATCAAATTGATTTTTGGAGATTTGGTCTTGAACGTCATCAGTGCGTATGCCTCACAAGTAGGTTTGAGCGATGATGTCAAGAGACGATTCTGAGAAGACTTAAAGGACATAGTTAGAGTAGTGTCTAGCGGTGAAAAACTCTTCATTGGAAGAGATCTTAATGGTCATGTTGACATAGTTAGAGGGGGGTTTGAGAGGGTACATGGGGGTTTTGGATATGGCAAACAGAATCAAGAGGGAAAAGACATCTTGAATTTCGCTATAGTTTATGACCTCATGGTAGCGAACACCTTCTTTAGAAAAAAAAATCACATTTAATTACTTTCAGCAGTGACCAGCACTCGAGCGAGATCGATTTTGTCCTGACTAGAAGGGAGGAGAGACCAAACTGCATGGATTGTAAGGTTATACCTGGCGAGTGTGTTGTCACAACTTTTGGTGGCTGATTTTTATTTTCAGGTATGCGTTCGGCGAGATAGAAACATAAAAATAACGAGAACAAGGTGGTGAAATCTCAAATGTGACGTTTCTTAGGTGTTTAAGAATAGAATTATTGCAGAAGGATCATGGAACGAAAGTGAAAATGCGGATAATATATAGAATAAGTTGGCGAAAGAAGAGAGAAGAACCAACAGCTGACGTGGAAATTTAGGGATTGATGTGAATTGGGCCTCATGGGCTTACTTGCTTTCATTTATTGTCAATATATTCTTCGTATTTACTTTCAGGATGGGTTTTATTCGATGGGCTAAATTAAATTAAGTTTGTTAATAATTAATTAACGCTAAGGTTATTTCCAGAGTAACCATTTGACTGCATAGTGCAAGAAAAAATAAAATAAAATAAAGATTAATACGAATTTGTCCTTAAATTACCAATCAATGGGGGAGACAAAACCACCTTCAACACTCGAGCAATCCGAGCTCACATTGAAACATTGTGAATTATTATCTAAATAACTAATTGTCAACGGCCATCAATTTTTGATCCGATCCATCCGAGAATAAATTGGTCGAATATGCATCAAGATTTTTAACTCGTTTTAGGTTGGATTGTCTATGAGTAGACACAACTGACCCCTTTAATTATATTTTTTTAATTTATTTTATAATTTAATACTAATAAATCTTATACATACATTAATTAATGTTAATTTGCTTAAAATATATAAAAAATAATTAATATATTTTATACATCAGCATCGAGACTAATATATTTCCTATTAAGATAAAATTATATATGATGATGAGTCCAATACATTAGTGATGATGAGTCAAATATAATTTCTATTAAGATAGAATTTCATTAAGGGTCAATATTGAATTCTATATTTTTATCTTAGTGTTTGATAAGATCATAAAAGACATACAATAAGATACTTCTTAGTGCATGTTCTTTTGCTGATAATGTATTGCTTATTGATGAAAGCATCAATGTTGGTAATAATTTCCATGAAATAAATAAAGGTCAAACTAAATACTCCATTTTAACATATTGATGGGTAATGATCATGGTTTCTCATTCTCATTTGTCAATGATGTTGTACTAAATATATATATATTTTTTTGTCAATTTATAAAATAATAAATTTAAATTTTAAGAGTTTGTTTGTGAGATGTATTTGTAGGTCAAAATTGAAGAAAGATGGAGCATGAAAGCCTAGAAATAGATTTAATTAGTTTAGAATAATTTTGCTTTTAGTTTTGATCAATATTGAGTTAGAATTATTGAAGAAATAAGCTTAAAAATATAGCTGGGATTTGAGCCATTAGTAATGGTTCATGAGCCGTTAGTAATGGTTTAATCTGCATAAGTCGCGAAGCCTTCAAAAGTCATTTAATTTGTTATGACTTATGAAACCATTTATAATGATATGAACTGTTATAATGGTTTTGCTAGCCATTATAATAGCTCTATAATACATATCGATCAAGAATATTTCTGTCTAAAAATTCCAATATTATTGCTAGGCCATTATAATAATTTAGGATCCATTAGTAATGTCTCAAGTCAATAAATTGATTTGTTTAGCAGACAATGCCCTATTTAAAGGGGTGCTCTACCAGTTTTCAAACTACCGAAACATACAAACGATTCCTAGCTTTCTAAATCTTTTGCTGAATACTTTCTTAGTCTAGAGTTTGATTCTAAGAATGTTGTACAATGTGTAGTTTCGTAGTTTAAAACTTAATAATAATTGACGTTTAATTTATTTGATATATAATTTTTTAGATCTTTCTATAAATTCTAAATCGTCATTTTTATAAAATCAATCAATCTCAAAAAATAAATAAAATATTTCAATCATTACACATTATCTTATAATATTAATAGACAATTCAATTCATACACTCTTTATTTATAACATAAGTATAGATTAGAGATATACAAGTGTATGGGATACGCTGATACTATAGTCAATGGAATAAATCTTTATCTAATGTCTGATTAATTTTTGGGGGGGCTTTTCACTATTTTCCAGCTATTCATAGTTAGGCCGGGCTCCACTTGTTTCTATGCTTTAGTAGCTTTGACACCCTTATCAGTTATCAGTTTCACCTTCAATTTTTTCAGTCTGCAATGCAGAAATAAACCAGCACCCATTTTTATTTTTCAGTACAACAAAAAAGAATGAAAGATTGTCTAGTACACTACCAGTGAAGAATTATTATTTTTTTTTTTTTTGTCTTGTGAACGCTGGTCCAAGATGATCTTATTATTGTGCAGTGAGTGCAGGCTAACGTCCATAGCAATGAAGTTGTACATGGGACAGCTAACTAAGATTAGAAAATAGCACGTATTAATTAAAGGAGGTGGAAGAGGTGGAGATGGTGACATGCACGCAATTGAAAATTAGTGTGCAAGAAACATCAGAAATATTACGTGGCGGTGGCGCTCAAAAGAAAAAAGAATCAGCAATTCAGCATGAGGTGGGGCCCACTGAAAAGCGGCCGCCGGTCGACCCACTGGGTCGTGACACATTCATTGAATATTATTATATATTTTATTTATATTAGGTCCTCCTCTGTTTTCTTTTGTTTTTACTTGTTTTCCTTTTGGTGAATCTGAGCCTGAGCCTGAGCCTGCATGATCGCTCAGGCTCAAGTCTAATCTGAACCGTCCATGTCAAAAGTGAAGACCCGCCTCGGCCGTTCAATCGTATTCATAGCAGTCTCCAAAAGTTGGACATAACATAATAATTTGAGTATTTTACAATCCTAAATCCTCCAACTGCAACGGCGTGACTGCAGTGCAGGCAGCAGGTTGGTGAGTTGTGAGTTTCCTATTCCCTACATACGTGCACGCTATGGACATCAGCTGGTCACATCGCGATCGCCCATGCCCCCATGCCCCCATGCCCCCATGGCCCCGGGCAGAGCATGCATCACCCACGTGTCGGTATTTGGATGGGCAAGTCTGTTGGCATGAACTGTGAATTCGTATCGGGACCACCCCAACCCCAACCCCAACCCCAACCCGGTCGGACTTACACTAACGCACACGTGGCAAAAGTCATGGGTGGCGGATCTCGAGACAAACGTCCTGCCAACACGCTTGGCCTTGGGCCTTGGCATTATCCTCTTCCTCTTCCTCTTCCTCTTCCTCTTCGTCTAATTTTTCTCTGATCGCACATGCACATGGACATCAGGACATGGACATGGAGTTGGTCGGTTGGACAGTTGCATGGAGATGAACGTAGGGATGAATATCATGTTTTATTAAGAGAGAGAGATGCGATTTTGGCCGGGAAGGAAAATTTGCAGAGAGAGAGAGAGAGGGGGGTGGGCACCACTGGGCAGTGGGCTAAATGCTAATGCTGATGCTGATGCTGATGCTGATGCTGGTCAAGTGGTCAGCCCACGCTTCCTCCGCAGCGCCCGGCCCTCTTTATCCACTTCCCTACATTAATTAATACTTAAGTAATACTCTCATCTCATCTCATCTCATCTCTTATATTCGTAAACGCAGTCGCAGTGCACCACACACGTTCCACGTAGACGTTAATTATTTCCGACATGCGAGGCCCATCTGGCGCCCCATGCTCCTACACGTGTCGTCCTCTGATTGGATACTTGCTTGTTTAATTTTCACAGACATTTCCAAAACTATTATTTTATCAAGAAAATTTCTTATCAGGGGGAGGGTTGATAAACAGGAAAAAGCCCCATCTACAACTCCCTGTCCCCGTTCACAAAATAGTTGTAGATTTAATCTATGTAATGTAATAATAATAATTAAATACCTTTTATTTCCAAAGAAGAAAAACAAAGGTAAAGATAAAACAAATATAAGGATGCCAATCTAATCTAATCTATATACAAAATTCAAAAACAAACAGATAAGACGTCCGACCGATCGATCAGTTCAAATGTTTATTTCTTAAATTAATCAGGTCAGATAATGAGATCCACTAATCAAGCAATCTCAGCCGGTGGAGCGAGGTTCAGATCAAGATCCAACGGCTTCCTTTGACCCACCAAAACATGCACAGAGGAGGATCCCTCTCCCTCTCCCTCGGAGTCACTCTTCACCGGAGCTGACCGGACCTCAGTCCGCGCACGTGGTCCCAGACCCATCGTCTGACCGATCAAATAAAACCTCTGGCCAGCGGGTCCTGCCACCGGGTAAAAGCCGCTGTTGAAGTGGAGCAGATCTAGGCTGAGTGGGATTCCGACTGGGGGTGGATCCGGAGGTGGCGCCACCCCACTCCCAGCCCCAGGTAAGGTCACCGGCGCCGGGTCTTCTACAGAGCTACTATTGCTGCTGTTGGCGGCGATGTTGGAGTGAATTAGACTCTTCTTCTGAAGTGGGAAGTTGGTTTTTGCTTTGGGCCCCCGAAATTGACGCGCGGCGGCGTCATAGGCACGGGCCGCCTCCTCGGCTGTGTCGTAGGTGCCGAGCCAGACACGGGACTTCTTGCTGGGGTCGCGTATCTCGGCTGCGTACCGGCCCCATGGGCGCTTGCGGACCCCACGGTAGTGGACTTTCTCTTTCTCTTTCTGTTTCTCTTTCTCTTTGGCTGCCTTATCGGATCTGGAATCCTTGGGGTTCATGGAGTTGGCTAGGGAGGTTGGAGTTTGGTTCTCAGTTTGAGGCGCCATTGACCATTGTATCTGAAGACTGAAGAGTGGCGAGGAGAGGAGAAGACAAGAGGCGTCGGTGCAGTCCAGTACTATTTATAGGGAGGGGGATGGACGGATATATGCGCTTCACAAATCACAAGTCATCACATGGACTTATTTCCAATCAACCTCCAAAACATTGTTTACTTCTAATTCCACCCTTTTCATGGCTGTAGCCTGTACGCCTGTACCTATGAAATGTAACAATCTTATTCTCTCACTAGTTACAATTCTCTCAATGACAGTGATTGATAAAAATAAGCTAATAATTAATATTCTAATGACTGTCTAAAAGGAACTCTTTTAGAATTTTATTAAAGTGGTGGATGAAGGCAAACACTACTTAATTTTGAAGCTCCTTGGTAACTTGTCAAAAATCAGCAACGAAAGTAACTACCTCTCACCTTTAATTAATTAATAATAATAATTTGAGAAGGAAATTAATGAATTTGAGATCTAATAAAAGTAGGGGTGTGGGGTGAGACGTGAGCGGCGAGCGGCGCGATAATAAAAAAGCAAGGCAAATATAATAATGAAAAAGAAATAAAGAGAGTTTAAAGTTGAGAGGGGGCGGTCAACACAAATAGCGGATAGCTAGCGTAGCTGTTTGACCAGATCCCGATCAGACCCGATCAGACCGGCCCCGCCGCCCCACTCGCTCTGGCTGCGTCTGCGTCTGCGTCTGCGTCTGCGTCTTTTGGTTAAGCAAATGGACTTATTATCTTAATTATTTAATTGTTAAACTAAATAAATATTAATAACAGTACAACCACTGATTCATTCCCCAGGCGGGATGTGGCCAGGCCAGGCCCATCCGCCGGCCCACCGCTCATACCAATTGCCGTGCTTTCCGTCTCCTACACACGGCACCCGCTCCTCTCCCAAGGACTCATTAGTCTAGGCTTGAATTAGATTGAATTAGCTAGTATTTGAGTTTGATTTAAAATCATTTCAAACTAAATCAAACTTGACTTAAATCAAATTCTAACTGAAATCGAACTATAAACAAAATCAATTATTTTCAACTTTTTATATTTATTTTTATATTAACATAAATAATTAGAGCTAAAATAATTAATATTTTATTAATTTCATATTAAATTTGAAAAAAATAACTACCATTTATTAATTTAATAATAAATTAATAATATCTTTCAATTTTATAATAAAATAAATATATTATTATATATATTATTGAATAAATAGTTAAAAATAATACAAATAACTATATATTGAATTGAACTCGAATCGAACTGCTAAAAAAGTCTAATCAAAAGAACCAAACTCGAGTTCAAATCGAACCGAACACCGAATAAATTATAAATTATGATTTTTTCTTATAGCCCTACTCACTACTCAGTTAATCGTTTTAATAATACTTTTTCAAATCAATTAATTAAATTCTATACTTACTAGAATTTCACTATTACCATTAGATTATATTTTCTATTCTACAATAATATAGTATTATTTTTAAAAAATCAATATTACCGATACTTTTTTCAAGTAAAAATAACAATTCAAGACTTAAATGAGTATTTATATTATTGTTGTTGAGAATAAATTTAATCATTGTGATGGTATTAATTAAAATAAATTAATTAAATTAAAAAAATAACCTTAAAAGGGAATTTTGTCTTTATCAATTCATTGCTCGTCCTATTTCTTTCCAAATGTTAATTGATATTTCATTGAAGACTAGTTTAAAATTTTGGCTTTATGTTCTTTCTAAAAATTTATATCAAGATCGATTATTTTTTCACCCTATCCACGTAAAATGGAAAGCATTCTTTTAGAAAAATGTGTAAATTTTAGTTTACAACAAATTTAGAACATGTACATTATGCTGAATATGGTATGTTGATAATTATATTGAGACTTGAGAGAGATCATTTAGTCATTGGATCATGCAACTGATGCAAAAAAGGTTGCAAAGTAAAACAACCGCAAGTTGTTCTCCTGTTCCGATTTGGATTCATAGCTAGAAATAAAGCTGTATATCCTTTTCTGTAATTTTGTCTAAAAAAAGACAACTGATTCATCAACAATCTAAAATCAATCCGTAAAAGCAAAGCAAAAGCTTTTGTCAGCGGTTGATATTGATTCTGAAAATTTAACAATAAATCTAAATCGATGCATGATATGAACACTTATGTGCATAATGAGTAGAGATAAATTATACTAATGCTATTACATCTTGACAGAAGATTACCAGTACAAGGAGCATCATAATTCAGAATTAGAGAAACCAAGAAGTCTAATCAAGGAGGTTGCAAGTAAAATTACCATCAACCAGAACTAATTTTTCAGCCTTTACAACAGAATCTAAAAGGAGAGGCACAAAGCTCCTACTGGGGCCGTAGAAATGAGGGAAATAGTTCGTGCTGTCGGCTGATTCATACACTAATCCTTCCCCTAGCTGCAGTAATAATTACACATATTACTCTTTATTAGCAATATAGAGCAAAGTAGTACATATTATCTTTGAAGGTTGGTAAGATGTTTATATAAACAACCCTAGTTCGAGAACAGGTTTGCAACTTGTATGATTCTGGTAGGATGGATGGTATAGTATCTTTACCTTCCACGTAACAACAATGATTTTTTTATGCAGGAAACTTGGGTTGGAGTCTTAATACATGTAGTCTGGTTGTTAGTAGTGTGGTACCCATCAATAATTTCTAGTCTTGGTACCAGTTTTGGAGATTACCATGCAACAGTGACCATATAGCCATACTGGAGGATCTCACTGGAACTCAAGCCAGTTTGATCAGATTTAAGTCATCTCACATGCTTTGGAGGTATTTTAAAGTTTGATTTGTGCTTATTCGCTTATTAAAAGGCATCGGACACGCTTGGTGACTGTGTTTAATCCTTTGATTTTGTTTGATGCCAGGTGGCAGGTCCCCTAGTTGGCACCTACCTAGCAGTACCGGGACTAGATAACTACATAACTAGGGATTTAAGAGTATTGATTTAAATCACTTTGATCCAAAATACTGATGAAGAAACCACAGCATGATCTGGTACCTTAGCAGCATCGATTTGGAGCAAATAAAGATCCTGTCTTCCTACAAAGAAATTACCGAGGACCATCTTCACCTGCATCAATTAATGCAAAGCATCACTCACACCCGTGAAACTACCACAGGAAGGGGGGGAGGGGGAACCTGGTTGAGGTCGCTGAGGTGGATGCAACGGGTAGTACGATCGAGATCGCCGCCGAGAGAGGATCCCTTGTGCTGAAGCTCTTGCCACTCCGCTTGAGCGCTGATTCGGTACACCCACCCCACCTCTCGCTTGGCCTTCGTCCCACAAATACAAGTACAATCCTCCATTTCTCCGATCCTCCTCTTTGCCCAAATTTACAGAGACTTGAGGAGTTGAGGTTGGGGTTGAGGGCAATGGCAAGGAATATTTGATGGTGATATGGGCTTGAATATTTAGCCCGTAAGGTGCAGAAATGGAAGTGCAGCGTCATATGGGCTTCAATATTTGATAGGTGAAAAGTTGCAGCCCATAGATTATATTATTATATAGTACAAGTATAGCTTATACCTGTATTGTTGGAAATATTATACTATAGTCCTAAGAATGCATGTAGTCGTCACTCACTCGGACACTGGACACTGGACACTGGACACATACATTAATATTACCAGCGATGAAAATTATCCTATTTGATTCTTCGATTACAGTACACCAAGACCAAATCATGGTATCATATTTGAAATGAACAACTAAAGTACAACCACAGTCCACAGGGTCCACAGGACAGGAGTCGAAGAAAAGTCTTTGCACAATTTGGACAAAATGGAAATGAAATGAAAGTTAATATATCGAATAATAATAGATTGTGTGGTTTGTGAAGCACAATTCGCCCAAAATGCTCAGGCTTCTCTCAATCCTCATCTCATCTCCACTCTCTCCTCAGGCCTCCACACACAAACAAACCATGGCCTCTCAAATTCCAATCAAGCCAGCCAGCCAGTTATTTATCTCCAATTATTCTCCTTCCTTCCTTCCTTCCTTCCTTCCTTATGTAATTGTTTGTAACTGCAATTGTAATTGTAATTTCTTCCCCAGTTGAGTTGTGCCTTTCCCCCTTTCCCTGCCACGTCATCGCACATAATCGCAATAAAAAGGCTGAAAAAGAAAATGAGAGGATACAGTGATCCGCCTGCATTAGCATTATCCCCAAATAAATATTTATTTCAACTGGAAGAAATAAGACATTCCACACTCGTCTCCTCCTTTGTACTATTTTTATTTTGATTGGTAGTTGGTACTCTCTCTTTTCTCTATATACAGATATACTCCTCCTTCCTTCTACATTTTTCAGTTTCTCTCTTCTCTCATCGCCAAGCCCACACCCACACCCACACCCACGCACCCCACCCCTTCTCCGTCTTAAGTTTTAAGGTAATCATCATCGTCTAATTATAATAATCATTTAGCGCCCCTGCCTCACTGCCTCAGCAGAGCGATTTTGTTATTCTCTTGATTTTGCGATCATTCGTAGATTAATTACTCATGGCTAAGCCTAAGCCTCTGGATTACGAGTCGCTCAATGAGAATGTCAAGAAGAGTGCGTACGCTGTCAGGGGAGAGCTCTACTTGCGAGCTTCTGAGCTCCAGAAAGAGGGCAAAAAGGTTTGCTTTCTCTTTTCTAACTACATCCTTCATTTACTCAAAATACCATTTATCTCCTTTCTTTTTTTTCCTGCTTTAAAAACAGATTTTTCTTTCTTTCCTTTTTTTTTAATTGGGCTATGTTTCACGCAGGATGCAGCTCACATGTGCAATATATATAGTTAACTCTGAAATTGAGGAAGGCTATATGTGGACAGCAAAAATACAAACTAAAAACTGAAATTTGTGGTCTTTTCCAACAACAAACACCTTAATGACATGAGGTCTCTCACGCGAAAATAAAATAAATAAATAAATGGAAATTGAAACGGTATATGTGGAACCATGGCCAGTACCTACCATGTTAAAATTAGGATGTATTGGCTCCATAATTATTCTTAAATTTTATTTCTTCCTTTTTCTTTTGATTGCAGATTATTTTTACAAATGTGGGAAACCCCCATGCTTTGGGACAGAAGCCGCTTACATTCCCTCGCCAGGTTTGTACTCCGACATCTCATACTGCACCACCTCATCTCTCTCTCTCTCTTTTTCTTGGAACAAATCACCATTTTTTTCTCTTTTGATCCTAAAAAAACTTTGCAACTGCCCATGCTGGTACCAGCTTGGTGTTATGCCATAACCCAGCCCGCACCAAATTTCTTTGGACAAACCTTCCTAAAGTAATTAGAATTGTAGTGCAATTTGTGCATATATACAAGATAAATGCTGACTGAAAATTGAATCTCTTGCCAGTGTCATCTTTACATGCAGCACATAAATAAATAGTTCCTATTACTGAAATAGAAATTTTCAGTAAAGCATTTTCCCAATACAGTGAATCATCTAGGTTTCGCTGGAGCATGTTTTTTATCACAAACATGTTCATATGGTATAATTGGAATTTGGTTAATTATGAAACCCTTCTTTTCTGTAGGTAGTGGCACTGTGCCAAGCACCATTTCTACTCGATGATCCAAATGTGGGACTTATATTCCCATCTGATGCCATTGCAAGGGCTAAGCATTATCTCTCACTTACTTCTGGTGGTTTAGGTCATAATCAGTCTTTTATTTTTTTTGTTCTAAATTAGTTATTATTCATCATACTACTATGACTTTTCCTTCTTGGAAAACTTCATGGTTAACCCTTACAAAAATTGAAAGCATCACATAACACTGCAAAAAGATAATAATCATACATAAAAACAAAGAAATTTTCTTGGGATTGTTTAGAGAGAACATATGTATTTTGTACCTCGTCATTTTCATCCCTATTTAATGTACAACAAAAATTCCCACCCCTTTTGTGCCCCCAGTCTCTACATAAATCTATTGGATGATGGATATTTTTGTGGATGTAAAGTTGTAAACTAAGAGAGGAGGATCTATGTGATACTTACCATATTCCTGAGTGGTGTGAGGAATCAGCAGTTGCACACTATTTCTACGTTCTTATCACCCATTTTCAAAACGTTACAAAACATCCCTTGTTATTTTTGTTAATTTTTCATAATCTGCTATTTTATCTATTAGGCGCTTACAGTGACTCCAGAGGTCTCCCTGGAATAAGAAAGGAAGTTGCTGACTTTATTGAAAGGCGTGATGGCTATCCAACGTGAGAAAGAAAATATATACAAATATGTATTACAGTTTTCATTTAATGTTTCTGAAAAATAAACTACCTTTTTATGTTTGTGATGGCAGGGATCCAGAACTTATCTTTCTGACTGATGGTGCCAGCAAAGGTGTCATGCAAATGCTCAATGCTCTAATCAGAAATGAGAATGACGGGGTAAGAAAAACTTGTGCTATCTGTTCTTATGATAGCTTTGGATGAGATCCATATGAAAATTATACCCAGGTCCATCATATGGAGGCAAAATAAAGGGCTTCACCTTATAACTACAATATTGACTACATCATTGGTTTAGCTTTTGTTGACAATTTTTTCCAGGACCTTTTTCACTATATCAAAATCATATGAGCTTCCTCTCGTGTATAGCCTATCATCATTGGAAACATCTTGTATATTTTCATATCGAGGATATGGCAGTAATTTTTGGTACCCTTCCTAAACTTCATCATCATCATCATCGTTATCATTTTTTTTACATTTGAGATCTATGATCTCTATGCTTTCGGATTGGGTTTCACTTCTAGCCTACCCCAATTTATTTGGGATTAAATGCTTTGTTGTTGTTCCTAAACTCCATTCTCCTTTTATGGCCAAAACATTCCATCATATTGTCTCTGCATGAATGATGAACAAAAAAAAAGCATTATTGTTCAACTTTTTGAAAAAAGGATGAGAGATTTTCGATGATTCTTCTCTTTTCTTGAAGAGCGAATGAGACATCTCTCCAACTTCTATAAGGAAATGCACGATATATAATAATTTTAAGGAGGTGCGCATTCAACTAGTTTCCCAAGAAGATTAGTTAAAAGTAAAACAAAGAAGAGGGAAAAGTATATATATATATATTTATATCTATCTATCTATCTATCTATCTATCTATCTATCTATATATATATATATTTTGTTCTTGTATTATTGCTTTCTTGGTTACACTTTCAGATTTTAGTACCAGTTCCACAGTACCCTCTCTACTCAGCAGCTATAACCCTGTGTGGTGGGTCCCTTGTTCCATACTATTTGGAAGAAGAGGCAAATTGGGGTCTCGATTTCAATAATATTCGCCAGTCTATCTCTGCAGCTCGGTCAAAAGGAATAACTGTAAGCATCCCCCTCTCTCTCTCTCTCTCTCTCTCTGTGTGAAGATTATCAAATTTCTTGTTTTTGGTACTTGTCTGATAGCACTGTATGTATTTATAATTATATATCTTTCCATAGGTTCGTGCCATGGTGATAATAAACCCTGGGAACCCAACGGGTCAATGCTTGAGTGAGGCTACTATAAGGGAGTTATTGCGGTTTTGCTTCCTAGAGAACTTGGTACTGCTTGCTGATGAAGTGTATCAGCAAAACATTTACCAGGATGAGAGACCTTTTATTAGTGCCAGGAAGGTAACCCCACACTCCACTTCTGATTCCTCTTGTAATACCCAAACCGCCACTTTTGTCTTCTTCATTTTGGATTTATGGAGTATTTTCATTTCATTTGGAGCAAACTGGGTAGGTAGATATATTTAGAGATGAAGAGAATATTAATACAATACTTGTGTAATTTGGAAAAAAAATACTTTCTATTCCTCATCTTCTGAAAACACGTAAATTCACTACTATGATATTACAGAAAATTATTTTTCTGTCTACACACTTGTAAACTGGATTAGCTAATTTCTATTGCTTTCTTTATGGTAGATATTGTATGACATGGGACCACCATTGAGCAAGGAGGTACAGCTTATTTCCTTCCATACCGTGTCAAAGGGATACTGGGGTGAGTGTGGCCAGCGTGGTGGTTATTTTGAAATGACTAACCTCCCTCCCAAGGTAAACTGTATATTTGATATAATTTTGTTTATCTATAATTTGAAATGATGTTCATTTCTTCAATATGAGCTCTTAGATTCTTGTAAATATACTTCTAATTTGTGCTCAGTGTATTAGATCTGAATTCAAAGTTGGACAAGTGCAATTTCTGGATTTAATGATATTATTTTTCATTAATATAATTTGTTTTCAGACTGTGGATGAGATATATAAGGTTGCATCGATATCTCTCAGCCCAAATGTCCCAGGCCAGATCTTTGTAAGTTGACTAATTACAGTTAGTCTTCTTTTTTTATTCCCTATTTTGCTACTGAGATATATTTGGTTCAACAGATGGGGCTGATGGTTAATCCTCCAAAACCAGGAGATATCTCTTACTTGAAGTTTGAGCAAGAAAGGCATGATTATGTGATTTTTTTTTAATTCAATTAATACAGTGTATTCTTTGAGTCTTTTGGTATTCTAGAGTTTTCCTTTCCTTCAACGATTAAACATGATCTTTTAGCAATTTTAACTGGTTTTTTTCACTTCAAAATATGCAGCAAGGCAATCCTGGAATCTCTTAGGAAGCGGGCCCACATTATGACTGATGGCTTTAACAGCTGCAGAAATGTAGTTTGCAACTTTACTGAAGGTATGATTCGTGTAACATTTTCCCTAAATTTTGTATGCACTCATTCTGAAATAGTCTAAAAAAAAAAGCATAAATTTGTGCAGGTGCCATGTACTCTTTCCCGCAAATTCGCTTACCTGCAAGAGCAATTCAAGCTGCCAAGGATGCCGGAAAAGTACCTGATGTTTTCTACTGCCTCAAGCTTCTAGAAGCGACTGGCATCTCAACTGTACCAGGGTCTGGCTTTGGCCAGAAAGAAGGGTAAAAATTACTATTATACCCTTCTACCTCATTTTTCTGGAAGTTGCCCATAGGTGGTACTATATTGTACCTGCAGAAATTACCCACTACTACATTGCCACTGGATTTTTCTTACACTACGTAATTTTTATTTTGAGCAGGGTCTTTCATTTGAGAACGACTATTTTGCCAGCTGAAGAGGATATGCCGGCAA
This sequence comes from Schoenoplectus tabernaemontani, assembly GCA_037127355.1. Classification (NCBI taxonomy): domain Eukaryota; kingdom Viridiplantae; phylum Streptophyta; class Magnoliopsida; order Poales; family Cyperaceae; genus Schoenoplectus; species Schoenoplectus tabernaemontani. The sequence goes on along the minus strand of CM073744.1, from coordinate 417,710 downwards.
TCATGGAAAGCTTCAAGAAATTCAACGATTCATTCATGGAGCAATATGAAGACTACAGAGGCTATTCCAGGATGTGAGGTTTGGTGGTGAGAGGCATATATTATTTGCAAAGCGTGACGAATCTTTTTTCTTCCCGCAAAGCGCCTTAATTTCTCATAAATATGTAGTCTAAACTCTTAAATAAAGTAAATTTGTAATGATTACTTGTACAAGGTGAACTGTGAAAGAATTGATGGATGCTGACAAACAATCCGTATAGCAGATATTGCCCCATATAGCAGTTTTGTTTCATTTAAGAGTTATGGTAATTCCGTTCTTGGTCTGGCTTTAGCTTAGAAATTGAATAAATTGAACCGTTGGTAACTATTACTTCATCACTAAAAAATACTAAAAATCATTAAAATTGTATGAAATTATCTGCAACTGTGGAGGTTTTGAGCAGACGTACAATGTAGAAGCGGTGGCCAATGAGATTTCGAGCAGATGTATATATATTCACCAAAAGTCCAAAACCATGGAATATCATTGTAGTGTGCTGTTTATGAATTCAGTTCTGCACAACTTCTCTGAAAAAGGAGACTAAATTGGGAGCATGTCTTGTAACAGAAAGAATCTGTGCCAGTGCCAGTACATGAAGTATCTGGATGTTCTGATGAATTCATTTGTTATAGTCATGTTCATTGACTGTCTTGTGACCAGAACTTCTAGGGGAGAAAAATCAAGGAAACAATTAAGCCCAATATCTGTAACGCCTCCAATTACTAGTCTTGTTCTTACAATTGGTCTGCCTTACTTACAGCTACTTTAATTTAATCAACAGTGCTGTTCACAGCAACCTTTAGTGAAAATATGAATAACTGATTGTATATTAGCAATGTTTAATTAATTCATTAACTACTAAATAAAGGTGAAAAAAATGTGGAGAGGCGTTCAAAGAACTACTACTTTGCTCAATATCCAGAGCACCAGAGTCATCTCAAATGCAAACAATGTGTGGAGCAAACCCCGGTCAAGCGCAAAACCAAACAGCGTAATTCCTCCCCTGTTGTAGTGCAAGTATGTCACTGCAGCCAACAAATTTTTATTTCAAAATCTATTGAATCAAATTGTTAAGCACCTAATTACATATACTCCTGGCTTATTTCTACTGTGATCTAGAAAACATGCATACCTAGAGCTTGCCGTACACTAGAAGCTGAAGCCGCTTCCTTTGCGAATGATTGCATGGAATTGGCAGCTAGTGAGCCATGTTGGAGTGGCGGGCAGACATGGTGATCATAGCCCGATATGTATCCACCATCTTTGGTTGCATCGGTGATGTGTTTCTGATTGGAGTGGCATGACATGGACATGTGCCATTTGCTTGCGATGGAGACGACTCTCTGAGCTCTGTGAGTGATGCGTGCTGCTCCTAGCAGACACATGAAGAACCCGCTCAACTGGACCACTGAACAAACCTGTTTCACATATAGTCCGATCCATTAAATCACCAGTAGCTTGCTTAATTTATTAATTAATTCATTAAATTACCAGTAGGTCCCCTGAGTTGGAAAAGTCCTTCTGAGACTTGGAGGAAAAAACAAGAAGGAGAGCACTGAGTTGGCTGACAGTAATTGTGACCATACATCCAATTATGAATGCTCTGTAGCGGTGGCTTGTCTCCAGCAGCTGTGTCTTTATCCTCCCATGCTCCTGAAATATCACCTCCGCCGCACATTCGGTCTCCGGTCTCTCCACTCGGAACATTGCATAGAGACCCTCAAACCTGCACATATACTAATTAAGCAAGCTAGGCTAGGTAGATTTAATTAGCGTAGCTCTTTTGCTTAATCAATAAATAAAAAAATAATAATATTTATTAGTTGCAAATTAAGACCTGAGTATCTGGAGCTCACATGTGAGCCTAAAGAGCACACACACGAGGAGAAAAACTGCCGTCCTGTAGATCCATGATACCAGCATGAACAAGAAAATAAGTGCTCTCCCTGCGACGCTATTGATATTGTTGTGCCCAGCGTCGGTCAAGAAAGGCACCTGGACATGAATTGAGGAGAAGAGCATGATCTTGTGCGCCAGTTCAAGGGAGAAGGAAGGGAGGAGGATGAATGCAAGATGCCTTCGGAAGGCTCTGTCAATCTCCAGTGCGTAACGGCGACGCACTAAGGATGAGTCATGTCGCATGCCATCATCAAGGAACAGCAACCGCCGCAGGCCCCCATGGCGGTGAAAGAAGGCTGCCAAGGTCATGAAGGCGATCGTCGCCAAGCCTGATGTTGGAAGTTGTGCTAGTCTGCAGAAACATACACTTACTTCCATTCAGAACTTACAAACATTGATCTATATATGTATGCAAATTAATTAATGCACATCAATATGCCAGTATTGTTGGTTGGAATACATGTGTAACATAGAGGTAGTGATGTACCTGTTGAAAGTAACGTCGACCGATGTTGGACTGGTGTTGGTGGAAATGAAGACAGAGGCGGCGAGGGGTAGGAGGAAGGTGAGGAGAAAAAAGGCAGAGAAGGAAAGGACCATGGAGCGCAGAGAAGAGTGATCAAGCAAGCAGAACTTGAGGCACACTCTGAAGCTCCTCAGCTCGTCGTTCATCACCGACTTGCACCGTGCATATGCCGGTCTCAGCAGAAGGGGCACCGCATTTTCGGTGTCACTCGCACTTTGAGTACTTGCATTTGCAGGGTTGGATTCCATGGACGCTGAAGTAATGTTTTTGACTTATACAGCTTCTTAGTTTTTTTTTTCTTTCTTTCTTAAATTAGTTTCCCTACTAGGTGGTAACTTAATTAATGTGTGATGCGGTTACATCAATTCACACATGGATTGCTTGCTTATTCCTGCTTTATGTATTTTTATATATATAATGCCATCTCATCTGCCCGTGAAGTCGTTTGGAAAGGAATGGTGAGGCTGGCTCCTTGCTTTCTGCAACTTATTGGTTCCTGCGGTGCACACGTCCTGTAATTTTTAATTTATTGTAATCAGTTTCGTTTCATCAAAAGAAAAAAGAAGAAGACTTTTAGACTTTGGTCCTTCATATTTGATCTTGATGTACGCAGATATAAATTGAATTTGTCAAAGCATGCAACAGTATAAATTTGACAGTTCGGACATGGCCTATGGTCGTAGAGCTGTATAAAAAAACTCATAACTTGTAACTCATTCGGTATCGATTCGGAAAAAAGCTCGCTTATAACTCACTCGAAATCAACTCGAGCTGAACTGACTCGAGCTAAACTAGCTCGTATAATTCATGAGTTGAGTTCGAATTCAGCCTAACTCATGACTCGTATACATTTGTATTACATATGAATGCATCTTTAGTCTGGTTGCCCACCTATAATATTTATTCAAATGTAACATGCTTTAATATTTATTCAAATATAACATTTAAGCTCACGTACTTTCCCCCATCTCTATGCACATAAGCAATCCCACTCCCACTTTCAAACGAGGTAATGAGGGTTCCTTTTTCTTTTGGAGATATATAGCATGTACTTTCCAGCTCCAAGAACAAAACATCCCCACTTTCAAAAATGAGTCAGAGCAGGTGAGAGGAGGGTCACAGGTAGGGGTGTCAACATTTCAACGTTTCGACGTCACGTTTTGCTCGGACGCAACGATTTTTTTGTTACGTTGGAACAGCGAAACGTGGAACGCAAACGAAATTTTTTCCAATTAAATTTTCGAAAATCTCACGTTTCGCTTGAACGAAACGTGAAATGTAATTTTTTTTTACGTTGGATAAACGAAACGTGAAACGAAACAACTCTGTTTCGTTATCGTTTCGCACGTTTGACAGGTCTAGTCACAGGATTGAGCGAAAATCAAAATACATTGGGAGAAAGCGTAGTAGGATAATAGTTAAACGTTATGCAGTGTTTTCATTTATGATTTTGTACTTGTCTTTTCAAATGTATTTCTCACCTCACTAACTTCTGTAATCGTCATTTATTTTGTGACTTACCGAGCTAACTCGAGTTTTTATGAGTTGAGTCCGAGTTTGAATTTCAGCTCGAAAGTGTCTCATCCGACTTGCTCGAGTCACAAATTGAACAGTGTGTGAGCGGTGTTCAAATTTGTTTCAACTCGCTTGACTTGTTTACAGCCCTGTATGGTCGTAATATATATACAGCTTAAGAATGACTGCATCTGCATGGCATGATTTGAGCATAGGCGACTCGTGGATCTCTTATTCTCTTCTTATATTTTATATCTAAAAAGGTCGAAAGGAAAAAGTAATGGGCTGAACTGGGCTAAGTCTATACGATATGATATGATAGCTCCGACTTGGAGTGTAAGAAGAGGTGGCAGAACCCGACCCGATCCGACAAACCCGCCCGACCCGCTCGGACCCGAACCCGATCCGACCCGATTTTTAAGAAAGTCAAAACCCGATCCCGAACCCGACCGAGGCCGACCCGAGATCAAATGGCCTTCAATCCAATCGAAATCTATCAACGATCTGTAAATTGACTATTAAAATTTCTTCCGGAAAGTCAAACCGACCCGACATGCCCCTCCTCTAAGTGTAAGAATATGGATGATAATGAGCTGGAGAGACGGGTAAAACATCAATTACGTTGTTCGACTTATCTATTAAAATTATATACATGTCCTGAGTGGTCCATATCCTTTGGCCTAGAAATCCTGACCTGTCCTGTCTATGGGTTATTTTTTTCTGACCCGGCCCATCCTACAGTGCGACTTTTTAAAATTGATCGAGAAATTTTTTTTTAACATTTTAGGTTCGAATTTGAAAAAACTTAAAATACCATAGTTGTATATTTTATTGTTACGAATCTGATAGGGTTGTGTTCCCGAATGCTCAAATATCATAAGTCCGAACACTTAGCCTAAAATGGTATTTAATGGGGCTTTAAGCAAGCTCCCTTAATATAATTTAAGTAAACACTTAATATAATTTAAGTAAAATATATTAAGATCGCACATAATTTTTAGAATATATAGATATATAATATGTATAAATGTGTATATTATAAATATAAATAGAGATGGCTTATGATATTTTATAAAGTAAAAACCCGTAATTATTTTGGGGTGATATTTCATATCTGAGGTCTCAAATGGTCAATCTAAGTTACTCAATAATTTCTTTATGTTAAAATCTTGTGAGATATTAAATTTCATGAATTTTTAAGTTTTCTAGCTATTTTTAAATACAACCCAAAAATAGGCTATTTTCTTATGTTAAACAAGACTGATTTTAAAAATAATTTATAAATAGTTAGAAAACTCAAAAAATCATGAAATTTAATATCCCACATGATTTTGACATGAAAAAACTATTGAGTAACTTAGATTGATCATTTGAGACCTCTAAATACGAAATCTTACATCAAAGTAATAACGATTTTTACTTTGTAAAGCACTGTAATGCATCCCGTATAAATATAAATAAATTATATACATATATAACTATTCTGGGATGGACGAATGGGTCTAACCCCAAACCCGTACCCCTCCCGGCCCATAGGATGGCCCGACTGTGCCCTACTCGTTCATTGTTCGAACCGAAACAGGTCCATCGAGCCGCAAGTTATATTGCCATCCCTATGAAAAAAACCTGCAAGGAAGAATCTTATTGGTGTCAATAGACTATCTCCGTTGTCCGATAAGAAGCCATCAGATCGAACGCCCGTAAACGCTTTTGTACTCCCCAAGGCTAGTGTTCTAAATTTGTGTCTACCGTGACTGAGTAAGGCACGGTCCGAGGGTAGCATGACACATTTGTCAGGCACGGTTTTGAACTCGTGCTTTAATCATATCGTGTCTGATTTTTTAAAAAATCAGTACGACACACAACGGTAAAACACGATACAACATGGAAGCACGACATGATACAAAATGAGAATACGACATGAGTTCATTATTTTGCAATTTGACATCAAATTAAGGGCATGTTCTTAACTTTAGCGTCCATGACTTACAAATTTTTTATCGCTCCATCGTCCATAATACTTCTGAAACATACTTCAACGCAGTTAATAAGATTCTAACTGTCAAAAGAACAAGATTAGATGAGAAAATATTTATGGCTATGATTTTAATGAAGGACTAATAAGGTGGAGAAAGTTGGCTTCAAAAAATATAGTGAATATACTCAATTGATCGGGAAAAAATATCGCTATATTAAGTTCTGACTCAAAATAAATATGACACGATTATGTACAATACAATTAGACACAATACAATCGACTTATTCATGTTGTGCTATAACATACCGTGACATTCTACTATCAATCAATCAATTTTAGATATAATATCATAAGACATGAAAAAATAAAATAATAATAAAAATACGACATGATACGAATTCACAATACCACCCTATCCCCTATGTATTGTAGATTTTAGATCCCAACCGTAGAACCGAGGTCATAAAACATTAAAACCCATTCGCATTTCCTCTTCCTCTCTCGGTCTCTCGGTCTCTCGCTCGTGCTAGGGTTTTTGCGGCGCCACCTCGTCTCCCTCCATTCTCTCCACTAGTAATTTTATTCCCGATCCCTACAAATTCAGAACTCTTTCGCTATATATCTTTGTACTATTTTGCTAACCTTGCGCTTTTAGTGATAATAATATTTTCTCATTTCGCTTTCATTTCTTTGTTCAGATCTGAGAACCAGCGGGGAGAATCCATCGATCTCAATGGCTCTGGTGAGTTTTCCTAACGTCATTCATTTTGCTTTCAGTAACTAGGGAATTTCTTTTTTGCCTTCAAGTTTGATGGCGTTTTGGTCGAGAACGAAATTGGGCTACGAAATCTCCGTTTAAACCTTAATCGGTTAGCAGGGATTTTGTTACCGGAGCTGATCTTATTAAAATGAAAACCGGTCAATTAGTTTGAAAATCTGAGCCGGGTAACTATATACTTGATGGCATTTCATCGCTGATTCGTAGTTAGTATATTTCTTTTGAGTATATTACACTAGGGGTTAACAAACTTGCATATAAATTTTGGTTGTCTAGCTATTTTTGATATAGACTCTGATCTGTCTCATTTGAAGTTTGTGTTTGCAAATGTGGAGTTGTCTATATGAGTTATGTGGGTTCATGTGCATGTATGTTTGATCAGATGTCAACTAAATATTTATATTTGCCATGCAGCTGTAGTATAGCCATTACGTAGCTTTCATTATTAAAATATCAAATGAAAAAAGGATTCTGTTTTTTTTTTTATGATCTCTAGTTGACCTGACTTTAATTATTTTCCCAATTTATAATTAAACCTGAATCCTGAGTCCAGTAGCATTGAAAATAAAACTAAATTTTTTGAATTTTAGGTCCTGCATGCTGGTGCTGGCAACAAGAATGCCTACAAAGCTCTTATTGCTGCTGAGTACAGTGGTGTGAAGATAGAGCTTGTGAAGGATTTCCAAATGGGGGTTTCCAACAAAACACCTGAATTTCTCAAAATGAACCCTCTTGGGAAGGTATGTTGTTAAAAAATTATAATTCTGAAATATTTAAATTTAATTGTCTTGTTTTCTTACAGAAGTAGTCATTTTCACATATGTTGTTACTAATGTTTTCAGATTCCTGTACTGGAAACACCTGATGGCGCCATCTTCGAGAGCAATGCAATTGCTCGTTATGGTATGGTCAAAATGGTTTAATTTTATTCTCCTTTGCTCTTGAGATCTCTTATGTTGTCTTTGAACAACAACAACGAAGCCTTTAATCCCAAATAAATTGGGGTAGGCTAGAAATGAAATCCAATCCGAAGGCATAGAGATCAGTAATCCCAAATAATCAAATAACATATGTTGTAATTGAGTTATTCTTTTATGTATCTTAACACATATTTCTGTTTTCTTCAGTCACCAAATTGAAGGCTGATACCACTTTGTATGGTTCTTCTCTTACTGAATATGTAAGAGTTTTAGTCAAAGAAACTTAGATTTGAGTTTATGCATTTTTCGCTTTTTTTTAACTCAATTATTTTTTTTGACATTAGGCCCGTATTGAGCAATGGATGGACTTTGCTGCCACTGAAATTGATGCAGGCTTAGGAAGATGGCTCTACCCAAGACTTGGATATGCACCTTATAATGCCTCTGTGAGTTGAATTTTTTTTTTTACAATAAATCCTTTATTTAGGCTTGATTTGCATTGTCATCCTTTTGATACAGATAATATATGGTACCCGGATTGCATTGGTTTTTATCTTTGCTTTTGCATTCAGGTCAAGACCAATTGTTCTTGTTCACTACCTTTTTTATTTTAATTTTATATTCTGTTGTTGTTACAGAATATGTTCATAATGCCAATGTTTATCTAGTTCCGTGGTCTAGATGCCAAATTTTGTGCCCCAAATGAAGTAATAATAGATATATATTGTACCTTGTATAGAATCATTTGAAATCAATGTTGTACGTAGTCTGCAGATTCATTGTAATCGGTGGGTAAACTGTCACGTATCATAGTTGGCCAATTATTTTTTCCAGTTTACATACTGTTATACACTCAAATCATATAAATTTTATCTGAACTCTAATTTTAACAATTAAAGATTTTATATAAACTAGACTTCACTAATTTTAATTAGATTTTGATTTATTTACTTAATTGGATGTTCATGAAATTTTATATATTTTTTTCAAAATGATTGAAAAGACCATGGATTTAATTTGTATTTATAATTTCTAAAATAAGACCAATAAACAAAAATATTATCAAGTGTATAAATAACTGAGTTTTTTTTGAATTATGAATATTTCATATATTAAAATATGAACGCCAAATTGTCCGTAAAAAATCTGATTAATCGGTTGCATAACAATTAATCGCTTAGTGTTGCCTCATCCATCTGTTAAGTGCATTCTGTTATTTACAATGTTTGAAATAAGGTATAAGGGTCTTTGATGTTGTCAAACCTGCACTCACATTTGACTCATGTTACATTTTTTTTTTGTAATCTGGGTAGATAGAGGAGGCTGCTATTAACTTCTTCAAGAGATCACTAGATGCCCTTAACACCCATTTGGCCTCCAACACGTACCTAGTGGGCCACAGTGTGACCTTGGCTGATATTGTCCTGACATGCAATCTATACATGGGCTTCGCCCGCATCATGACCAAAGCTTTCACTTCTGCATTCCCTCATGTTGAGAGGTAATAACATTTTTTATGTATTTTATTTTCAGTCCACGTGTAAAAGAACAAACTTTATTCATAACAATACATGGTGTGCTGGTTATTGCAGGTACTTCTGGACAATGGTGAACCAGCCAAACTTCAAGAAGGTGATGGGGGAGGTGAAACAAGCTGAGGCTGTGCCGCCCGTCATATCTCAGAAGAAGGCTGTTCCGGCCAAGCCGAAGGAGGCTAAACCGAAGGAGGTGAAGAAAGAGGCTCCTTCTCCGAAGGTAGCAGAGACTGAGGAGGAAGAGGCACCTAAGCCAAAGCCGAAGAACCCCCTTGACCTTCTTCCCCCGAGCAAGATGATTTTGGATGAGTGGAAGAGACTGTACTCCAACACTAAGACCAACTTCCGTGAGGTTGCCATCAAAGGTTTGCTATTCATTGTGGCGTTGTTGCTTATGAGTTTGGTTTTGTGGTATTTTAGCTGTAGGTTGACTAGACTTGTCTTGTCATTTTAATACTTGGTTTTGGTCATGTCCTGATATAATCTTATTTTGGGTATGGTCGGTGAAATATAAAATTCATTTTAATAGATCGTTGACTGTAATCGTCTGTAGGTTTCTGGGACATGTATGATCCAGAGGGATACTCTCTTTGGTTCTGTGAGTACAAGTACAATGATGAGAACACAGTGTCATTCGTGACCATGAACAAGGTGGGCGGTTTCTTACAGCGCATGGACCTGGCCCGCAAGTATGCCTTCGGCAAGATGCTTGTCATTGGTGCCAACCCTCCCTACAAGGTCAAGGGACTCTGGCTCTTCCGTGGCCAGGAGATCCCCCAGTTTGTGCTCGACGAGTGCTATGACATGGAGCTCTATGAATGGACCAAGGTTGACATCTCTGATGAGGTTCAAAAGGAGCGTGCCAATGCCATGATTGAGGACCAGGAGCCCTTCGAGGGTGAGCCCTTGCTTGATGCCAAGTGCTTTAAGTGAGAAAATTCACATTTTCTCTATTCCAGTTTCTCATTTGGAGGATAGGTGACAAATAGGTACTTTTGGTCGATTGGTTTCCAAGTGTTTGGGGTGTTTTTTTGTTGCAGTTTTGTCAGGTTGAAACAATTGTGGTTTGCTTGTTTAGTATTTTTGTACTTGTTAAGTTATTTCAAGACAATTATTATTACTTGTTCTAATTTTGAGATCTGTGGTTAGCAACTTCTAAAATATTTATTAGTGTGGATGATCCTACATTATTTAGTTTTGTAGCGATTTTTAAGTTGAACGCTCTTTTTAATTCTGTCTGAGTTTTGATTTGTCTGATGAAATAAATTCTGTGAGAGAGTGACAGACGATTGTTTTTTTCCCAATAATAAAAATAAAATTGAGAATTTTTAAAGTTAATTTGTTTATGTCATAATGGATCATATACGTTATACATTGTTTAATAACTAAATTTTGATATCATATAGATATTATTTTTTATAAGATGAGAGCTAAGTTTTCAAATTTTGTGGATGTCCATAAAGATTTCCTTTGGATATGGAGAACATTTGCCAGTTGCCACTGGCAAAAGGCTGATCTCTCATATAAATGTTATTAGTGATGACTAAACAATCAGTAGTATTTTACTGTTGAAACTTAATAATTTGATATGGTGAAATGTGGATAAAAAATTGTTATTTTTTAAAGGTATGCATAATACAGTTTGTTTATACAGTGTTGGATTTTTTAGATTTTTTTTCTTGATCTTAAAGACTATCAAAAGAAAATAATCCTGGTCTGATATTCTGATCCTTTCTTAAGAGATTATGATGTACAAAGTTTCATCTTAAAAAGTTGTAAAAGCAAACACGTAGCGGAAAGGAAATATAAGAAGATTGATATGGTGATGTTTTTAAAAATATAAAAATTTATATTTTCATGTAAAAAAAAAATAAAAATAAAAATAATTTAGTTATTAATATAAATTTCAATCAATATATAATTAATTTAAAATAAATATAAAATTAAGAAAAAAGTTGACATTTAGAATAAAGAAAAGTTAAAATTTATAATTGATGACAATCTAAGAAAAAAGAAAAATAAAATATACCAATTATATTCTTAAATTATGCAGTATTTTATGTAACAATAAAAATTAAGAGAAAATTATAACTTCAACGTAAATGTCCATAGATATAATAATAATATTTAACGAATAACTCAATTCGATGACTGATATTAGCTCTAGAAATTCAACAAAATATCTGAACCGTTGTAGGATCAGAACACTTACGCGCATAATAACATATTATGCTACCCTTAGTCACGAAGTAAAAATATTTTTATACTTTGTGTCATATCTTTCATTCTCAAATTCAAAATACCTATCCAACTATTCAAAGTGTTCTCCATATAAAAACATATTTGGAGATCAAATTTCATATTTTTTCCTATTTTTTTGAAGGGTAGAAAATGTATTGAGTTTATGATTTTCAATAACAATAATTTTTTAACCCTCCAAAAAATAAAAAAAAAATTATATAAAATTTGATCTCCAAGTATATCTTAATATAAAGAACATTTTAACGGTTGAATCAGTATTTTAAATTCAAAAATGAGAAATACAGTGTGAAGTATAAAAAATATTTTATACTTCGCGATTAACAGTAGTATAACTCTATATATATTTGACTATTATGAAAAAATATTTGCATTTCGGTCAAATTAAAACACATCAAAAAATATATTTTAAAGTTTTAAAAATTTTAATTTATGATTTTCATTAAATTCTTCATACAAATTACAAAAAATGGGATGTTTTGAGTTTTCTAATTTATTGTTTTGAATTTTAAAAAAATCAGCACAAATATTGAATATTTGTTATTATGTTTAGAGTTGATTTTTCAAAAATTCAAAACAGTGACTTAGAAAACTCAAAACATCCTAAATTTTTATATACTACAAAGTTTTCATACGAAGAATTTAATGGAAACCATAAATCAAAATTTTAAAGACTTTAATATATATTTTTGTGTTTTCATTTCGGCCGAAAATAAACATTTTCACAATAACTCATCCCTATATATAAATTTTTATATAAAAAAAATTAATGAAAATCATAAATTAAAAATTTGAAGACTTTAAAGTATATGAAACAGATAAAGTCATTTCCTCCCAATTTAAAGAAATGATAAATAAATTTTAAAAATATAAATTTTGATTTGCTAATATATTTTTATATAGAAATTAGTTTAAACGGTTAAGATCAGTCATATCTAACTTGAGTGAGGTTGTTGTGCTTTACGACGCATAGTGGCTAGTGTGTTTCAGACTCAAAAATCTAATATCAAATGATATATGATTAATTTAAACTGTTCAATCTAATCTCCATGTTAAAATGTGTTAGTATCAAATTTTATTTTTTTAAATTTATTTGTTACTTTTTAAGATGGAGAGAAAAATGACTTGATTCAAAAAATTTAGTTTGTCAAAAAATAATGATTTTCTCTCTATAAAAAACAAAACATTCTAAAAGATATAATATTTGATATAAAAATTAGATTACGGTTCGAATTGATCATATTTTTTTGAAAATAAAAATTTGAGTAGATGTTATATATATATACTTCACGAAAATGAACTCGTGAAAAATCTTTCTTCAAAACACACAAGTACATGTTTTATAACTCTTGGTGCTGAAACCATTTAGGTGTCAGGTCTCCGAGACTGCATATCATGAGTTACAACATTCTTAATCTTAAGGTAAAAAAAATAGTATGCAGTTCAATGTATGCGACAAGCATATCGAGCAATGGAATATGAGACTTGATGTATGTTTGGTGTGTTAGTTAAGCTCGACTCCGGGAATACTGACCCAGTGGAGCTGGAGCTCGATCTCGCCGGTCTCAACATTCTTGAGGCGGAGGATCATGTCCTGTGATATGTTGCCGTCCTTCCAGGTGATGTTGCTCTCATCAGCCAAACAGTTTTGCCGACATGGGTGCAGCGTGCGCACCACTATGCCGTTTGGCAGCCCCGCCAGGTCCATCTTTACTGCTTCCACAAACGGCGATATGTCGAACTCTGCATAGCCCATGCTGTCGTCCCGGCTGAACCTGTCCTTGTCATACACTTCCTACACGGTTCATTTCAGATTAAACTATTGTGCTCTATCTTGGTGAGTCTTCTTTCTTTCTTTTTCTTTTTCCTCTCTTTCTGTTGTGATAACTGATAAGTTTGATATTTAGGAGATGAGATGAGGCGTGTGTCCGTACCAGTCTAACTGGTAAGGAGGGATCAATAAGGGAGAGAGTCAAGTCTTCCTGCCACACCGGATTTACATTCTTCCACTTTACACTAGTCTTCAATTTCTGCAATCAAAATTTAGCTGTTATATAGCTCTACTATATAAAATTGTAAACTCGTACTATATTGATTAATGAAATTAGAAACGTTATTTCGTCTTAATTAAATCTCAGAAAATATTTCGAAAATCAAAATCCTATAGCAAGCTACCGTCTGTTACCAGTAAGAGCTGGGTAATTGAGAAGGATCAAACGGCTGGGGCATAGAGGCAAGATTTGAATATGAGGGGGCCAGATTGATCTAAAACATTGAATGATTGAAACAAATTATGGGTGGGTGGGTGGAGGGGGAGGCAATTGACAACTCCTATATAAATATAAATAATTTTTATAACATCCACAAACATTTCTGTAAATCATAGCGGGCCCCTGTCAAACAGTGTTCTAAAATAGCAAATTTTTGGTTGCTTGGCATGTTGATACAATAGTAATTGTTTTCATTTTCCCTTCGATGCCTAATGTCTGAGTATCTGACAATTTAAGATTAACGCCACTACAATTGAATGTGAACCTAATCTCGTCTGAGATGCTACAATTCACATTTATAACAAACACAATTCTGACAATAATGAGAGTAAAATTTGGGCTTCAAACTTTCTTGCTCTCAAGGAGTATAAAAAATTCTCAACATAGCCCAAATTAAGCATGAAATTACCTGTTTACCCATACGGAGAACGACATAGGGATCACTGCTTGTAGCATCACGGCATGCCAAGTTGACGCCACATACCACACGAACCTTGAGCAATCCCATCAAATTCTCCATTGTATATTTTCTTCTATTTATCTCCTATTTCTTTTAAATTTCTGAAATAGTGTTGGCAAGCGAAGAGAAAAATTAAAGTTAAAAGAAAAAAAAATTGGAAAAAAGAGAGAAAGGAGAGCCAAAGACGGTGCAACCAACTCAGCAATGGCTGCCTCTATCTATCTATCTACCTCCATTCTCCTTTTGATTTGTTTTATTGGCATGGGGCCAACCATGCAGTGTTAAAGGGGATGGTTCGACCGTCCCTCCACGCTAAATTCAGCTCTGCCTAAAAATAGTCCTTGCAGCCAGGAAAAATGTGAATTCATAATTTATTCCAGTCGATAACGCTTAATTTAAAAACTTTTTAGAGTGGCATAAAATCAAATTCAGTCATACATAGTGCATTATGGAGCTGGTTTTGTTCATAGAACTAACTGAAGTGTGTTTTACCGCTTACTGGTCCTTGTTAGTAAAGAATGAATACCATTTACTGAGAAAGATATGTAGTTGACTTAATGCCTCTTATGTTCTTAAATACAAAGTATTTCTGATATTGCCAATAAGACTGCAAGCGCATTACTATAAGAAAATATAGAGCTAGTTCCATACCCAAATGACAGAGGTCTATTCTGGATAATTTGGAATTAGCTCTACTACAAGTTTTTTGAAATGTAGTTGTAGAGGATCAGCAAAGAAGCGCTACTATTTTCGGTTGGAAATACCAAGTTAGATAACTGATTCAAAGATTACCGGTACCTCGAGAACACTTTTTTTTTAAGAAAACCCTCTCCCGTTCTAAAATGCTAGCTTAATTCATTTGCACAGTTGGTACCATTTGAACACAAACATATCACTGTATCTCGTATTAAATGTGCATGCACCTTAAAAAACGAATACTTTTTAGCAAGTATATTAATTTGGGACAAAAAGTAGAAAAATATATACTCTTCTGGTATTATCGGTCATTCTGATTTTCAGATTAAGAAAGAGAAACACAAAGACAACACAGTTATGTATTTGATCTAAAATCAAATACATATAAATTGAAAATATCATGTTATGGTTAAATGGGGATGGGGATTGGGGGGGGGGGGGGTTGACCAGGCATAATGTGGGTGTGCTAACTAACCCTGGAATCATGCACACAGCAAGCGTTGAATTCTTTATACAAATCATGCAGCTTACCCCTCCCATGCACCCACACACGACCCTCCGACCCTCGAACCCTATATATATGCACAGACTAACGGCATTTTTAATATATATATATATATACACATCCATCCATACATCATCAAATATAAGCTATATATCAAACTGTGATTTCATTATTAGAAAATTTAAAAAAAGGAAGGTACGCTACACCAGTGAGATATATATACATATATAGTTCCATGGGGAGGATACCGTGTTGTGAGAAAGAGAGTGTAAAGAGGGGACAATGGACTCCAGCCGAAGATAACAAGCTCGCTTCTTATATCACCCAACATGGTACCAAAAATTGGCGTCTCATACCCAAAAATGCTGGTAATTTTATTTTGGCCCACACAATTTTATCATTCATTTTTCCCATCTTTTCTTCATTTTTATTATTCTTTTTCTTACATTTAAGCAAAATGCCTGTGAATAAAGTTGTTTTGAAAATTGAAACGGACATGTATTTTATGCACAATGGCAGGTCTGCAGAGATGCGGGAAGAGTTGCCGGCTTCGGTGGACCAACTACCTCCGTCCTGATCTCAAACATGGCGAGTTCTCTGAGGCCGAAGAGCAGATCATTGTCAAACTCCATTCAGTTGTCGGAAACAGGTACCACATTATTTTTCCTCTATTTCTATTTTTGGATAATTTTGAGACTCTTCCATGCATGCATTCTCAAAATTTACCGTTTTTTCATATATTTACTGTAGGTGGTCCTTGATAGCAGCACAAGTGTCTGGGCGAACAGACAATGATGTGAAGAACCACTGGAATACAAAGCTGAAGAAAAAGCTTTCGGGGATGGGCATTGATCCTGTGACCCATAAACCCTTTTCCCACCTCATGGCAGAGATTGCCACCACACTAGCCCCTCCACAAGTGGCCCATTTGGCCGAAGCGGCCCTTGGCTGCTTCAAAGATGAGATGCTTCATCTCCTCACGAAAAAGCACGTTGAATTCTCTCCCCCATCAGGCTCATCAGCCCAACACATGATCATGGATCCAGCTGTTCAGAATTTCCTGTCTGATGATAAAGATGGGACGATCCAACGGATAAAAACGGGGCTATCACGGGCTATAATGCAGGATCCCAACAACAATTCTGATAAATCTAATTGGGATGTCATGATGGGTTCCAGGTTAGGTGATCAGCAGATTAATGAGTTTGCTGGTACATGTGGCCGAACATACCAGACAGTTATTGATGAGTTCCGGTGCGACGTGCAAAATTATGGGAATGAAGGGGAAGGCTCTGAGTGGAGTCCCAGCATGTGCACAGCCGGCAGCACGTGTAACATGGTGCCGGGCGAGCAGTTGATGGGTCAGCTTCATGAAAAAGGAGAAGAAGATGCAGGAGAAGATGAGGAGGGGGAGGAGGAAATTGCAAAGGATGCGAGAAAAGGCGAGGAGATGTTGTTCGGATCAGAGTGTATGCTGTGGGATTTGCCTGATGATCTCACTAGGATCCCAATTGTTTGAGAGCTCAAAAGAAAAAGAAAAAAAAATTGAAAGTTGAAAGAAAAAAGAATAATATTGCCTAAACTGTATGGGCATTAATTGTAGAAATTGTTTAGACTAATTTAAAGGGATGAACTAGTTAAGTTCCCCTTGCAGTTCCATGTCATCATTAGGTTGGCTGTTCTTCGCATTGGGGATACAACATATATTTATGTAGTTGAACTCCAATCCAATGTTTCAGAAATTGAATTCCAAATATCCAAAAGTGGGAAATGATGAAAATCCAAATATACATCAAGAAAGAAAGAAAGAAATGGAGATGGGAGAATAGGACGCGTAGCCCAGAAATTGAATTCCAAAATCATATGCTCGTTCCTAATCCTACTAGACCACTAGACCACTAGACCACTAGAGAGGTCAGTGGAGGAAGACGAGGAGATGTGCGGTAAATATGGGGAGTGAACAATTCAATTTATTATTATTATTATTATTTATTTATTTTATTTATTTCAATTTTATATATATCAAATGTGACTAAGGCCAAGCAGATTTTTTTTTAGTAAATGAAAAAGAAAAGACATCAAAACTGACCAAAAAGGAAAGAATTTTTGCAGTCATAGCTTGAATCAAATTTTAAACTCGGTTTCAGATGCTAGGATCGAGTTTGAAACTCGGTCCCATAGTTTTTTTACGTTTGTGCGTATTTGAAAATGATAGGAAGCTGAGACTGAGTTTAAAACTCGGTCCAGCTTCCTTGGACCGAGTTTTAAACTCAGTCCCAGCTTCCTGCTAATATATAGGAACACCCAGCCCCTTTCTTCTTAATCTTCTTCCAGCCAACCATTTCCTCAAAATCGCCATTGTTACTGCTGCAAGAGCTTCCAACTGAAAAAAAAAATTGACAGATCCAGAGCCGATCCATATTCACCACTCTCGTCTCACCAACATTGTAAGTTTTTTTCTATTTGGACTATTATTTTTTGCTCTAAAATTAAAATACACTATTACCACTCTCGTCTCACCAACTATTTACGACATGTGGTTATGATGCAGAGCAACAACTATTACCACTTGTATTTGTTGTCATAGCAGGTGAGGAAAGTATGAAAAATTTAGGTTGGTTTATGCAGTGGGTGCGTAAAGAGGTTGTCGGTCCTGATAAAATTACCGTTATCTCATATCAACATTTAGGTATAAGGGTGGTATTTGAGAGATCAGATTTTGAATGACAGGAATCAACAAGCGAGTCTGTTCACCATTATTGCACTCAACACATTGCACACAATGTGTATAAAGACTGCCATATGAAAAGAATAAAAACTCTTTTCAAACAAGCTATAAGACATAAGAAGCCATGGAGTTGCGAGGAATATATGAAAAAAAAAATAATATTAGACCGGCATCCTATAAATTCATCAGAAAAGCATGAATCATGCAAGAAAATCTCCTAACGGAATAAGTGTCTAATAGAAGGACACAAAATAACAGAAACCGCAATAACCAACTCATCATAGCTGAGGAAGTGTCAGCCGAACAATTTCATTACGATGAGTTAACCCCGGAGCAAGTGGCTGCATTGCATCAAGAAAGACGGGCACAACATCTAGATGATAATCTCAATCGCTGGGGAATAATGACAAGCAACTGTTCAAAATCATTGAACAACGTGTTCAGGATCGCCAGACAACTTTCGGTATATATTATCGTTGAGAACACGTGACACAAATGTGTTGAGTGGTTCTATAAACGTCGAGAAATTGTAGCGGCTTGGGAAGCCCAAGGTCTGATATTCTCGCACAAAGTCACCGAACTGATAAAACATCACGGTGATAAGGGGAGAACTTACGATGTCGTACCACTTGATTGGGATATCAACAACTATGATGTTTACAACAGAAATAGAATTATCGAGATGGTAATATTCTATATTTATATTATTTTTTTATTTAACTTTAAAATTTAAGCATTAATTTATAATTTCTATTTGAAATAATAGGGACAAAGGGGTGAAATAAAATATGAGGTTGAATTAGTAATGATAGGAATTGATAATTGTTGGTGTCAGAAACCGCAATTGACCGACATCCCATGCGACCATTTGCTTGTTGTTTGTTCATTCAGAAGACTGGATTACACTCAATACGTTAGTCCATATTATATCATCCGGTATTACGTTAACACATGGTCTGGTCATTGGCGTAGTTATGATAATAGACGAGATTGGCCAATGTATAATGGTTCGATCATTATGCCAGATCCAACAAAAATCAACAAAGAAAGGAGAAGGAAAATATGCATTCCAATGGTTATGGATAAAATGGAGGATCGTATCAACAGAATGCCAACTCGAGGTCGAGCTAGTTCCAGCAAAGCATGATTTAGATTACTAGTATGTTTATGTTTATATCATTATATTTGCCATAACAATTAGATTTTAATTCATATTGTAATATTTTAATTTGTTTGACATTATTTTAGAATAATATATTAATCGTGCTTATATTTGACTTTGTAAACCTTTATTTTAATTTTTGTTATAATATTTTAGATCAATTTACTAACTATTGTATTTTATTTTTAATATAATACATAAATATAAAAAAAATAATAAACCTGGGACCGAGTTTGAAACTCGGTCCAGACTACAACTATAAAAATTCGGCTCAGGCTACAACTATAAAAATTCGGCTCTTTTTGGCCAGTTTTGGTGTTTTTTTCTTTTATTAAAAAAAATCTGAAAGCCAAGGCCTACTTTGATTAATTAATTAATTATTTTGTTTTGTCACTTTGTCCTTTGCAAGAGGGAAGGAAAGGAACAAGGAACTAGAGGTTTGAAAATGCGACGGGACAGGACGGGACGGGTGAAACCCCTCCGGGTCATGGGTGAGCGCGGGGCACGAATGGGGCGGGACGGATTTGAGCGGTCCAAAATTAGAAAATCCCGACCCGACCCGTGTTTGACCCCCGTGAATACGACCCTCACGGGTCGGAATGGGTGGGTCATGGTAGGTGGGGCGGATCATCTTTTTTAATTTCGAAAAAAGCGTAAAAAACTCAAAAAAATTCCAAAAATTCCAGACAAATTGAAAAAAACAGAAAATAAAAAAATAGTAGTTCAAAAAATTAATCATAATATTTTATATAATTTTTTTAATTAAATTAGTTTTATTAATTATAATTATTTAAAAATGGCATAAAATTTAAAAGTTCTAAATAATTCTAAAAAAAATCAGATAAAATAATTAAACCCGAAAAATTATGTCATAATTTTTAAAATAATTAATTTAAACTAATTCGGTTTTACATATTTAATTGTTAAAAAATTCAAATTTATAAAAATACTAAATTATAAAATATAGTTTTTATAATTATTTTGAATATTAATATTTATAAAAATTATAAGTTATCCTCCTCCTTAATTCCGGGCTTGGGACTGGCTATGTAAAAAGAACATAGGCGGAGTTCTAATTTTTTTTATTAGTAATATTCTTAAAAAATAACTTATCTAATAATAAAAAAGTTAAAAATAGATGATAAGATTAAAAGAGTTTATAAAAACATACCGAACATCTAGTATTCGTCATTCAAGTGCCATAAGTCATTGTCTTCAACGTTAATATCACATGCACCATCAGAATCATCGTCCGGACTTATAATCATATTAGTGTCACTTTCTTGAGTTGGGACTGCACTGGTTGTTGCCTCAAGTGTGCTATCATGTTGCAGGCGTTCTTCAGCATCTATTCAGTCTTTCAAGCACACAAGCTTCTCGAAAAGATTTGCACCTAATTTGGTGCGTTTGTCAGTCAAAATCCTATTCGTCGAACTAAAACACAATTCGAAAGAAACCGTCAACACAGACACTGCAAAAATATCACAAGCCATCATCGCCAATGTTGGATAGGCAATTGTATTTCTCTTCCAGTAATTGAGAACATCAATTCCATCGTCTTTCATATTTCCCAAACAATAACTTAGTAATTCGTTATTGTTAATTTGTTGATGTACAAAATCTTCATCCACCCGTAACTCACTTAGCAACCCGGACGCACTATTACTTCTATTAGGATTAAAAAATATGCATAATACGAGTGAGTAAACTATGTAATAAATAATATAAATAAATTTGTTTTTCTATGTGTACCTAGTGTTTTGACCGAATGAAGAAGCTTGATTGATATTTCATCGGGAGTTATAAATATTGAACATATCTTCCAATAGGCTAGACACACGAGCTTCCTCCTCAGTGTAAGGTAGATGTAAATTATTCTTATATCTTTGAAGTATCAGTACAATATACTTCTTCTTGAACGACGGATGAAGACAACTTGCGATAATGATCACCACGGTACTTCTTCCCAATATTTGAGGAATTTATCTTTCATTGCTTGTAAGATTGGAACAAGAGAAGGGTTGAGATTTATCGCATTTTCCATCTCACGATAAACCTTACAGAGGAAAACAAATAAAGAGTTATGAGGTAGAAAATAATAATAAATTATAAAATTAACTAAATTTCAAAGATATAATTTACCTTAGAAATTGTATATAGATGCTGAAGTAACTCATGTGCGGACGGTGAATATGAGGAAGAAAGTTTTACGGTTGCATTGAAAAAAGCATGTAGAAAGTTTTTTAGTAACTCAAGTTGGCTCCATTCTCGCTCGGAGAGTAATGGAAACTTTATAGTTGGTATATCCAAATTTTGCTAATAATTCATTTTTACGTTCACAATATTATTTTTTTATCTCATTAACCATTTTTCTATGGTGGATTCTTTTATACAATGGTTGGGCACACCCGCGTATAACCAATCGAGAAAAACTTAAATAATTACTCATACTTATCGGTTGTTTTTTATGTGCAATATACCGGGCAAACTCACTTAGCATTTTTTTTCATCATATCTTTGGTGGATTCTACTACCATCAGAATTTATCACACCTTGGACGAAACGGTTGTCTGCATGTTCTTGTGGTTCCTCATTTTTTAGCAAGTATTTATCAGCATATTTTTTAAAGCTACTTAGACTGTTTGGCTTAATACATCGGTAATTTTACCTTATAATTTTTAACTTTGCACTTCGCACTGATTAAGACACCACTTGCATCCTTAGTCATTTCATGAAAACGCCACCAAGATACGTCATAGGTTGGGACAAGTGGTCTCTTCCTCTTTCTTACGGGTTTAGCTTCCATTGGTGAAGGCGGTACACTAGGGTTTGGAGTTTCTACCACATGAGGGTGGTGTCGGAACATGTGACGGGGGTTCTTCGATTATTTCATGTTGAGTAAATGTTTGTTGAGATTGAGGTTGAGATTGATAGTTAAGATCTTGTGGTAGTGGAAGGTTATCATGTCGACGATAGACCGATTCAGAACTACTTGCATTCGGATCTGTATAATAATCTTCACAAAAAATCTCCACACTAAACCGATGAAGAAAATCAGCAACGGGATGATTTTGTTAGTTTGTAATAATCTTGAAGTCAATAATACGATAAATTTTTTATATAAAGATTTGTTCATGAATTGGATATTTAAACGATATTTTGTTTCCTTGAGTATTATTGAATTTATGAATCATTTCGAGTTCATGACTGGAATTGTGAAACTTCATAATATAGAATATACTCTTAAAAGTCACTAACTAAAGTAATTAGTAGAAACACTAATTAACCACTATCAGGTTAGTACGTGGATTAAATGATGGTCAAGTTTTACAGACTATAGACAAATAGTTGTCATTTTAATCACATAGATAGATGTTCTAGAAACATCGTATTTGACGGACCCCGAATGAAACATTAAATGGAATTGTGTTTGTGTCATTAATACTTTCGTTCAGTGTTAAATTATAAAGTATGAGGTATTAATCTTTTCTACATAAGATATGTATGTGTGTGATTTCTACCAAACGTTATCCGTAAAAGATGGCTATAAAGGTAGCTCTTCGGTATACATAACTTATGCGGAGGAAGAGATGGTTTGCCAAAAATACTATTATCCCTCATATTTCTATACGAGTTATAGCATCACTGGGCCCCTTGATAAAGTAAGATTATCTGCTAGCAGTATAATTACAAGAGTAATTATATTTGATAATTTACTCAAGATCAAGAAAAGATTAAATTTGCAGGATGACATATACCTACCTTGAAACTGATCTGATAGCTATGAGACAAAAGAATTAAACACAAGTAAATAGTTTACTGGATCATGATATTGTACAGTACATCATCATCTATGTAATTGGATGGTCATAGTGCATTCTTCCAGATGCCTCCTATGATTATAGAAGTTAAAACGGTTTTAACTCTATTTACCAACATAACACGGATCCTGTCGGGTCACACCCTATAGGAGTTAATCGGAGAATCTTATTGATTAATTATAAATTATTTATAATTAATAATAAGATGGTTATAATTAATTATATATGATATAATTATATTTTTCATAGAGATGACAAGAAACAAAAATCAGATTGAAATTATAACGTATTGGACACGTCGTATAAATTCGCCGAAATAACAACCGAGAAAAAATATAATTGTACATGACAATTATATATATTTGATTTGGATTTTAAATGTTAATTATGGGTCAAAAGCCCATTAATAATTAAAGCCTTAATTAATAATTAAAACCTCAAAATAAAAAAAAAACCCAAAAAAGCTCAAAATTGAAAAGCCCAAAAAGGCCCATGAAAAGCTCATGCTGACCTCAAAAGGGTATTTTGGTCATTTAGCCAAAAATCCAAGGGTATTTCGGTAATTTGGCCAAAAGCCCAATGGCATTTTGGTAAATTGGATGAACTTTAAGGGTATTTTGGTCTTTTCACTTTGGAACCTCCCTACTATTCATGAGGGTATTTTGGTAATTTGGCAATCCCATATTTTCTATAAATATATGGGTGGGGTGAGAGAGAAAGCTACACCAAATCAGTTCTACTTTCTCTCTCTCGGTATACGGTTGTTTCAGAATTCACAGGATCGGTGAATAGTGTTTTTACAAAAGTTACGGTATTTCTACACATTTGTGAAATAGAATAATTGCGAGTCGTGAATAGTACTATTTCATCTTTTCTCGGTGAATAGTGTTTTTGTGAGAAACCGCGGTTTATGGTATTTCTGACAAAAGAAATAAACCGCTCTCTTGTCAGTCCTGGTGGATAACCTACAGAGGCATCAAACGTTTGGTGCTCCGAGACAAGTCGATTTTCATTGCAATTGAAATTTGGAAGCGAGATATAACATCTTATATTAATCTATTTAATTGTTAAGTAGATTAATATTTTAAAAATCAATCACGGAGTAGATCAATAAAGGTTTAAAGAGGTGTGTATCTCTCGGTAATCATCCGACATACCACTTTAACCCTAAGCTCAAGTTAGAAGTAAAATAATATTTTACTGTCTTTTGTAAAGGATTAAATATGTGTATCTCTCGGTAATCATCCGACATACTTTAATCCCTAACTTAAGTAGAAGTAAAAAATTTATTTTACGGTCTTTCCGCAGCTTGAGCATTAACGGGATTTGGGCATTCCAAAACCCAACAGATTTTCCATTTCTAGAAAAAAAGAATCAAAAAGTTATAAGTAAAAATAAATTTAACGTAATGTAAATGAATTAAAACTACAAATAAAATATAACTACGAATAAATAAAAAAATAAATTTAACGTAATGTAAATGAATTAAAACTACAAATAAAATAAAACTATGAATAAATAAAAAACGAATTTAACATAATGTAAATAAATTAAAACTATAAATAAAATAAAATTACAAATAAATAAAAAAATGAATTTAACGTAATGTAAATGAATTAAAACTACAAATAAAATAAAACTTTAAATAAATAAAAAATAAATGTAACGTAATTTAAATGAATTAAAACTATAAATAAAATAAAAAATAAATTTAACGTAATGTAAATGAATTAAAACTACAAATAAAATAAAATTATGAATAAATAAAAAAACGAATTTAACGTAGTGTAAATGAATTAAAACTATAAATAAATAAGAAAAATGAATGTAACGTAGTGTAAATGAATTAAAACTACAAATAAATAAAAAATAAATTTAACGTAATGTAAATGAATTAAAACTACAAATAAAATAAAATTATGAATAAATTAAAAAAACGAATTTAACTTAATGTAAATGAATTAAAACTACAAATAAATAAAAAATGAATTGAACGTAATGTAAATGAATTAAAACTATAAATAAAATAAAACTACAAATAAATAAATAAAGTGAATTTAACGTAATATAAATGAATTAAAACTATAAATAAAATAAAAAAATGAATTTAACGTAATGTAAATGAATTAAAACTACAAATAAATATAAAAAACTAACCTCCAAGCGGTATATGGCAAATTTGACAAAACTTTAACTTCTTGTCCAATAAAAAATAAATAACAATACTAGAACTATTTTTTTTAATTGAAATAATATACTAGAACTATTTTTTTTCTAAATGAAATTATGAAAAATTGAGTATATGAGGAATTGAGAATGAGAGCTTAAATGAGGAGAGAATGATTGAATATTTTGTATGATTTTGGATAAAAATTGAGTGGATATTTATAGATATTAATTTATATATATAAAAATTGGGGTTTATCCACGGATCTACTCAGTACAGTCCGAGACAGATGAGATTCGTGTGGAAAATCTACGCGCACAGATTTTTTTTGAAACCTCTACAACAAACACACCCCCGCAATTTGTGCGCTCCAAATCCAATCTTCATCCCTGCACTCCGCGTATTATCTATTCATGAATAGGATTCATGCTCCTTCAACCATTTATTTTCATTAATTTCAATTAATTATTTTTAGTACTATGCTACCTCTAAGTTCTAACTGTTCGCTAGGCGCTAACTCTATCCTATTTATTTTCCTCCGAATAAATAAAAGTATGGCCCAGTTTACCCGATCAGTCAAGACTCATTTTATTTTATTTTATTTTACGACTCTCTATTCTAATGACGGTAAATTCGTGATTGTAATTATAATTCCTTATAAGTTTGTAACTTAGTGCATCACACAAAAATAATGTATTCAGTAAAAGAAAAAAAATAGTGTTTTAAGTTTTAATATAATTTAATAGTATGTCAAAGACATTTAAATTTTATATAATTCATAATGGTTATAATTTAACGGTCTTTGTTAAAATATTAAATTTACGTTTGATATGGTTCGGATGTGTATCCAATACTACACGTGAAAATTACATTTGTATTATGATATTTAAAAATTCGTATCTCCCCACACACACTATATGGAATACGATATCTCCCCAATCATCACGCTTTGACATAGGTGCAGAGTCTTTATCAATAAAAGTTGACGATGCTGATATCATAAATATAAATACTGATTATATCCATCAATATAATTGTAGATTCTGACAAAGATATTATACATTCAGTATAATGCTTTCTTAATCCATTCTATAGTGTCTATATAATTAAATAAAGTTAATTATGTAAAAGTAATGTAAATTGATAACTCTAAGAAACAAAATTCAAAATTCAAAAAAATCCTGAAGATAAAAAATAAAAAAATAAAAAAAAACGATGAAACCCTCAATCATACTTATAATCTGGCAATTGAAGCCGCTGGAAATGAGGGAATGTGGTGCATATACCTAATTATAGACCAGATGCACTGAGGATGTTGCTGTATTTTCTCATAAAAAAGAAAGAAAGTGGGGGTTAATTAAGAAAGAGATGGAGAGTGAGAGTCGCTGTGAATCTGATTGCTTTTCTTTTCTTTTTCTTTTGTTTATGCGAAACGAGGCACCGCCCCCCTGCCACGGCACGTGCGCACGTGACCTACCAATCCCAAATACGCATCTCCTGTCGCGTACCCAAGTGTTGCCATCAGGCACCCCTTTTTGCTGCTCCATGGGCTCCACAACCCATGAATGAGATTATTGGGCAACCAAAACATAATAATAAGAATAAGAATAATAATAAACTAAAACCTGCTTCAATAATAAAATAACAACTAATCAAAAGTCACCCCTGAAATTATTTTTTCTTTCCATAAATTTTAATTAAAATTATATATATTTTCTCATCTGGAAAGATGGTGTTGTTTTGGGGCCACTAGAACTAGAACTAGAAGAAGCATATTTTACTACAGAGTATGTGCAGCAGGATAATTTCATAATTTCATGATGGCAGTACTCTTGAAACTACCGTGACCGTGCTGACAATGCTGTCAATTTGCTAATATTCTGTTCTCAATTGGAGCTGGTTAATTATTGTATGCTTTGTACCGCGGTAATTATCTTACCTAGTAATTTATGTAGAGTAGAATAGATAACTCTGTTATTATAGCTCTTATAAATAGCATTGCACTTGTAGGATTGATGTTCTGAGGTAAAGACACTGTAATGGATTATGTGGGGGCAGAAATTTATATAAAAAGTAGGAGGAATTCTGGGCTGCAAAGTCATACTCATACATGACCGATCGATCGATCATGTGGGTTTGTAATGAAATGTGCAGTCATGTTTGATGTTCAAATAGAATTGCAATCCTATATATCAAGTGACACGAAGGAGTTGTGTATGATATTTCTTGACATGGGTATTGATTTTAGTGAGGGAAGTAGGAGGCGTGCAGTGCATGTAGAATTTGAGATGGCTGTTATATATCTTAGAGACTAGAGATTAGAGATTAGAGATTAATCCTGGGTCGAGTCACCTTCCCATCATCATTTTCATTTACATACATAGATAAATTAAAGGAAGGGGAGGTAAAGCTGTCTCCTTCCTACTTTTTTCGCTTTTTTTTTTTTTACGATTTGCTCTCGTTGCTGTCTGCTCTCCTCCTCTTTTGTGCTCTGCTCTCGTCTCCTCTCCTCTCCTGCCCACAGCACAGCAGTCGCCAGTTGTTGTCTGGCTGAGCCTGCGATGCATCCTAACTAATCCATCCATCATAATTCAAAACCCCATAATTATAATTACCAATTACAAAACAAAAGAAACACCAACTCAAACCCCAAGACGAGCGCACGCAACGCAAGGCAAGTCGTTTGACCGAGAGAAGAGACAC
Source organism: Schoenoplectus tabernaemontani (assembly GCA_037127355.1). NCBI lineage: Eukaryota > Viridiplantae > Streptophyta > Magnoliopsida > Poales > Cyperaceae > Schoenoplectus > Schoenoplectus tabernaemontani. The sequence continues at coordinate 389,749 of CM073744.1, read as the reverse complement.
ACAGACAGGGGGCAGAAAGAGGCCCAGCTAGCGATTTGGTTGATTTGGTTGGTCGCTTTCTTAAAACGGAGAATAAGGAGAGCTACATATTAATTAATTACTTAAGTGATAGTGATAGTGATTAATCAGAGTCAGACAAATTAAGTGAAGAGATCTAGAGCATGGTGGGGTCGGGAGCAGCAGGAGGAGGAGGAGGCGGCGGCGGCGGCGGCGGCGGAGGGGAGAACGGAGGAAGAAGCAAAGAGGCGGTGGGGATGATGGCGCTGCACGAGGCGCTGCGGAATGTCTGCCTCAGCTCCGACTGGACCTACTCTGTTTTCTGGACCATCCGCCCCCGCCCGTCGGTGCCAGCTAGCAACTTTCTTTCTATTTCTATGTTCATGAATGCCTTGCCTTAATCCATATATATATGTATATGATATCATTATTAATTCATTTACTCACAGGAGGTGCCGAGGCGGCAGCGGATGCAAGGTCGGTGATGACAATGGAAGCTTGTACGCGTTTCTCCCTCGTTTCCCTTCATTTTTCTTATTATCTATTAATTAATTTCTAATTCTAATTAACACGTACGCCCGCACCTACGTTTCTTCTTCTTAATTATTTGCTAATGCTACCCCTTCTTTATAATTATTTGTGATTTGTGATCATGGACCACCCCTCCTCCATTCATATAATATATATATATATATGCTCATGCCTGCCTGCCTAATTATCATATATATTGTTATATATATCCGCTAGCTATTTAATTTGTTCTTACTATACACCTCAACATACCTGAATTAGCATAAAATTAAACAATTCATAATGTAACGTCACGTACTACTATTGTACTAGGGCATACTATGCAAATTAATCATGCAAAAGATTAATCGTCTTTTGTTTCTAGTGGTTTTAATTAATTATTCATTCATTCATTCATTCATTCATTCATTCATTCATACATTAATCTGCATAAAATTTCAATTGAATTTAACTGAAATTGAAAATACATGTGCAACGCAGGATGCTGATGTGGGAGGATGGGTTCTGCCGAGCGCGCACCGGGGAGTACGTGGAGGAGATCGACGGAGAAGATCCAGTGCGCAGGGCCTTCAGCAAGATGTCTATCCAGCTTTATAACTACGGAGAAGGGTGGGTACTGGGTAGGTCTTGCAGTACATACATGCATGCATACAAATATATATTATATATAACCAATATGATATAATTAAACCTTATACAATCTTACATGTAGTATAACTAATTAAAACATTTTAATTGTATTGTAGTATTAATTGTACGCCACTACTAGGTAGATTTATAGCTAATACTAGTCTAATAATTAATCACGGCGGAGAACTCATAATTAAATTATATCTCACTCTATATATATATATATACAAAATAATAAAGTGACATAATGTTCATGTTTTTATTTTAATTCAATGCTATATCATATGTTTTCTTTCCTGTACTTGATTGGTTCTCTAGCCAAGTCAAACTTTTACTGGAAAGAGTCATTATTTTATGCATGCATGCACTATGCATGCTAAGGGGCCAAAATACATGATATCATTAGCAAACAACAAAGGTGCGTAGTTTTGACAAGCTTGTTTCTTAATTTCTTCTTTCTGCCTAAACCCTAGTGAAAAGGAGGGCTGTCTCTATCTATCTAGCTCTAGGGTTGTGTTGCACAGTGGGTTTGCTTTTTGTTTGTTTGCTTTTTACATGGTTGTTTTTTCTCTTTTGGTGAGTGCACTACTTTACATGTGGTAAGGAGAGCAAAGGGGGATAAAGGGTAAAAGAAGAAGAAAATGATTAGAGATGTAAAACGATAAATTGTTAATCGTTGAGCACATTGATTTTGTGGAATAAGCATCATTCTGATTTGGAACGATAAGAATAAGTTTTGTGCTTCCTCTTCCTTTTTTTTCTTGTTCTTTCTTGATCTTTTATCAGCGATTAAAGAAACCAAAAGATATCAAATAAAAGAACCATTCCATCCGTTGGTTGCTGCCTTTTGTTTACACCAAAGAAGGTCGCATTGTAACTTGAAGACAAACCGTAGCTAGGATCCAACAAGCCGGTCCCGTTAATTAGTACCAAATAGTACAGGAACAAAGCATAATTGTTAAATACTATGATGAGTCAGTCATTGGATCATGCATGCATCTTGAGTCTGTGTGGTGAACAATGAAATGGGTGTGATTGATTGAAATGCAATGAAATGAAATATTAAGAAATGTTGAAATGATGGTTGTGGTGTGTGCGCAGATTGATGGGGAAGGTGGCATCGGATAAGTGTCACAAGTGGGTGTTCAAGGAACCTTCTGACTGTGAACCCAACATCTCCAACTACTGGCAGAGTTCCTTTGATGCTGTAACAATTTATTCATTCATTTATTTTATTTAATTAGCACTTTATTATTGTTATATAGCTTGCTCTCTCTGGATCTCTCTTCTCCTTTTTCTTTCTTTATTTATTCCCTTCTCCGGCTCTCTTCAGACTCCTCTCTTTGGTTCCCACTGTTCACAGTCACAGACAGTAGTAGTGGCAGCCTTAGAGCACTGGAACAGGCATTTGCATGCATCAGCACCAGCATCAGCATGTAATGTACTGTTTGATTATTTGAGGTTCTGGTCCCTCTCCTGTCTCCTCTCTCTCTCTCTCTCTGTAAAGCAGTAGATGCAGAATGTGATGCTCTGCCACTCTCTCTCTTACCATCCCATCTCCCACTTTTATCTCTTTCTCACTCACAGCATCCAAAAAGAATTCTGTTCTCTTCCTCTTTCCTTTCCATTTCTTTCCCCTCCTCTGGCCCTCTCTCTCTCCTCCCCCCCCCCCCCCCCCACAATTATGTACCACGAGAGAGACCGCTTTATGCCTTTATGTTCTTCCCAGTCCCAGGCTATTTGGGTGTTTTCTTGCACTGGCCTGGGCCCATGAGGCCCATTTTTTGGTAGGCTATATTAATTTTAATTGTTGTTGTTCTGCCATGTGGGCCTGGCCAGGATTTATGTAAGTGTAAACTTCTTCCTGAAATGTTATGTATATTACTGAGTTGAATTATGATCTAGTAATTAGTTAATGAAGTCGCTCAATTTTGGATCCCACTGATGTTTTGGAAGACCAACTACAAAAGCATGCAAATCAGTCTGATTTGTTGGTATTGCTGGTCTAAGACTCTTAAGTAATGTGTTGATCTTAAATTCTGTTCTATGTTTGTTGTAATTGTAATAACTAATAGCAGAGCATAAATTGTTGAACCTTGCCTATATATGAGCAGCTCGCCATAAATTGCATATGAATGATTCATTTATTGTTATTTTCTTTAAAACCTAATTACATTATGATAATTGTACAGCTTCCACCAGAGTGGACAGAACAATTTGCTTCAGGAATTCAGGTATATTCACATTTCCTTTTCTTCTATTTCTTCTGTTACGATTTAAAAATTCCATCTTTATGACTTAGGTTTTGTATCTATTTATTGGATTAGACTATAGCTGTGATTCAAGCAGGGCATGGGCTATTACAGTTGGGCTCTTGCAAAATAGTAAGTGACTATATTTTATTATCATAGATCTCAAAAGATCATGCCAGAAATTACGCAAATTTAGATTATTTTACTCTTTTTGTTAACTTATCTCAATTTATCTTGAATAGATACCAGAGGATTTACATTTTGTGCTTCGCATGCGCCACATGTTCGAATCGCTTGGCTACCAATCAGGCTTCTTCCTCTCAGCTATTTTCCTCTAACCGTAGTTGCTCTCCAGCCCCTTGTGCCGGCATTGCTCTGAAGCAAGCACCGGTTGCCAGACCGTCGCCACCTCAGCCCCTTTTCCACCAATGGAGCAATCACCACCCACACCAAATGCCGACAATGCCAGCGATGCCCCTCCATCACATGAATGAGATGATAGCCGAGCACGAGCCAGCCGACCTCAAATGGCCAAATGGACTGTCCATTTTCTCTGCTTTGACCGGTCGCCCTGATGATGCAAAATTGCTGTTGAGTGGTGGGGAGCACTGTCATCTTGGTGGGCCTGGGGGCACAGGTGGAAGTGGGGGAAATAATCCTGAAGAGTACCTGAGCTTGGAGAGTAATAATAATAATAATAATAATAATAATTGTAGTAAAATGAGGAAGATGGAGGGGGGAAATGGTAAATTTAAGAGGAGCTTGACATTGCCGGCCCGCATGAGCATGTCGAATTCGTCGGGTTCTTCACCGGGTAATGGTATGATGGAATATAGAGGCGGTGAAGGTGGTGGAAGCTACTCTGATTTAATGGAGAACTATTTGGAGTAGATCAGTAGAGTAGAGTTAGGCCAGAATTAGCAATTCCGTTGAAGGTGGGGTCTACTTTGTATTATTATTATTATTATGTTGTTGTTGTTGTTGTTGTTTGCTTTGAAAATTTTCTTGTGATTTTGAGTTAATGCAGTTAATTAATGTATGTGAACTTAATTTCAAAATAATAGATTTAGTTATCTCGAACTGAAATTATTTCTCATCTCTTCGCTTCGCCTGGAACTTATTTCGCTACGCTTCTCTTCCTTCCAGATTTTCAAGTTTTGTGTGCCATCTCTTAAACTTAGGTATCATTTAAGGTTTGGTAGGACTTCTCAAAAATCGGGACGGACTGGTGTATGAGAGGTTGAATTTATAAAGAGTCAACTTAATTTTCAAAAGTGAGCCCACCATTTGAATGGTCCAACTCTTATAAGACTCTTTAGGCCTTATGGACCTGATAAGGGATTAAATATATTTTTTAATTTTTAATCATTTTTTAGATTTTTTAAATATAACTAAAATACAACACAAAATATTAAAAAAAATAAATAAAAGTTATAACTATAAATATAAAAATAAATTTTTAAAAAATATTTTTTAAATTTTTAAATACAATTAGAACACAAAGGTTGAAAAAATTGTCCTTTAATTAACCACTCTTCATTATTTAAACACCTTCAAATTCATTTGTCCCGATATGTCATTGTTTTTTTCTGTTATCTATGTCTCTCCCTCCGGTGCTCTCCACTACACAATTCGGACATGAGATAATAAAAAGAAAAAGGTAATCCAAGTTGGTTTCACCACTAGAAGAGTAAAAAAAATCGTTTGGATATTTACTCTCATTTAATTGTTATTTTATCTTCAGTGTGATTTCTCTTGTTATATTTGCACCATTTCTGCGTTCATCATTGATATTTGCGTAAATTTCATTCTCATCTCTAGTGGATATGCACCATATGCTCTTGCTTTTTAAAATTTATAAAATGATGATTTTTTACTGGATTTCTTATTTGACTTGTGTCTTCAAAGTTATGCTTAAATGACGAATTTTCTTCTCATCTAGAAAAAAAGTTTTGGTGTGATAATTAAGAATTTTATTGTGATATATATGATATTTTATTTGTTTGTATAAATAGTTTCTTTCAACTTTGTAAATAAATGTTAAGATAATATAAATAATATAGCGATAAATCATAAATTTTGATAAATTTTAAGTATTGATATGTTGTGCTGAAATATTATTATAGTTTGTATAAATAGTTTCTTTCAACTTTGTAAATAAATGTTAAGATAATAATAAATAGAGAAAATTAGTTTATTTCCACTTTCAAGTTTTGAAATTAGAAAAATACCACTTCAAATTTATATTTAGCTTAATGCCACTATAAACTCAAATAAATTAGTTTTTTACCGCTAAAACTGTATAAATATATAATTTCAATATTAAAAATATAATAATTTAGTTAGTGACCAAAATACCCCTCCCTCTTCAGTCATTATTAATTACCGATGAATACAGCTATTTCTTCTTCTCTGATCTGCCTCTTCTCTTGTCTCCCATCAAATCTTAATCCCAAGGGACCTTCATGCAATCCCTCCATCTGATTTCTCTGAATGAAGAGGAGAAAGGATATATTTTATTAAAACTAATGATTATTATCTTCTCCGTTTTCTCCTTGCAATCAAACAAGGCAATTTGACTAGTCTTTTGCACAGAACAAAGCAACGGAGTGATGAGTCCCACATCAGCAGAAATGAAAAAAAGGAGGAAGAAGTTTTCCCTCCTATATGAACTAATGCACTCATCTTTTTCGCTTCTTCAATAATTAGGTACATGATGTCCTTCCTTGTTGCACTAGGAGCTATGTTTCATGTCTTCTCGGATGTAAGTTACTAGGGTTAAATCAAATTTATTGTTTTCTTATCAATTACTTTAATGACTAGTTAATTTAATTAACACGCTGAACTTTCTTATTTTCTTTTGTCCTTGAAGTAATGTTCTAATTGTATTTTACAAAAGAGAGTGTGAAAAGGTACCAGCTGCTTATTAACCGTTGGTTGAGATTGTATTGGTTTCCAAACCCAACACGAGCCATAACTCTCAAAGAATAGAATTAGGCACTATGAAAACTCAATGACGTCCGGCAAAAGGGGTTAAAAATTGAAGTTTTTGTGACCTGCATTTGGGTTCAGGAGACTAACGCTGGCAACTTCTATCACTCCCTCAGAGAAAAAGTATTTAGGTTCAGGGGTATTCATGAGAATATGAAAGTATTGTTTCAACTACACAATTCGGACATGAGATATTAAAAAGAAAAAGGTAATCTAAGTTGGTTTCATCACTAGAAGAGTAAAAAAAAATCGTTTGTATATTTACTCACATTTAATTGTTATTTTATCTTCGGTGTGATTTCTCTTGTTATATTTGCACCATTTCTGCATTCATCATTGATATTTGCGTAAATTTCATTCTCATCTCTAGTGGATTGATGTGTATTTTGCTAAACTAATAAATACTCTAATTTATACTCAATTTCAGCCGCAAGCGCACAGCCTAGTCAAGTAGTAGTCGGGGTGTCGAACCACAAGGACAAAAGTGAATTACCGGTTCTCGTAAATTTCACTAATCTAGACAATCGAACGAGAATTTTGTATCAACCTAAAAGTAAATAAATCTAACAACAATGACTGGAAAGTTTATCAAATAGAGGATTCTAGAGGTTTTCGGCTTCACTCTCACTCGTTTGGTCAATTCACTATATTTGATCTTTTAATATGTTCTAGTGTTTGTTGGGGATTCAATCTCAGATTTTAGTACCAAATTTACACTTTCGTGTCTTGATACCGTACCTAAATAATTCGGGTTTCACGATTAAGTACCTCACCTTACAAGTCTAAGTCCATTAAGATCAGTGAATCACTTTGGTATAACCTAGATTTTGTACTTCGCCTTTCGGTACCTCACACAATTTCTAGGGTTTTCTCGGTTTTCCCTTAGGTAATAAGTTTCACTATTAAGTACTTGGCCTACGACCTAAATCACTGTTTTGAGTCAGAAGATTCAATTTCACCTTTCGGTTTCCGCTTTCACTTCTAGGGTAACATGCAGTTGATTAAAACTAAGCATTCAATTTAGACAAAATAACAATCACAAACAACAAAAACTAAAAGATCAACACACGAGTAAATTAAACCATTCGATTTATTGAGTTTACACCTAGACCCCTAGAACGGTGTCTAGCCACAAATCATGTCAAAGATTGTACCAAGATTCATGTTTAAACAACAGCAGAACATGAGAAAAGAGTAAAGAAAATAATACACCAAGAAGATCTACGATTTCTCGCCCGGTTCTTGAGTTCTCCTTTAAATATCTCTTCAATGGTGTTCTTCCTCTTCTTTCTTGCTTAGGATCTATTCTCCAGTTAGTTGAGAGATGTCCTAAACGAAGGGGTGTCAAAAATCTCTTAATTCCAATGAGAAAACCGCTTTAAAACTGCAAGTTCGCGCTTCCAGCCCAAAAATTGTGGTTCGCAATTTTTGCACTTTCTTATCAGAGCGAACCAGAGAGCAAATCCCATTATTGCGGACCGCAATCATCAAATTGCGGTCCGCAAATTTTGTCCAGAAGTGCTTTTCACTTGATTTCTTCATGTAGGTTCGATCCATCTCGTTCCAAACATCATTTCTCATGTTGACATCCTTGTTTACATTCCATAATCTGCAAAATAATAAGAAATACAGCAGTATCTCGAACTCGACATAAAAACTAAATAAATTCTTAACAATTAACATAAAATATATAGTTTTTGAGATAAAACCCTAATTGAATATAATATATAATTGAGGCCTATCATGGATATGCACCATATGCTCTTGCTTTTTAAAATTTATAAAATGATGATTTTTTTACTGGGTTTCTTATTTGACTTGTGTCTTCAAAGTTATGCTTAAATGATGAATTTTCTTCTCATCTAGAAAAAAAATAAAAGTTTTGGTGTGATAATTAAGAATTTGATTGTGATATACATGATATTTTATTTATTTGTATAAATAGTTTCTTTCAACTTTGTAAATAAATGTTAAGATAATATAAATAACATAGTGATAAATCATAAATTTTGATAAATTTTAAGTATTGATATGTTGTGCTGAAATATTATTATAGTTTGTATAAATAGTTTCTTTCAACTTTGTAAATAAATGTTAAGATAATAATAAATAGAGAAAATTAGTTTATTTCCACTTTGAAGTTTTCAAATTAGAAAAATACCACTTCAAAGTTTATATTTAGCTTAATGCCACTATAAACTCAAATAAATTAGTTTTTTACCGCTAAAACTGTATAAATATATAATTTCAATATTAAAAATATAATAATTTAGTTAGTAACCAAAATACCCCTCCCTCTTCAGTCATCATTAATTACCGATGAATACAGCTATTTCTTCTTCTCTGATCTTCCTCTTCTCTTGTCTCCCATCAAATCTTAATCCCAAGGGACCTTCATGTAATCCCTCCATCTGATTTCTCTGAATGAAGAGGAGAAATAATATATTTTATTAAAACTAATGACTATTATCTTCTTCGTTTTCTCTTCGCAATCAAACGAGGTAATTTGACTAGTCTTTTGCACAGAACAAAGCAACAGAGTGATGAGTTCCACCTCAGCAGAAATGAAAAAAAGGAGGAAGAAGTTTTCCCTCCTATATGAACTAATGCGCTCATCTTTTTCGCTTCTTCATTAATTAGGTATAGGATGTCCTTCCTTGTTGCACTAGGAGCTATGTTTTATGTCTTCTCGGATGTAAGTTACTAGGGTTAAATCAAATTTGTTGTTTTCTTATCAATTAATTTAATGACTAGTTAATTTAATTAACACGCTGAACTTTCTTATTTTCTTTTGTCCTTGAAGTAATGTTCTAATTGTATTTTACAAAAGAGAGTGTGAAAAAGTACCAACTGCTTATTAACCGTTGGTTGATATTGTATTGGTTTCCAAACTCAGCACGAGCCATAACTCTCAAAGAATAGAATTAGGCATTATGAAAACTCAATGACGTCCGGCAAAAGGGGTTAAAAATTGAAGTTTTTGTGACCTGCATTTGGGTTCAGGAGACTAATGCTGGCAACTTCTATCAGTCCCTCAGAGAAAAAGTATTTAGGTTCAGGGGTATTCATGGGAATATGAAAGTACTTTTCCAGTACATGTATATTTTATTTAAAAATATTCAACAAATGTGTTAGAGTGAAAAAATTAAAACTAAATTGAGTTTGGAATGACATTGAGCTAAATTTGAAGTTTGAAGTGGCATTTTCCTAATTTTAAAATTTTAGAATGGCATATAACTAATTTTCCCTAATAAATAACACAATGATAAATCACAATTTTGATAAATTGCTACATTTAAAATGTATAAAAAAGAAAATTGATAAATATAAATAACAAATCTTATGATGTAGCTGATCATGAAAAATTTAAACTCACATACTGAATATTTATAAAAGTCATAGAATTAGTTATTGTGCGATCCTTTTTTACGTGCCTCATCGTTCGGGACAATAGATTACGGAAGAAAGATACATAGATCTCTTTAAGCGTGCATTTGGAATATATTGTGATTATGGAATGCACATTTAGGGATTTTTAGAGATTGTGATTTCTTATAGATTCCGTTGGGCGTAAAACTCCACCGTTAATTATCCTTAGCTCTTAACCTCGAGGCACCTCTGGATCATGAAAGGGAAAGCAAAAACAATAGTTAAGTAAATATAAATGGTCAAGTGATCATGAAGCGTTGGGGTATGAAGTATGATATGATGAGTGAAATGGTGGATTGTGTATATCAGGTTAAGGACTTATGAATTTGGTAGTCTAAAACCCATAGTGTGAGCCTTTATGAGATAGCTAACACTCGACCAATTATACAAAATCAGACTAATTGTGTTAAGCAATTTTTAAATTAGTATATCCATGGATTAACGAATTTAACTCGCTTGCACATCTCACCGATCTTCTAGATTATGAATATGAGGCGCTGAGCCGATTCATGAACCTAGGTGTGTCTTTTTTATTCGGGCAACATTACCTATCCAATCATACAAAATCAAGTCTGAAGCGCTATGCCAGCTGACTTTGAGGTTGATAAACCAGAAGATTAGCAAACTTAACTCGCATGCACATCTTACTAATCTTCTAATTTATGAATCTGAAGTACCGGGCCAATTCATGAACGGTGTATCCTTTTGATTCAAGGCGACATTACCCATCCAATCACATAAAACCTAACTTGAAGCATTACGCCAGCTAATTTTGAGGTTAGTAAATCAAAAGATTAGCGAACTTAACTCACATGCACATCTTACTGATATTCTAAATTATGAATCTGAAACAATAAGCCAATTCATGAACCTAGGTGTGTCCTTTTGATTCAGGACGACATTACCCATCCAATCATATAAAACCTAGCTTGAAGTATTACGCCAGCTAATCTTGAGGTTTGGTAAATCAGAAAATTAGCTAACTTAACTCACACACACATCTCACTGATCTTCTAGACTATGGATTGTGCCAATTTATAAATCTAGAATTACCACACACATAAAGTTAAACTCAAGTCACATCATCATCATCATCATCATCATTATCATCATGTGATCATCATCATTACTATCTCTGTCACTTTCTTTTTCACTTTCTTCTTTCATATATATATATATATATATATATATATATATATATATATATAGAGTGGAGATAGCGTGAGCTTAAGCTCACGGAGGTCTTCCGTGAGCTTAACTCAAAAAATATATTAAATGATCTTAAAATTTTAATTTATCATTCTCATTAAATTCTTCATATGAAAATCTCATGGGATGCAAAATTTTGGAGCGTTTTGAGCTTTTTAAGTCACCGTTTTTAATTTTTGAAAATCAGCTCTAAAAATAATAATAATATATTCAATACTTGAACATCATTTTCAAAAATTAAAAACGGCGACTTAAAAAGCTCAAAACGCTCCAAATTTTTGCATCCCATGAGATTTTCATATAAAGAATTTAATGAGAATGATAAATTAAAATTTTGAGATCATTTAATATGTTTTTTGAGTTAAGCTCACGGAAGGCCTCCGTGAGCTTAAGCTCACGCTATCTCCACTCTATATATATATATATGTTTTTGTTCTTTTTTTTTCTTATCACATTATCCCTTTATTCTTTTTACTATTACTATTTATGTTTATTTATTTGCTTTATTTTACTTTTCTCTTTATTAGCTTTTATATTATTCTATTATGTTTTATAATATGTTTATTTGTTTTGTTGCTTTTATGTATTATATTATTTTTTGTCTTTCTCTCTTTTTTATTGTTATGTATATTTTATTTATGTATTTTTTATTATCTTCCTTGTTATTCACTAATATTATTATTATTATTATTATTACTTTTATTAACAAAGAATTTATTATTTTCAACATGTTATTATTATTATCCTCTTTCTTTTTTATTATTTTTATTTTAATCTTTCATTTATTATTAAAATATTTTTGTTATTTTATTATTACATTTCCCTATTATACATTTAAAGTATTCTTATTGTTATTATTTTATTATTGCATTTAAAACATTCTTATTGTTCTATGCTTATGTCTATGCATATATTTTTATTATTTATTATTCTTTTACTATTATTATTTATTTTATTATTATTTTAATCAAAATATTATATTATTATTATTTTTATTATTATTTACCTATTTTCTGTTATTATCATTTTTATTATTTGATATTATTATTTTATTAATGTATCATCATTTATTAAGGGGATTCTTATCATTATTTTATTATTTTATTTCATTTTTTATACAATATTTTCATACTTGAAAATCTTAGAAATTTCATACATTATTTTCTGTTATTTTATAAATTTTTATTTAGACCCAAAATACCAAGTCAAAACATGGTCAAATGAAAATGTATATAAGTTTTGTTTTAATTTTGAATTATTATAATATAATAAACTTTATAAAAATAAAATATTTTTACCTAGAAAATACTATGAAAAATAATAAATTTTTTAAATAAATTTGAGTCAATATGAAGTTTGGGAAGATTTTTAAATGATTTATTTACAATTTAATTTTATAATTCTATTATTTTATTATTTTGGGTTTTGACTATTGGGTCAATTCTTATTTTACTTTTATTTCTTACCAATTGGGCTCATGCCCTGTGATGGGCCGACCTCTTTACTATAATCTTCAATTTATCTGAAACCATTGAATCTGTTCTAAGATTAACTCATAAGAGATGAAGGGCCAAATGCACTTCTTATTTTTCTTTAAGTTGTGATTCACAACAGTCGTTAGATCTCTAGTAAGATTCACTCATATGTGTCAAGACTCATGCTTGATCATCAAAAATCATGCAACCGAGTCTCTCTGACTCTCCCATTGACTGCCTCGCTGAGATCCGCGCTAGAAAGTGTCTCCGACGACTGGGACTTCGCCTCCTTGATCGAACAAAGCCAGTGGCATCGCCTTACCTCAGAGAGCTTCTCTATAGTGGTGGATCAAAGATCCATATGGTGGTTCATCATGAGCACCAACACCATTTGCAGCACATTGATATTTGGTATCGAGAAGCTATACTCGTAATTTCAATCGATTCTAATAGCATTCTTAATGATTCTAAGCTCATAATGCATCGTCTTTGTGTGCTTATATAAATTATCATGATGCCAATTATTTATATTTGCTAATTTCTTGTTTAAACTCAATGTCAATTAGTGGTATACGATACCGACTGGTACCGACCATCAATTCGTCAAAGTCTTCACTATTTCACTTACTCTTTGTGTTATATGTGCCTCTAGCATTCTTTTCCTTGTCAATATCTATTATAAAGTATTTAATATGCATGCAATTCATCTCGCTTTCAAATGAGGTATTTATACCCTTGAATCCCTTCTTGGATTTCTATGTGGGACTAACAAATTTGATCTGGAGCTTAGGGCTTTGACAATGATATTTTTCTTGGTGACCCCTTCTTCATCCTTCTCTGTCTATCTTCTTTCTTCTTTATTATCATCATTATTTTTTAATATTGCATGCTTGATGATTTCATGCTCAACTCTTAAAATATTTCAAGGATAAACAATTATCAATAACCAATTCAATGAATGCAAATAATTTTTTTTAACAACTATAAATAGTTTGGACAAGATATTGCATAAGCTTGATACCTTTTTATTGAGTTCATTTAAAAGTCGAACGACATTGAAGAGTAGAAACAAATAGATATTTAAGTCAATGTAAATAGCTCTTACAGTTTTGAGAGTAAAAACTTTCAAAATTTTCAAACATGTCACATCATTATTTTTTTTTTTGTTAATTTTGTTTAAATATTTTCATCTTCTTGACATTTAAGGGTTCATATAAAATAGTTTATCTCTCATCATTTAGAATAATGTGTATAATGTACTTAAGTGAAACTTAACTCTTAAAATGATTTAATTTTTTATATGATCATTTATATATTATTATGTATTTACTTATTTATTTATTATTATAATTATCATTATTACTTAGCATTAAAAATATTATACATATATTTTTTAATATAAAATTTTATTAAATATATTAAAAAATTTATATTATTAATTATTTATTTGAGAACTATACCGGAACGAAACTTGAGTTACAGTCTAGTAACTATAAATAGTTAATATGATACCTGTAAATGGCTCATAGTGATATATTATGTTCAAGAACATACACTAAATGCTCTTGGTGCCTTTTCGCCGAAGAGCTCGTATAGACAAATTTTGAAAAAAAAATTCTTGGAACAAATAATGTTTTCTTCATTATATATTGATAGCACTAATATTTTGTATAAATAGCACAAAAATCACTACTTTAATTCTTAGTAGTTAACTCTTGAAGATAAAATATGAGGACAAATAGTTGAGAACCTTCCTAAAAAAATTAAGAACAAAACTGCAAAAACCAAAACAACTTGTTTCTTTTTTTTTAAGTAACAGAAAATTTGGCTGCTAGATTTGTATTCAGGATAGAAAAAAACGTGTTGGTTACACACATCAAGGAAATTACATGAACAATAATAATTGCCAAACGGAGCTTAAGTTTGACAAAAATAAAATTTTAAAACTCTAACAAATATTAATTCACATGTTATATTAATTTTTAATATGATAAATATTATATAATTAGATAGTATACCTAGCGTTTTATTCCTTTTTTATGATTTTTATCGCTTAATTAATTATTTATGTGGCAAATAACTTCATATCCAACATATTTATAGTTTTTAAGAAGCTTTGATATTTATACCTTACTCATAGACGTACAATTAGAACTTAAAAATAAAGCACGCTATTTTGGTCATTACACTCTCTATTTTTATAAGGGGTATATATGACAGTTCACTTATATCAAACACTAAACAAACTAGCATGAAATTTGTCCATTGTGCGGACTCTTTAATTTTAAAAGTATTTATATCAAGCACTAATTTTATTATGAATAAAAATATATTTTACTTAATATAATTTATATCTAAATTAATTATAAAGAGTCTTAAATATTAATTCATTATTTAATAAAAAAAATGATGTCTAAAATATAATATTTTTCTAACTATGGTTGTACAATGTGCAATTTTTATTTTATAATAAAACTTAATAATAGTTGATATTTAATTTTTTGATATATAACTTTTTAGACCTTTAAATGCATGATAAAAAAAAGCAAATAAAATGGAGAGAAAAAAAATGAGTTTGATTGAAATATGATTAACAAAACATAATAATTTCTCCTTTTAAATAAAGATGTATGGTAGATAGTTTCTTGTTTTAAAAAATAAAAATAGTTGATTATTAATTTATTTGATGGATAATTTTTTTAGACCTTCTATTAATGCATGACAAAGAATAAAAAATGAAATGGTGAGAAAAAATAATATTAACCAAAATCTAAACTATTAATTTTTGAAAATATTGATTCACACCATTTGACTAGGGGGTGTTTTGATCATTAAGAAAGACTGAAAAACTGAACATTAATGGACAAATTCAGTATATACGTTCTTTATAACATATTATAGATAGTATAGATGAACGTCTCCAATACACACGCTCTTCATATTTTTTAAGTTTAAGTTTGATTTGCCTGTCAAAAATACAACTCCGTGTTTTGAAAAATCAAACCTTCTTTGGAAGTTAACACGATTATCACTGGAACGACAAAAACAATGGAATAATTTATGAATAGTTAACATGACAATTATAATTTTCAAATAAAATGTCTGCCTTTTTTTTATTGGCACCATGAAGTATTCCACTAAACGACAGTTGGATAATTTTATTAAATTATAAATTATCTGCCTTTTTTTGTCATTAGAAAGTAATTAAACTCCAATTGCGTAAGTAATTTGCCACATCCTGGGACTTGAAGTCGAAAGAGGCGTCCTCGAAGCATTGGACCATGACAGGTTCGCATGCAATATCACATTTAAGATCTTTTACCTTTGAATTTAAAACATGCAATATCACATTTTCATTTATGCAGCAAAATAAGCCTTTTCATTACATGGGCTTGGAGTACTGCTCATCAACCACTTCTTACAATATCTACACGACTAATGCAAAACAACATCCTAAGAAAATTGATTTAAATGCTTAGTTTAGATACCGGATAAATGAAATGCATATATGAATACATTGTATGCAAGCACTAGTAACTAGTACTTGATTTGACTGAGGGTTACTAATTACAGCAACTTAATCCTCTGAAAGGAAGATTTCCCTTGCAACTTGAAGCGCTTCATAGCTGCCTTTAGAACCCTTCTCCATCCCTGAGTTCATCAATCAAAACACAATTTATAATTACACATATCAATCAAAACTAGACGGCCCAGATTGATTAGCCAGGGACCATCCTGTCATTTGCATACAATACTGAGGGGATTCAGGATGTCTCCAGCGCTTAATGGTACCGAAGGGAGACCCATACATGAAAAAAGAAATTGAAAGGGAGAGCAATGAGATTTGAATTTGTACCCTCTGGGGAGTTGAATGGAAGGAGAAATCGAGCTTCCTGGTGGGGAAACAACTGAGCTTCTTCTGCTTTCTGAACATCCCCTTGGAGTTAATGCTCAGCAGTTTCCTTGAAGAAATTGATCTCAGGGAGAGAACTGACGAGCGGTAGGTGCCACGCGGCAGCAGAGGCGACCAGATGCTGCTCTGGGAGTAGTCGAAATCAAAGGCGGATGAGTCGGGAAATTTGTCAAGCAGCTCGTGGGTCATTGCTGGGTGGAGGTACTCCACCGTTATCACTCGTTCTCTAGTCATTGCTAGCTAGCTCTCTACTTCTCTAGTGTGTGTGTGTGTGTGTGAGAGAGAGAGAGAGAGAGAGATAGAGGATGTGGCAGGAGGATGAAAGAAGAAGTAGCCGTTGCGGTTTAGTTGGGAAATGTCCAAATGGGGTTTATACGGAGGGAATAGGATCGAAAAAAGAAGTAGCCGTTGCAGCGTGGAAATGGTAGCGACACGGCGACACAGGACCCTTGTCCTTCTGTAAAAAAATATATTATTTTAAAATTTTCAATTCACTAAATTGAGTTTTGAACTTTTAAAAAAAATGTTGAATCGGTCCTTAAACTTCTCTAAAAAATTAAATTTATATCTGGCCTTTAAAGTAGGGAGGGGATCGGTTGACAATGGGTTATTTTGACAATTTTGATAATAAACATCTAAATATATAAAAAAAAAAATTATAAATGTATTATTCTACGTTTAGATTGATGGTCATTCAAATCTCATGCAATTTCATTATCGTTTGATAGTCCATCAAAGACCGTTAAATTGGAATCGTTGTAAATTATATGAAAATTTGATGGTCTTTGATGGACTATCAAACGATAATGAAATTACATGAAATTTATTTACCATCAATCTAAAGGT
Source organism: Schoenoplectus tabernaemontani (assembly GCA_037127355.1). Lineage (NCBI taxonomy): Eukaryota > Viridiplantae > Streptophyta > Magnoliopsida > Poales > Cyperaceae > Schoenoplectus > Schoenoplectus tabernaemontani. The sequence goes on along the minus strand of CM073744.1, from coordinate 372,476 downwards.
ATAAGAACACACCTATAATTTTTTTTTTCATTTTTAAGATTTTTTTGTATTTATTTAGAGGTCCATTGTCAAATTTATCAAAATAACCCATTGCCAACCGATCCCTTCTCAATAAAATTTTCTCTAAACTTTAAAATACAATAAATAAATCATTGAATTTTAATATGAAAACTAACTTTGACCACTGAAATAAAAAAATAAATTTAAAATTTATGAATACGTCGTATCATAAATTAAGCCCAAAATGTTTTTTACCTTTTCCTCAGTCGGCCCGTCGGCCCGTCGGCCCAGTCCCCACATTTTGGAGGGAAACGAAAGCGAAAGGGAACCACTGGCACCATCTAACCAGGGAGGAAGGGAGGGAAGGGAGGGTTTTGGCGTTCGACGACTTCTGCGCCCCTTTTATATGCGAAGAAGATTGCGAGAGAAAATTAAAAAAACAAATTTTAATATTGAAGTAAGATAAATTGTAGCGAGATGCCAGTGGCAAGACCAGAGCCCCAAGAGCCTCGGGTAATCGCTCACGTCGACATGGATTGCTTCTATGTGCAAGGTTTCTTTTCCTTTTCTTTCCCTAACTAATTTCCTTATCACACTGCACCTGCACTGCTCCATTTCATTTCCTATATATATTATTTCATTTGTTCTATTAACAATTTCTCCATCTCACTAGCCCTCTTCTGCAGTTGATTGCTTCCATTTTGGTTGCAATGTCAAATTGGTCTGGGTTTCTGATACTGCTACTCTTTCGTTTAAATTCAGTGGAGCAGAGGAAAAATCCTCATTTACGGGGCGTACCCACTGCCGTGGTCCAGTACAACTCATGGAAAGGTGGCGGCTTGATTGCTGTTGGTTATGAAGCTCGCAAATTTGGTGTCAAAAGGTGCATTCTTCATGGAATTTCTTTATAAATACTATCACTTTTGACAAATCATCTCAAAAATCTGTAATGCCAGTTTCAAAATTAAATTTCAGATCTATGAGAGGTGATGAGGCTAAAAGGGTTTGTCCTGATATCCAACTAGTTCAGGTTCCAGTTGCACGTGGCAAAGCTGACTTAAATTTATATAGGAGTGCTGGCTCAGAGGTTAGTTCTACAAATACTACATAAAATCTAAACATGCTAGAAAATCATGTCAGGGTTATGCATGGTCTATATTTTTTAGCCCTTTTCATTGCACAATGTTAAGAAAAATAGTTAGAAAGTAGAAAAATATAATTAGAAATAAAGAAATGTAAATAGAAAATAGGAAAAGGGAACTTGGGCCTCATATGTGTCATCATAAGCCCAATTAGAAATAAAGCCGTTAGAGTACCTTTAAAACCAAATGCATATATAGGAGCTGATGTACAAAGTACTAAGTGTAATCAGAATTGCAATAAAATTTTACAATCCATCATCTGTTCTCTCTGTGTTTCCGATAAAAGTTCTACACACAAGTTCAATTTTGGCTGGTATTGTCTCCAAAACTTACCTTACAAGTATGGTTCTGGAATGGTACATTACCTCCTGGTATGTTACTATGTTAAGCCTCAATTTGCCTTAGTCACACACTGAATTCAGTTTGTCCTCATTTTGATCCACATTAGTCTCATCAGATTAATTCTTCATTTTGAAATTAAGAGCAAGCACACTCCAACAGTAAATGTTAGGTGGATACATTGGTCAATATGGCTCTGTGCGGCTGGGCCTTGATTCAAAGGCACTAAAGTTGAACAATTTAATCCCATGTCTGATTAGTTAATGACTGAAAATAATAGGTAGTTGCCATACTATCAACAAAAGGGAAATGTGAGAGAGCCTCAATTGATGAAGTATACCTTGACCTAACAGATGCTGCCAAGTCAATGCTTCTAGAAGCTCCTCCGGAGGTGTTAGATTCTATACCTGAAGAAGCACTCAAGTCCCATGTTTTGAGTCTTAGTTTGGTAATCATTGTTTTGCAAATAGCATTATTTTCATACCTTAAATATTACTGCTGCGCATAATTTTGCTTTATGCATTTTTTAAGAAAATAATATAAAAAAGAACAAAGATATGAAAATAATAGAAGGGATGACATAATTTGTTGCTTATGGGTTTGCTTGACTTTCTCTGAATTTGTGAAAATATAAGAAGCTTCTAATTTATATAAGAATACCCCAATCTGTAGGATGCAAACAAAGAGGAAGATGTGCAAAAATGGCTATGTCAACCTGACGCTGATTATCAAGACAAATTACTGGCTTGTGGGACCATTATTGTAGCAGAATTGCGCATCAGAGTATTGCAGGAAACTGAGTTCACTTGCTCCGCTGGAGTTGCTCACAACAAGGTACTTAGGACTTTTTTGTACTGTTAATTGAAAAATACTCGCTGACAAAATCTTCATGTAATTATTACACCATGTACACCTTTCTTCTTGTAATCTCGGAAATGTGAAATTCAACTTTTTTTTCCTCATCTGTTTTGATATAAACAGTAAAGGGTACTTGAGGCATATTAGAGTTTACCATACGTAGGACCAAGGAAGGAAAGATACATTTAGGAAGTTGTACACGGAAAACAATCATGTTTTTAGGATTATGGGTCACACTGTTATGCTTTATATGATATTAAGTTGCTGGTTTTTACAGGTATGCTCCTTGTAATAGGACATTGCAGGGGCACAAGTGAAAAGTAGACTTGAGATGAAATATAATTTTGCTTTTGCAATTGCATGGTTTCAGTAGTTTTGGAAACAACAACAACAAAGCCTTTAATCCCAAATAAATTGGGTAGGTTAGAAATGAAACCCCATCTGAAATCACAGTTTTGGAACTTTTGGATAAACATTGTTTTAGTGGGAATTACCTGATTATTTACAAATATACTACACGCTGACAGATGTTGGCTAAACTTGCAAGTCCAATGCATAAGCCTGCTCAGCAGACTGTAGTCCCTGCATCATCAGTGCCTGACCTGCTAGCTTCATTGCCAGTGAAAAAGATGTAATATGTCGGCTTAAATTCCTTTTTATTTATATTTTCTGCAAAATCTAATTTAATTTTTAAAGAATGTAACTACTGCAGGAAGCAATTGGGAGGGAAACTTGGTAGTTCATTACAAGAGGACCTCGGTGTAAATGCAATTGGTGATTTGTTGAAATTTTCAGAACAGAAATTACAGGGTCATTTTGGGATCAACACAGGGTACGCAGAGTTAGGGTATCATTTGTGGTCATTTCAAATTATAATATATTCTTATATTCTTTGAGTTTGTCTCAACATCTTGTTTTTACTTTTTGGAAAAATAAAGTACATGGCTATGGAAGATAGCAAGAGGTATAAGCGGAGATGAAGTTGAAGATCGACTTTTACCAAAAAGTCATGGTTGTGGCAAGACATTTCCGGGTCCTATGACATTAAAAACTACTAGCTCTGTAAGAGTTTGTGTGGGTCTGTGAGCAAGTTAATCAAATGCTTTTCCTTGTTGTTCTTTCTCACAAAATGTGGGTCTGTTTCAGGTAAAGCAATGGCTGAACCAATTGTGTGAAGAATTAAGCGAACGGATCCAATCTGACATGAATCAGAACAAGAGGATTGCACAAACACTAACACTTCATGCAAGGGCATTTAAAGTACTTTTCTTTTCTATTACAGCCCGATAACCATTTTTGCTTTTTGTTACCCATTTTCCATAACATGCATCTTTTTCCATGAACTTAATTATTGAAATGCTACCCTAGATATATTTCTTCTGTTAGGAATAATATAAATATGCATGTTTGGCAACCAAGGATTAAGCCTCATTAAGTCTCCTTTAGACTCCTTCATGGCTTAATCCATCCGAACACATTCTCCTTAGCACGGATTAAGAACCTCTCCTTTAGCCTCCTTTTGCCTGAAACTTAATCTCTGCCTGACTCCTTAAGGCACCTCTACCCTTGGATTAGTTTCCTTAGATTTATCTCAGGGATTAAGGTAACCAAACAAATATTCCTTAGCGCGGATTAAAATTTAATCTTTAGAAAGTCATGATACTGTTTTCTGGTGCAACGTGGAAGATACATCTTAACATCAATTTGTTTGTTTTACATGACATTTTGCATAATGCAGGGTTCTGAAATTGCTTCTTATTTGCTAGATAAGTAAAATTTCTTTTTTGTAGGAAGATGATTCGAATGTGCAAAAGAAATTCCCTTCAAAATCTTGCCCCTTACGATATGGCACCTCTAAAATTCAAGAGGATGCGATGCGCTTATTCGAATTGGGCCTCAGTGAATTTTTGAACTCAAAACATGTGGGGTGGGGCATTACATCTCTTGCTGTTGGTGCTAGTAAAATTGTAGACATACCAAATGTATGTTTCTACTGGTTAATCTTTTTTATCGTTCACATATTCAAGAAAGAATTATCTGGTAAGGAGCAGATGCACCATGGCAGCATAACCTCAAACTTTCTTTGTACCATAATAATTATTATTATTGGTTGGCATTTTGATTTTCTTTCATGAAATGTTTTCTAAATATTGTGCTACATAACTCTTAAATTGTTTTTATTCTTTTTATTTATTTATGTAGGCTTTTAAACTAGCATCTTATGGTTTTGTTACTTCTCTTTCTTGCATATGATGTAAGTTATCACGTTTTATTTCCTTGCATTGTTGATTATTCAGGGAACAACCTCGATTCTGAAGTACCTCAATGGAAAACACACTTCTTCCAAGTCATCAGATTGCTCAGACGCATTAATAGAACCTCATCATGCAGTTGCTTTAATATGCCAAAAAGATGCAGAAATCGAATCCCGGAAGCTGGCTGAAGTTCCTCTTGAGAGTATAGTTGACAAAAACTCTAAAATTAGAGCCCCAACAGAAAACTCTACTCACAATAAAGTCATCTCTGACAAAAGTGCTAATGTCAAGGTTTGTTACATCTTTTATTGTGGGTGTGTTTGGATGGTGAAATGATTAGTGTAAGAATAGCACCGTTTGTGTTAGTAGTTGAGAATAATGTGAGATTAGTGATATCTCGGGAAATGTGAGAAGAGTGCTAATTTTTACTATTTCGGGTTAGTAAAATATTGTTTGGATAATAACTTGAGAACAGTAGAGAGAATAGTTAAAATAATTAATTATTTTTAAGTATTTTATTTAATAATAATAATTATTTAATACTACTCCATAATAATCATCAGTGTGTATGCCCCACAAGTAGGTTTGAGCGATGATATTAAGAGATGATTTTGGGAAGACTTAGAGACATGGTTATATGAGTGTCTATCAGTGAAAAACTCTTCATTGGAGGAGATCTTAATAGTCATGTTGGCATAACTAGAGAGGTTTGGATATGACGAACATAATCAAGATGGAGAAAAAATCTTGAACTTCGCTATATCTTATGACCTCATGATAGCGAACACCTTTAGAAAGAAAAAATCTCATTTAATTACTTTCAACAGTGGTCAACACTCGAACCAGATTGATTTTGTCCTGACTAGAAGAGAGAAGAGACCAAACTGCATGGATTGTAAAATTATACTTGGCGAGTGTGTCGTCACACAACACAAATTTTTGGTGGTTGATTTTCATTTTCAGGTATGCGTCTAGCGAGATAGAGGCGTGAAAATCACAAGAACGAAGTTGTGGAAACTCAAAGGGGACATTTCTCAGGTGTTTAAAAATAAAGTTATTGCGAAATGGTCGTGGAATGAAGGTGAGGATGTAGATAATATGTGGAAGGAGATGACGACTCACATTCGGAAGGTGGTTATAGAGGTGTTTGGAGTAACCAGAGGAAATAAATGTGAATCTAAAGACACTTGGTGGTGGAATGATGATGTACAAAAGGCGATCAGTGAGAAGAAAGAATGTTATAAATGTTTACATCACAATAGGAGTGATGAAAATATACAAAAGTACAAAGAAGCCAGAAAAAATGCAAAGAAAGTTGTGAGCGAAGCAATGGGTTAGGTATATGCGGAACTGTATCGAAAATTAGATACGAAAGAAGGCGAAAATATTGTCTACAAGATAGCTAAACTTCGAGAAAGGAAGACAAGAGACTTTAACCAAGGTAAATGTATTAAACATGAGGCTGATAGGATTTTGGTGAAGGATGATGAGATTGAACAGATGGAGAGTACTTCGACAAGCTATTCAACGACGAGAGCGAGAAAATCGCGATCGAGTTGGACGACTCAGTTGACACCAACAGATAATTTGTTCGGAGAATTTCAAGAGTCTGAAGTGAAAGAAGTTTTAAAAAAAGATGAAAACAGGTAAACGTTAGGATCTGATGACATCTCGATTGAGGTATAAGATGTCTTGGAGATATAGCAATAGTGTGGCTCACTAAGCTATTTAATATTATTTTCCGGTCCAATAAGGTGCCTGATGAGTGGAGAAGTATATTAGTACCAATCTTCAAGAACAAATGAGATATTCAAAGTTGTACTAATTATAGAGGAATTAAGTTCATGAGTCATATCATGAAGCTTTGGGAGAAGTGATCAAATATCGTTTAAGAAAACTGATAATCGTCTTTAAAAATCAGTTTGGTTTTATACTTGGGAGGTCCACCATGGAGGCAATTTTCTTGATAAGACAACTTATGGAGAGACATCGGGAACAAAAGAAGGACCTACATATGATATTTATTGATTTAGATAAAGCATATGATAAAGTATTAAGAAATATCATATGGTGGGCGTTTGAAAAGAAACAAGTCTCAACAAAGTACGTTACCCTTATTAAGGATATGTACACAAATGTTGTGACTTGTGTCAGAGCATGTGACGGTGAGTCCGATATATTTCTTATTAAGATAGGATTACATCAAGGGTCAGTATTGAACTCATATATTTTCACCTTAGTGATGGATAAGATCACAAATGACATACAAGGAGATATTCTTTGGTGTATGCTATTTGCTGATGATGTGGTGCTGATTGACGAGAGCAGAATTAGATTCGATCAGAAACTAGAGTTGTGGATACAAACTTTAGAATCGAAATGTTTTAGACCTAGTAGGGCTAAAACCGAATATATGAGGTGTCAGTTCAGCGGGGAAAACTCAGATGATAGAGATGTTAGTTTGGACGGACGATTAGTACCCATGAATGACACATTTCGGTATTTGAGATCGATGTTGCAGAGTGACAGAGAGATCGATGAAGATGTTAGTCATAAAATAAGAGATAAATGAGTGAAATGGAAACAAATATTTAGTATTTTCTGTGACAAGAAAGTCCCAAATAAACTAAAAGACAAGTTCTACAGGATGACGATTAGACCCGCGATGATGTATGGCGCAGAATGTTGAGCTACAAAACGATAACACATTTAGAAGATGAGTGTAGCTGAAATGCGGATGTTACGTTGGATATGTGGCCACATAAGGAAAGATCAAATTAGAAATGATTATATTCGGGACAAACTTGGGGTAGCATCTATTCAAGAGAAGCTAGTCTAACATTGTTTGCGATGGTTTGGTCATATCCAACGAAAGCCTCCCGAAGCACCAGTACGCAGTGGTATTTTAAGTCGTTTTGAAAACACAAAAAGAGGAAGAGGTCGACCGAGACTGACATGAGAGGAAGCAATAAAAAGAAATTTGAAGGAATGAAATATATCCAAAGAGCTTGCTTTGGATAGGAGTGCTTGGAAGATGACGATTTATGTACCTTAATCATGATTTAGAAGTTAGAGTCTAGTAGTAGAATTATAGACTTCAGATTCTTAAATTTTTAGAATTTTAGGGTTTAAAATTTAGGATTTAGAAATAAATTTCATAATAGAGGTTTATTGTATTATTATTATTATTAGTATATTATCAGCATCGTTATCATTAGTATTATTATCATATTGTTATCACCATTATCATTATCATTTTTTTTTTTATTATTATTATTATTATTATTATTATTATTATCATCATCATTATTATTATTATTTTCTCTTTTTTATTTTTCATCATTTCATTATTATCATTGATATTTGAGATCTTTGATCTTACGCTTTCCGATGGGTTTCATTTTTAGCCTACCCTAATTTATTTGAGATTAAAATCTTTATTGTTGTTATAATTTTATTTTACCCGGTGCACATGGTTTGGAGGTAAGACATCCTTCTTTGCTTGTAAGTTGTAACCCACCTTTTTAACAGAACACAGTAACTTGCTAACAGTAACAAAAGATTGATAATTCGGGCATCTTTTGGAAAATAATAGTTCAGCCAGAAGTATGAAGGTGTTTGATTGAATTTTTGTGCAGTTATACATGATTACGCTTGATCTTTTCTGGATTTGTTGTATAATTAATTTTGTAGGTTTATGCATGATAGTTACATTCTTTGAAGTTTGCAGAAGCGGAATCCCTAAAATTAGCTCATAACATATGTACTTTTAATCTTGATCAGGGTACCATCTTAAGATACTTTTCCGGTTGCTCTTCTTCCAACCAGGGAAGTGCAAACAACATTGACGGAGATGAGCAAGAAAGAAAGGCCAGTTCCAGTGCAAGTGAACTCAGCCCAAATCCGAAGTCAAACAATGTCAAATCCAAATACTGGGGTTTAGACATGGAAGAAATTGACCCGTCAGTTGTTGATGAATTGCCTCTGGAGATCCAAAGGGAAATAATGTGCTGGATACACCCATCAAAACGCATCAATACAGCCCAAAGAGGCTCCACTATTTCACATTACTTCTCACCAGCTAGAAAATAGAGTTATTTGAAAGACTGAAAGAGGTCGGTGATTGATAAAATTGTATAGGAGTGTTTGCATTCATGTGAAATTCTAGAATTCGGCTAGTTATATTGCAATATTTTTTTCCTTGCTAAGCTGGGTGTCATCACGTACAAATTATTTTCAATATAAATTGCATTCCTTTGCTTGCTGACTGGTGTACGGTGCTAATATCAGTTAGTGACTAGCAATCACGGAGGATCTCGGAATTTTTTCTATATACAGGTTACAAACAACTCGTGTTACCATAGGAACTATGCGCTTTCACTTCTAGGATGCCAGAACTGTTTTTTTTTTTCAAAATAACACCAAAAGATTAGGAACCAATTCCTTCATCATTCCTTTTTTTTATATAAAAAGAACAGAAACACCTAGATGCATTTCAATATCTCCTCCGGAGGCAAGAAGCAATCCTCAGAGAGGCCGGCCACGTTGAAAGCTATGTCATCAATCTTCCATGCCTCTTCGACCCTTGTCCTGCTATGCATCCCTGGAGCGTCCCCAAACCGAAACACGGTTGCCACTGACCTCCCGTGATGTGCCACCATTATGCCGTCAGCCTCTCGGTAATCCTCTAATGTGCTACCGATTGTTGTCTCCCAGTACACTGCAGCGGACCCTGCCACTTGGACCCTGGTCAACTGCGAATCTTCCAAGTAAACAAGCAACCCGTTCTTCTGGCTGAAGTATCTGGTTGTTATCAGGTTAATAATATAACTAGTTAAAATATAATACATGAAATAATATTCTTGTTAGTGTCATAAATTGAGACATGCCGCACCCATATAAGACATGCCGAATGACCTCGGTGGGGCCATCGTTCCTTTGAGAGATGGCTGCTCGGTCTGCAGTTGCTTTCAGAACGAAGCAGTCTTCATCCCCGACCCGCTTCTCTCCGAGGCATCGAGATTTGGCAAACATTAGTGCAGTGCTTCTTGGATCCAGTCCCTTAATTCATGTTATAAAAAAATCAGCAATAACAATGATGCTGATGTTAAAGAAAAGGTTGGCAAGTCATAATATCAGTTAGGAGAGATCAATCTTTTCAGTAAAATAGATATACAACAAACTGTTTATTATACTGAATAAGCTGGTTAATGTGGGGACTACTAAATGCATAATACAAACAAATAGAAATTAAATATGTTTCACAGGAGGGTGGTGCGAGGCTTAAATCAGCTTTTTCCAAACTGTTGGATGTTGATACATAAGTTACCACAGAGATATTGGAGATGCACTTTACTTATGAATTGCAAAGTTAAGTTACCTGCATAATACGTCTTAACGGTCGGTGGGGACCACGGGCGGCATGAGTCCCAAGCCAGGGCAAATGCCTCCAGACAATTTTTCCATCACTCCCAGCCACCACCCGGTAGCTGGACACCACCAGCTCCACCAACCACTGCCCTGGCGCTTTCTGCCAGACCACAAAGCAGCCGGTCTTGCTGGTTCTCTTTGTGAGTCCCTCCGCCTCGCTGGGCCCACATGCCAGCCTCATACTCCCGCTTGCATACATGCTTTTGATGCTGCTTTGGAGCTTCAAGCACCCTGTTGATGCCATGTACTGTTGGATTATGTACCTGGCTGAGGATGCCTCCTACATTTTGATACAGGTAATTTGCATCCGGCAATTAATTAGTGGAATCGCATTTGCTTCTTCTCTAAACTCTGGTAACAGGTACTTAAAATTGATATCTTTACTTAGTTTAAACAAATAAAAAATGGGGTTTAATATCTTTACTTAGCAAATTTGTGGATCACATGGGAAGAAAAGCACGTATAAATAAAATTAACCAATGACTAGCCATTTTTTCACAAATTAGCTCGATTCGTTTCACTACAAGATTACATTTATTATTTCGACCAACAATTGAATATAGGGCACAGCAATAGTTACTTTAAGAAAATAAAGGCGTTAGGTAACACATAAATACTGGTAAATTTTTAAATTTTAAGCAATTTCACGCTTGCTCAAATGTAACTTACATTACAATCATATAAAAAAGAACAATACAAGAAAAAAAAATATAACTTACAATAGGGGTATTCTTGCTGGAGATAATGTTGTGATCATCTGTCTCACTTGTCATCAAAGGAATTGGAGCTAGGGGGCATCCGAGCACACCCAAAAGAAGGCGGAGATTTCTCTCGGTGGTTTTGTCGGTGTGCGCTCGGAACCAAGTCTTGAGCATGTTCCATGATGTCTCCTTTCTCTCTCTGTCATAGTCTTCGTGTGATTCGGGGTCTGGATTTTCAGTCAGAGGCGTCAGCTGCTGCTGCTGTTTCTGTTGTATGCAAAATATGTCAGCTGATGCCTTGAACCGTCCTTTTGGAACCATTCTGAAACTCAATATGTACAAATTTTCTTGTAGTTATTTTCGGGAGTAGAGATACAAACAAATTTAGGAAGTTCGTTTTGTTGGATCTGGTGAAAACTGAACTATAGAGAGAGAGAGAGAGGGGGGGGGGGGGGGGTTGCTTGTGGGCAAGATGTGGACAAAAGGAGGTATAAATAGCTGCCAATCAATGTCAGCATGTTGGTCCTGGAGTTATACTTTGCTCTCTCATCTTTTTGTAGCATTCAAGTAATTCCTCGGTTTTGTTGTATTTGCAGGAAATTAATTTAATTAATTTCACCATCCAGCTACTATTTTTAATTGATAATAGCAAAGGACCAAGAAACGGTCCCCCGACTCTTTCTTTATCAGTGCTGGTAAGAATTCCTCTTTTAATTCAAAGAGTTTGTAAATGATAGTTGCAGCATTGAATTCCAAATGCTGTTTGGTCAAATCAGCCAAGTTGGTTGCTTCTTCTCTTTCTCCTCCATCCCAAATTCCCAATTGCTTTCAATCCTTCCCCATCCTACCAACTTAATTCGTTTGGTGGCATCTCCGTATCTCAATTAAGAGGTAGCAGCCATACAATGTCCGTTAATAGCCATTCCATAACAACATCAATCAGCGTAACTTAAAACAATTATTGATTATTTTAATCCCTCATTCATATGTTTCAACGAGTAAATTTGTTTTATTGCCAATTTCCCATGCGGCCATGCCAAAAGGAATATATAATGCCACATTCACACATATTTAATTAGTTGATGCTTATTAATAACTAATGTCATTAATTTTCATTAAATTTTATATTTAGTCCAAAATTAGGCGAGCCGCCTACCTCTCTTTTAGCTCGTTCCTCTTCTACATTATATTAAGTTAATCATATAATATTTTTCCCATATATATAATATGCATCTAATTAACTTCGTCTAACAATATGGAATCATGGACTAACTATGGTATACTTTTGTGGAGTTATATATCTTTTCCTTACTTTGTTATTTTTTTTTAATTTTTACTGCGAGTCTGCGACCATTCTCAACCGAAGTAACTTAAAAGAGTTGTATATTATAAATTTATCTTTTCCTAAATTTTGTCTTCCCAAGCAAAAAGCAAATAAAATTTCCTCAACTACATTATGCTTGCGTGTTATCTAGTTTCATCATCTTCAATTGACTTGTTGACCTGTTTAAAGGAAAAAAAAATTATCCAACTTTTAATTTGGACTTGAACTTGAGTGCTGCATTTATTTAGTACAACGACAGATACATACAGTAAATTAATGTACCACGCATGAGATCAGATACTCGGCATTTCCCATTAGTGAGGATTTTGTTGCAATTATTTATTATATATAGTCTTACAGAGCACATGTATATACGATGTATGACAAATTGGCTGAGAGAGTTGGTAATGAAATAATGAATAATGATACTCTTTGAAGCAAAGTTTGAGTTTGAATGGAGAGGCAGAGGCAGAGGCTGAGACTGAGACTGAGACTGATAGTAAGGCGGTTAAACAGCCTCTTTCCGCTATTTTAATTCTGTGGGGGTGGGGCCGGGCCCACAGAACACGTCATCTGAATGCCTGAATGGGTCCCTTGATATATTAATTACATGCTTCTTTAATTTGGTGACATATGCAATCAAACAGTTACGAGACATTTGTTTGGCCCGTTTGGTTGAGTATCAATGTATCATAACAACCGCTTGTTGCTACATTATTTATTTCATCACCCTTTTGTTATTTTATAGGAGATATTATGTTTGCTTTGAGAAAATCAGTGATCAAACTTTAAAATAAAATATTAATTTTCATTGCTTTGAACAATCTCAAGGCATCAAACTAAAGAAAAGAAAACAAATAAATCAGGACCTATTTCTTAAAAGAAGTATACATATCTTCTTCTTACTTTTTTTTCTCCTTTCCCATCTCTTTTTTAATAACAAAGCATCTCTCTTGGGATGCATAATATAAGTAGGAAATAATGATGTACGGATGGGTACCTAAAGATCACAAATCCATATAAATTACTAGTATAATAATAAAAATTAAGTGGTTCCGATCTTAGTAGTGCTGACACCAAGAAAGGTCATTGTTATGATTGCATGATTTGCATCATCTTGGGTATCTATGTATTGTTATTTATTTTGTGCATTTAAATAGGTGCAAGCCTTTACATTAAAAAAAAACATAGGAGCCATGTGCATGAGCATAGAAAGGTACAAACATGTTAATGTATTACCTTAAAATTGTAGTATAATATGTTTCTGGGACAGAGAAAGAGTGTGCTGCTACAGTGGGATGGGTTATTTAGATAATCTTGAAAATGAGTTTTTAAATAAATTAAAAATATATAAATATATATATATATATATTAATGAAATTTAAATCACTATCAATCTATTGATTGATAAGTAAAAACATATCTATAAAAAAATTATATTTTAAAGATTTTTATATTTATTTAAAAATCTATTATTAAGATCCATTCTCAAGTCATTCCTCCAGATTAGCGTTGTCTCAGTTAGGATTTCCTGTGGCATAGAGCGGCGAGTTACTCGGTGAGACGAGTCACTGGGGCTTGAAAATTCAAGTGCAAAACATTTGCAAATATTAAATTAAATGTCTGGCTGGTCTAGCCTAGGCTCTAGCAGTCAATTACTCTTTGTCATGTGGATGCACAAAATTAAATTATCGATTTTGGACAAAACGGGAGGCCCAAGAATCAGTCCATACAAGTCATAAATTGTTTGGGCCTGGTCGGCCTATACGATCTAATTATACCCTCCTTTCAATTGTTCAGGGAATTCATCTCCAGCTCTTCATGCTGATCAGCAGTCTGATACCAGAACATGGCTTCATGATGACTAAAATTTGCTACTGTTGATTTTCTATGATCATAACGCATATATAATTATTGGATTTCTCTACTGTACAATACTCAAACAATAGAAAAATGCCAGGAGGTTGAGACAAGTTCTGCTTTATAAAGCAGAAAGCCTCCAGGCTCCAGCATCAGTGATGCATCACCATTCTCTCAGCTCCAATCATCAACCTCCTATTCCTATCATTAGACCATGGAGCTGTTTCTTTTCATTAACTTTTTTCAAGTAGTGGTGACAAATTAATGGAGTCATTGTTTGTTTTTATCCAACACCTTTTTCATTTTCTTTCTTGGTGAAAATTTATCTACCAATTTCTGCATTATTATGTTTACAGCATTTCATAAGTATTTTTGCAGAGATGATCACATACATTTCACATAATTCATTATTTGTTAATTAACTTCTAAAAATTAACAAAAGAAAGCTAGTTAAATTGAATGACACACAAAATGTTCAAACATATAAATAACAAATTGGTAGCCCCAAAACTGGCCAACAGCCTCAGAATCTCACTCGTGAAAATATTAAAAATGCACTAAAAGATATACAACAAAACTACAAAAAAAAAGATGAAAAAAAAGCTAGCAAGAAATCAACCTAAATGGGGTTTGTTTAAGTACCTACCACCATCAAATCCAATTAATTTTACCTATTAGAGACTGGATTAGGCCCACTTGGAACTTCATGCTTACTACTATTGAAAATATCCTCTCCTTTTATTGACCCCTCAATGCCATCTTCTTTCTTTGCATCAAACCATAGCTTCTCCTCTCCATGGCGCCTCTGGTCTGCCAAAAGAAGCAGTCGGTTCTGTCGACCTACTCCAGTCGGATGCGGAGCTGAGTAAAAGAGAAAAAACACCAGTGCTAAAATGAAAGAGATGACCAAGGGGTGCTTGCGACAAATACAACATTTCACAAGTGCCATGCAGGCAAAGTGAGGGTAAAATCAATCGAGTGGACCATTTGAAATTTGATATATAGTGGAGGTGTATATGAGGGAATGAATTGGGAATTGGGATAATGAAACATTGAGACCTAGCGCTGAAAAGTATGTGTGAGCTCTATCTGGTTAAATCACAGAAAAGGGGGAATCTCTTAAAGCAAGCTTTCGGTTACCTTTCAGAGCACCAAGTTTGCGTTCAATACATAGTTTTACGATCT
Organism: Schoenoplectus tabernaemontani; assembly: GCA_037127355.1. Lineage (NCBI taxonomy): Eukaryota > Viridiplantae > Streptophyta > Magnoliopsida > Poales > Cyperaceae > Schoenoplectus > Schoenoplectus tabernaemontani. The sequence goes on along the minus strand of CM073744.1, from coordinate 357,382 downwards.
ATATTATGTGCAGTAAGTAATGGACAAAGTTCGGTTATATTTAATCGGTATCTGTCTTTGATTTTTTATTTTCTTGAATGTATCAAATACTGCTTTGTTAAATAAAAACCAAATAAAGAGAGATGTTTGTTGATGTCAGTGTTTTCTACAAAGAATAACTTTCTGATTTTGACAGATTTTACAAGCAGTGTATTATTCAATATATCACTGGAGCTGCATGTGCCATTCCATGCTCAAAATCACCATTATGCCAGTATACTGGTAATATTACAAGTTAGTTAAATCAACTTGCCAAATAACATATTGCTGAACATTATTTTACACTACTGTTAGATATTCAGTAGTTTCCGAGTCATGTAATCATATCATGGGTGCAAAAAAAATTGCATGAGAATGAATTCTGAAGCAAAGTATAAAAAAAGGGATGATTCCTTCACTTTTGGTCGCTTTGGTCAGGAAAAAATGTCTTTCTTTTCTCTCTCATCTTTGGCTACGAGAACAGAGCACCAATAAAAATTTTGGGTTGAAACCTATTTCAGAAAGGAGATTTTGAGTTGAAACTTTGGAGTTATGGTCTCCAATCGGGCAGCATATCAGGGGGCCACTGTTATTTCAAGCAATAAAAAGAGCATGGCAAAAGGCACCTGCTCTTTTATTACAATTTTCCAAAACAAAAAAGCTCACTGTTTTTCTGTTCGGTTTGTGAGCTGTGACCTCTCTACATCAATCACCTATCCTCTACTTTTATAAAACCAGGGACATTTTTTGGATAAAGTTCAATGTTTACCATGCCTGTCACTTTTTCATGAATTTGAATAGCTACAAAAAATCTGAGTTTTTATTTGAGCACAGTGTTGCTGGATTTGCACCATGTCAACATGAACTAGAATAGATATCGTTATGTGGTATGAAGCAGTGTATAAAAAAATACTAGTGAAAACATAAATGTTCAGTCAAGAAAATCAACAAAGCAATCCATTAAGGTTGATTATACTAGGCACACACAAATGATCTGAAAAAGGTATTAACATTTTAATAGTCGTGTCCCGCATCATCATAAAAAGAACCAAGAAAGATACAATATTTTAAAGTAAAGAGTCTCATTGCATAGGTTACTTGTCCTTGGTCTTATTTTCTTCAGTGGGTGTTTGATTTGGTATAGGCTGGATCCTGACATAGGGCTTCCTTGTCAGTGTCTCACCTCTCAGAGCTGCTATGTACCGGTCATTGGTATCCTCTTTCCTCTGGAGTTCACCAAGAAACTCAGCAAGCCTCTCCTTATTAACTTGTCCCATCATCTGCATGGCATGAACAGCATCACTCATTAAAGTGAAGTTTCAAAGAAAGAAAAAAGTTACAAGGGTCAACTAGCGCTTGGAAAGAACTAAGATGTTTTCATGGCATGTTGAGTGGAGCAGCAATCCAGACTGTAAATTGCAATTCCAAAGCTGGTACATTTTGGTACTTGTACTAGAAAATAGGTACAGTGTATAACCTAGTATAATAATAAGTTACTTTTGCTTTGTCTTTTGTAACATACCATACTTGATTGGGTCATTGAACTTTTAACTTTGCAACAAATACTTAATTATACTAGTTTTACAGAAACCAACAATTTTTTTTTTGTCTAATTGGGCATTAACCTTTCAAATATGACGGAAGTTTTATTTAGAGCGTTTGGAAACAAATAAACATTCCTTGGTCTGCACAAACTGCTGAAATATGATCATTCCTTTCTGTATTTATTGGTCTTTTATTAACTTTGGTTCTCTTTATTATTTCAATGTAGACAATGAAATTATTGCACTTGTAACAACAATTGGGTCAGCAGTTGCGATGTGCAGGCCAATAGTGAAGCAGCAGTCATATCTAGGCTCATGGCATATCAGTGTTTAACATAGAACATGTCAACATCTGGCACAATACTGGACAGCCGTTTTACAATAATAAAATCAACATTGAGACACGTTTGGAGTTGTTTCATGGCAAACATGTATGTTCACGTCCATTTTGGTACATGTACCAGAAAGCAGGCGCTGTATAAGACCTAGTCTAATCAGCAAAGCATGTAGCAAAGTAGCACATAAGAGAAAGAAGGTGAAAAAGGGAAGGAAAGTTACGTTGGATTCGGGGCGGGAGGTGCGGCGGAGGTGGGACTCGAGCTGGTCGGAGCGGGAGCTGGTGGCCTGCATGACGCAGAAGCCGAGCACACCGGGGACCACACCGCAAAGCGCCGCAAAGGTGAAGAAGAAGGGCTTGGAGTCGCGAGTGCGGCGCACCAGCCACCGCCACGCCGGACTCTTCTCCCACAGCAGCGACATACTAATATCCGGCTGCTGCTGCTGCTCTCTCTCCTCCCTCCCTCCTTGCCTAAACAACCCTAATCTCGGCCGACGGGGTTTATTCAATTGAGTACTCAGTAGGAATAGGCCTGTCGGGCTGTCATCCTGGGCCTACCGAATTGACTTTGAGTTTGAGGCCCATTTAATTTAATTTCCCTATCCGTCTATCCCCAAGGCCCCAAGGCCCCAAGGCCCCAAGGCCCCAACCCAATTCATTTGCAATTTGCATTACTTACCTTCATATGTCATCTTCAATAAATATTAAATTCCTCACTCGGTACTCGGTACTCGGTACTCTCTCTTACAACTTGTAAAAGTAGGCCTGTAAAACGTTGAAAACGGTCACGAAAGTGACCTCTTGCGTTAATCATTGTGTTTACTGTGCGATTAATTTTTCTTTTTTGTTATTCGTTGCGTTAAGCAAATGCAATCAAATTTTCTTCTGTTAACCGTTTCGTTTTCTTAAACGATTTAAACGGTTTGAACGGTTAAGGTGTGTGATCGTTTTATTCAGCAATTTCTAAATACGCCTGCCATAAAAAAAATAACCAAACCAAAAATTCAATTAATTGTACTTCCAAGCATACTTCAAATATACATGTATAATAACAAATACTTAACATAACACATGAATTCAAATAAATACATCAAATACAACATAAATTTGACAAAAAATGTAGAAAAATTTAAGCAAGTCATGCATCAAATTCATACTCATCAGATGAGATATCAGGCTCACTGACAGTCCCTGACCCTAATTGTCTGTCTCCATCACTCATCCTTAGCTAGTCAAGTCAAAGATCAATAGTCAGAGTGAAATAAACTGACAGCAAAAAAACAAACCTGCATAGATAGTAGCAAAAAGAAAAAGAAAAAAAAATCAGTGACATGTGACTTGTAAAAGAAAAAGAAAAATAACAAAAAAAAACAGAAAATTCGAAGAAAAGAAATAGAAATTAGAAGAAAAATACCTTATCTTAAAGATTTGCTCACTGACCTTGACTTCTCTCTTTTTTCCTTTCCTTCTTTCTTACTTTCTCTCCGGTCTCTCTCTTTTTTTTTTCTTTCTTTCGGTTCTTCCTTTTTTTCTCCCTCCAAGCTATATATAAGTAAGGGTTCTCCATGGCTACCCTTTTCCTTAACACACCCGGAGGTGACGATTTTCTGGTCAGATCTGTCATCGAAATAAGGAACCGACAGCCTCATTTCGCGAGCTAGGAGGGGGAACAAACAGCGAAGAAATGATGAGATGGCAAGGAGGGGGAACAGATCGGCCAAGCCACGTCACTCAAGGGTCGACGACGACGACAGACAAAGATTTCTCTCCCGAGAGAGAGAGAGACGGGAATGAGCGGCGGATCCATCAACGTAGGGTTTTTTTACCCCCTATCTATCTATTTCTCCGCTGATATTAACCCCTGCAATCACTAGAATTGCAACTCCGTTGAATTCTAAACGCAAACGAAAATTAACGAAACGACATAATCAATTTGCATTAATCGTTCCGTTTCGCAGACGAAGCCAATACCATTTGCGTTTGCCATTCCGTTTCACAAACGAAGCAAAATTTCATTTCGTTTACCGTTCCGTGTCCACGAAACGGAACAAAATAACAGGTAAACGGGTCCCGTTGACAGGCCTACTCTTAAGGGTATACTTAAAATCACCATCTCATTAATTCTCACTCTATGCAATATTAGTTCCCTTACAAAATTTATATTGCTTAAAAACCATAGCTCAAGTCTACATCAAACAAGCACAATCACCACAATTCCAAAAGCAAATATATATATATATATATATATTCTATTCCGTGATCCCCATCGAGAAGACCATAATAACTCATTGTATTAACGCAAAACATGCGTATAGAATAACAAGTACATGTAGCATATAGGTGTACTCGTATCAACAAATGAAAGGTGCATCTGCATGCTCGTCAGTGCAATAAAGCCCTGGCTGCTGAATATACCCTTGTTTCGCCAATGCCCGACGGGCTCTCAATACCAGTTTCTTGTTTGATATCTCCACATCTGTCTCAGCCAAAATGTTCTGAATTGCATTGCTAAGAGCTCCATATGCACCTTGTGGGCTGTTTGCATCAGCTGAGGTTTGGTCGGTCTGGCAACCACTAACCAGAATGCCATTATCAGGTAACGACCGTTTGCCTGACCCAGCATAAACCTCTTGTTTGCTGTTCACCTATTAATTCAGAAATTAAAATCACTTACGATTATAAAAAAGGTCAGCAATTATTCTTAACATGGAATCAAAGTATCAAACCATAATACAATGTACTTGACCATAATTAACCCAGACGGGAGGACCAATATGATCTAAAATGTACTTCACCATAATTATAATAACCTTTGTACTGACAACAAAGCAGCTTTGCACCCAATACATGTTAGAAAACAGGTAATATAGGTACAGTACTGACTCCCAGAACCAAATCCCTAATACATGGTTAGTAATGGGTTTAATGCCATTTTTTTTTAAGTACCTTTGTCTCCAAAGCTGGTTTCACATATTCTTCATCATTATCATTTAGCTTTTGTTTGAGAAACTCTTGTGCTAGAGACCCAACAACGGACATGAAACCACCAGATCCACCTTCACCAGATTGACCACCCTCTTGGAATTTGCTAAACAACACCTTCATGAATTTCTTGATTTTTGGGCTGGAATCTTCACCAAACATGTCAAACAGAGTTGGCCGGATCTTGCCGACATCAATGTCATCATTACCAGTTTTTTGTTTAAGGATTTCAATCAGAGTTGAAACAGGAAGCGAGCGGTTTTTGATGTGTCCATGGCTGGTGTCCGTGCTTTCAACCTGCTCTGATTCGTGGTGTCGCTGGTGCTGACGGTGACGGCCATGGCCGCCAAATTCTGTGAATTATTATTTGACAGATGACAAATGAAAAATCTATTCTATAATCTGTTCAAGGTCATTGGAACAGGTATGTTCTATATTTGGGTCTGGTACATGTGGTAAATCTGATTCATGGTGCTGCGGGTGCTGACGGTGAGGGCCATGGCCAGCAAATTGTGTGAATTATTATTTAACAGATGACAACTGAGAGTAGCAAGGTTGTACTGAGACATAATTCGAGCAGTTGACAGAAAACCAATGATCAGTTAATGTGCAATTGCATGATATAAATGAATCAATAGGTCAACTCGAAGAACTTGAGGTTTTGACCGTACAAATGCGTCTTAATTCCCAATTGGCAGACATGAGGGTTTCAAGGCACCCCCTGCCATAGTTGCAATCATACGCACACTATCTCTATCATCACCGTTTGTTTTGAATCTCACACGAATCATAAAAACACCCCCAACAAAAAAAATAAATAAAAAGTTACACCATGTCATGCACATTCAATCGAAACTGAATGGCTCTGATTGTGTGCCGTATACAGTTGGTGGTGTTATCAGATCACACGGATAGCAGAAAATACGGATTCAGCTCAAGGCTTACAATGGGGATGTGGGAGCAAGAATGAGAAAAAGGGAGATGTTACTGTAGAACAGCATTTAAGTTTTGTATGTACCTTCAATTGGAAGGTTAATACCGCGAGACTCAAGTGCTGATGTGGCAGCATGCTTAATGAATGAAGAGAAGCCAAAATGATGTGAGTCTTCTTCATTGTCATCGTCTTTTCTGGTGCTATCACCGATCTGTTCCTTGGTCTTGTCGAGAAGGCCACCGCTGTGGCATGAGTCTGAGACAATTGTGATACGGCAACCTTCTGGAAGCTTGTCAACAAAGTCTCTAAAATCATCATCTGCATAATAATATATAGAATAGAACCATTGTAGCAAGTAGGAAGGGAGCTGATGATCTGATGAATGGTGATTGAGATCTGAGCAAATTAAGCAACCTGTTATAAGATTCATGTCGCAGGGCACAATGCACTCGTCATAGCCGGTGTCATCGTCCTCTCCGGTCTCAGCTGGTAAACGGGTGCCATGGCCGCTGTAATGCATGAAGAGGACATCGCCCGGTTGGGCCGATCTGATGAGATCCGCCATGGCGCGGCGGATGTTGGCGCCGGTTGGCTGGGGGTAGGAGGGATCGGTGTCGATCATGACGACGATGTCGGCGTCGGAGAAGCCGAAGCGCTGGATGAGGCAGGAGTGCATGCGCCAGACGTCGTTGATGCATCCTTTGAGCTCGGCCTTGGTGGCGGGATAGTTGATTCCGATCAGCAAGGCTTTCTTCCCCATAGCAGCTAGCAGCTAATTCTTTGGATGGAAATTCTTATTGGATTGATGGAGATGGAGATGGAGATGGAGATGGAGATGCTTTTCTAATTGCTTCTTTCTTGGTTTCTGCCGAATGGGATTATGGGATTGGGAAATTGGGGAACAAATTTGGAGCCTTGAAGTCAGAGTTTGTGGTGCGAATGTTGCTGACAAATGTGAAGCCGGGTCGCTGAGCGCTGAATACTGAATTCTGAATGGTGGGCCAATATGCTATGGGATTGGGGGCCATGTTTTAAGCGTTAGAAGATCCTGATCCCGTCTAATAAAATAAACTGATCCTTTTTGTCATTATATTATAATCGACAAAGTATCGTAAGTCGTAACGCTGCTAATAGCAAATGGCTGCTTTTCTAGGGCCTGTCAATAGATATTCATTTTCTGAAAATATGATCCGTATCCGTATAAATGAATTCATGAATTCTTAAAATATATTTATTTATTTATTGGATTCGCATATGAATTTTAGAAAATGATTCATCTAATATAATGAATTCGCATTTGGATCTTATAAGATTTTAATTCGAATCTGTTATGAATTTGATAAATAAATAAAATTATATCATATGTCAATTAATAAAATAGACATGTTCAATTTAGTTTAAATTGAAAAGCAATATTTATGTTTCACTCTGTGTTGATTCATAAAGTTGAATAGTAGTTATTGTATTACTTAGATATATTTTATTATGTTATTTGATGTTTGTTGTATATTTTGAAAGTTGAAATAAATAGTTATGATTGTTGCTACGTTTATGATTAGTACAAATAATTTTAAGATTGCTATAATAGCAAATGTGAATTATGATTGTTGTTACGTTTGAAATAATTGTAAGATAACATGATAATTTTTTCGTCATATATTAATTATGTTATTTTTAATATTATTATAATACAAGATCCGAAATATGATCTGAATCTAATCAGAAATCCGTTATAATAGTAAATATGAATTCGCATTTGGATTCTCAAATTTTTTATTGGATACAAATCCGCATATGGATCTTATAAAGTTTTAATGGATTCGCATTTGGATCCTTTAGAATTTGATTTGAATCCGATCCATTGACAACCCTATGCTTGTCCAATCAGAATAACTTTATTATTTATCCCATATCCATACTCATTCCCATTCCCTATTCCCCTCCAATTTATTATTTGTTTATTATTGATTTGTCATTGTAAGCGACATGACACCGTCACACAAATCAGAGTTGTAAACGGATCGTACGGATAATGATTTTATCAGTATCCGTTATAAATATGAATAAGATATTGGACAAATATTTAGATATGAATCGGATATCGGATGAACATAAATATAAATATATTTTGAATATTAAATAAAAATATTATATATATCATTGAAAAATAATTATATACTATTTTTGATAAAATTATTAATTATAGAAATTAAATACTAATTATAAATATTAAATACTAATTATTATATTAATAGTTTAAATGTATTGGTAAATTATAAAAAAAATGTAATACATTAACACAAATTGGATATAAAATAAATTAGATTTATAATGCACACTAAAAATCTAATAAAAAATATATAATAGAAATATTTCGGATACTTATTCGGATAATATCGAATCAGATACCTTCGGATAATATCAAATATTGATGAATAATAGCTAAACGGTCGGATCCATTAACACCCCTAGCCTTAAAGACACTCACACACGTTCGATCAACCAAAAATAAATATTATTTGTCTAATTGAGGGATAAAATGGGTATAATAAAAAAAATACCATGACAAAAAATGGACCATCTAATTCTTATATGCTTTATATAATAGTATAGATTATTCAAATAATCCTAATTTTAATAATAAGAGTGATAAAATTAAAATTTTAAGAATATGAATGACAACGCGTCACAGTCAGTGGCGTTGTGTAAACGCGTCAGTCACGCTGTCGCGTTTGTGCAAAGACGCCACTGAGAGTGATATCTTTTAATTTTTCTTTTTAAAAAACCTCTTCAAAAACTTAGAGTTGCTTCCTGACGCCAGTGGGAAAAACACCACTCCCACTGGCGTCTTTTAGTTTTTTTTAAGAAAAATAATTAAAAAGTAAAAAAAAGGAAAGACGTCACTGCTAGTGGCGTCTTTGCAACGCGCCACTGGCAGTGGTGCGCTGCCATTCATATTCTTAAAATTTTGATTTTATCACTTTTATTATTAAAATTAAGATTATTTGAATAATTGTAATAAAAAACTTTATATTTAGACTACAACGTCATGAGTCCTGTAAACTTTATCTCACAATTGTTTTTTACAACTTTTTATATAGTTAACAAAACTAACCGTTGTACTATTTTTTATGCGTGTTTGGATGGGGTAGAATAGCACTATTTTCGGAATAGCAGTAATGTTCTCGAGTTAGCAACCATTCAAATACAAAAACAAAGTCGAGAATAGCAGCAGAACAGTGCTAATCCGCTAACTCCACGAAAATGTTGGGTTAGCAGATTAGTGTCCATGAGGATAGTGAAAAAAATAATGTTTTTTATATTAGTATGAAGTAGTATTAAATAAATATTATTATTAAATAAAATACTAAAAAATAATTAATTATTTTAACTATTCTCTCCACTGTTATCAAGTTTCTATCCAAACAATATTTTACTAATCCGGAATAATTAAAATTAGCACTCTTCTCATATTTCCCGAGATATCACTAATCTCACACTATTCTCAACTACTAACCCAAATAATGCTATTCTTACACTAATTCTTTCACCATCCAAACACACCCTATATAACTACAGCGTTATCATACAATAAGGGGCCTTTAAACATGACTCATGAATATATGTAAATTTGTTGTAAATATTTTAACTGTCACAAAGAATTTAAGTGAAGATATGTAATTAATTTACTACAGTTATAATTTATTAGAAATAAATATAAATGTATATACTAGAACAAAACATTCCTTTGATTGTAACATATGTAACAAATTCTGCTTTGATTTAAATATTATTATTAAATTCAGAGGCAACCAATCGGCTTGTCGCTCAATTAAAAAATGTGCCAGAACTGTTTCCATTCGTTAATATAATTTTCCACCAACAACTTAAAATGCATTAGATAAATTTTCATATGAATAAACTTTGCTGAGCCTGAGAACATTAGATAAATTTTATACAAATAAACTTAGTACCTTTGTATCATCAATATAATTTGGTACGTTACGTTCTTAATTTGATGGGATTTGGGACATATTTGAGCTTTTAGTACCTTTGTACTTCAATATAAATATGAACGTTGAAATTATGTTACTTTACGGAAAAAATAATTATGACGAAAATATTGTTATTAAATGAATTTTAAATTTATCTTTTAGTTTGCATACATTTGGAAGTGTTGGTATTGGGATTAGATGACGTGGACGTTAAAAAAAATCTGTACAAGCTTAGTCTTCAAGTCATAATTAAATTCATGGAGATGAGGTTAATGCATGAAATTTAATCAAACGTACCATGCTATATTATTGTTGGTTACAATCCTCTGGACTCAAAACCAAGTGATCCATATATACTACAACTACAATAACAAAACCAACAATCAACTACTCTAATTAACAGCTCGCCAAACAAATTAAATAACCCACAAGTTCAGTCACGGTGGCGGTGGCAGGAGCCGAGATGGTCGTTAGTTAGGCCGGCGGCTTGCATGAAGGAGTGGATGACGGTGGGCCCCACGAGCCGGAACCCGCGGCGGACCATGTCCTTGCTGATAGACTCGGATTTGGAGGTCTTCACCGGGATCTTTCTAGAAGAGGTGTAGCAGGGTGTGAGGGGCTTGTGGTTGACAAAACCCCAGAGGTACTTGTCAAATGACCCCAATTGGAGTCTCACCTGCACAACACAATGTCACAATGTCACAATGTCACATGCATCATGCATGGCATGATTGTGATCGATTAGGTTGCTTTATTTTTTAATTTTGTCACAAGGAAAATACAGAACCAGTTAATTACACAGTACTGGTTCTTTTGTAGGCAGTGCTATGATGAAGACAATCTATAGGCCATTAAAACTCTTTAGGTTAATTAATTATTTCAATTTTTGGTGAAATTGATTTATTGTTTCAACTTTCAACAGAAACACAATAGCAGCTAGGCTGGGGCCTGCTCTAGTCCTTGTTCAGATCAAAGAAAAAAGAAAGATAAATTAAGTAAAATTTGAGTTCAAATAATAAAGATTAGCTACCTCTAGGATTTTGTTAGCATTGTCAACAACACCTCTAACGAAGGTCAAATCCAAGCCATATTTCTCACTCAAAGACCCAATTTTACGCGCCGTGTATTGGGCCACTATTTCCGCATCAAATCCAGCAAATGCTTCCCTGCATTTGAAGCAATTAATATAGACCTATATACTGATTAACTAGCGTACAGAATGAGAGTTCTAAGTTCTAACTAAACTAAATCATTCAAGGAAACATGTAGCATGCATATATTGTTCGGACTTGTTCTCTGACTTTTGTATATTAGTTTCTAGTTCTAACCTGAATTCATTTCTCCTCTTTAAAATTGTAGTCCAATCTGACCCCACTTGAGCGCCTGACAGAACTAGAAGCTCAAATAGCATCCTGTTAGTAATACAAGTTTACCAATAAATCAATTAATTTAGACATTTTGCAAATTGTACCGTTACATTGAAATATAAAATTGTAAAAATTACAAGATAGAGAGATGGTTGCAAGCTTACCGGTCATCGTGTACCGGCACTCCCCACTCCTCATCATGGTACGCAACATACACTGGGTCTACATATGCATAACAGTAACACAAATTAATTTAAATAATTAGACATATCCCAATTGAAATATATGATGGCTGATCACAATCAATTCATCTTTGGCAAAATCCTTAGTTACCTGAGTAAGGTGTGATGAAGCTGCATCTTTTCTCTGCTTTGACATCACTTGCATTTCCCTCCAGATCCAGAGTTGTTATTTTAGCCTCAACATTCTTTGAGGAACCAACCCTTCCATAATGGGCAACCTTAATTTTCCTTTCTTCATGGGTGAGACTACCCTTTTGCCGGTACTCGGAGGAGATTGTACCTGGTACAACCAGATCATTTCCACCATTTAAATTTAATTTTACTTTCTTCTTCAGACTGTCGGATTTTGGTGTAACCGGCCTGGGTGAAATGGGTGCTGAGACCTTGTGAGGACTGACAGTAGTCTTGGTTTCCTTGTGACAGTCAAACTTTTTAAGTGATTTCTTTGGTGATGTTTGGCAATTGGGGTTCATCAGAATGTGATTGGATGCCGGTTGTAAGACTGGCCGGCCGTCAATTCGAGCCATAGGGGATTTGGCTGTAGAGATATTGCACATTGTTTGGGTAATTAGTTTTGGTGTAGTTGAAGAAGATTGGAAGGGGAAGGGAGCTAATTCGGTAGTGAGATGGAAATGGAGGGAAGGGTATTTAGGGGTATAAATAGAAGTACTTTAGGAGAGGATTGTATTGCAAGGAAGATAGGGAACAATGCATTGTTTCTTTGTGCTACTGCTTTATGCAGCAACTTGTGTTGTCAATTAATTAATAATTTAGTAAAGGCCTGAGATGGTTCTTCGCTTATTGTCAGTTCAATTCCTCTACATGTTATATGTCCATCATAAGTTTCAGATTTGCATACTACATATTAGGATCATTGATAGAGACTTTTATTTTATGTCCAGAAATTAGAAACCATTGTTGGTATATTATTTCTTCTTTACTAAACTAACAGAAATATATGTAGCTAATTAATGTTGGTGTTTGTTAATTTGTAGAGTTGTATTGGACTTGCATAATAGATATATACTCTATTTAGATAACAATAATCAAATTTAATACATATTTTTTAAATTTCTCTTTAAGACAGAATATGTTCCGGGATATTAATTAATTAAGTGGATGCATGTAAAGTACAACACAAAATTGGATTGGATATACAGTAAGATTATCCGAAACTGTGGCCTATTTTGAACTTAATTATGGTTGAAGGTGCAGTGCATTACACATGTATTATGTTAATATGAAAATGCACCACAGAAGTTTGGGACAAGAAATATCTTGTCCCTCGGGCAGTTGAAGTCTTGAAGACATGGAAGGGCATGCATGCAGGGACCTGACAAACTGCCACAGAAATTGAACAGATAAAAGACAAATAAATGAAATGAAACATGCATGAGTCAGGAAATAAGGCAATTGGAAGGAAAGGGCCCCTCCCCTCCTCTCCTCTCCCCTGTGAGGCTGTGAGGCTGTGACTCAGTGACCCTGTGACCCCTTAGTCCCTTAGTCCCTGTCCCCATTCCCCAACCAAGGGAAAGGGAAAGGAAAAGGGAGAGGGAAAGGCAAAGGATCACTCATTCACTTTTGATTGTGGATTCAGTCTTCAGACCAAGGCACCAGGCCTCACAGCGACCTACTCTTTTTTACTTCACAATTTTTCTCGACCTAATTATCCAACTCCTATGTTACAACTTGCAAAAATAATTGACACTTAATCTACCTCTGTCCTCTGTTTACGAGTTATTCTGATTTGTAAGAAGTTGATAAATCGAACTGTAGACCGGTACAGATATTAATTGAACATTCAGTAGTTGTGGGCATGAAAATAATAATAAAAAAATTGCAGTCTTAAATTAATCTTCTATTTTATGCCATCACTTCATCTATTATTAATTCAACAAATTAAAAGCATATATATATATATATATATATATATATATATATAAAATAATTAGTTATGTAAGTGGTGCCAGTGAAGTTTTGGAGGCACGCTGAGGCAGTTAACTGCACAAACTAATTAATGCATTGTAACATTGGTTGTACTAACTTATAAACCAAGACTACAGCAGGGTTAAATGGCCTTTTGCTTCATGTGCTATTTTATTAGGAGACCAAATCCTTTTACCAAGAAATGTAAAGGGTTACAGCTAGCCAAGATTCTGAGCTACACATACATTGATACATACATGAATACATGATACCTATATACATATGAGATAGAAACAGTTGTCTCTTAGTACTTCTGACAATGCATGTATCAGTTGCTGAAAGCGAATTTCAAAATCTTAATTTGCTTCTTTAATTTCACCAGTCCAGGCTAGATATGCATACACTGGTAATTTATCGGCTGGAATGTAATCGTACGCGTATACTGCATGAGGAAAATACTGACAATTATATTCATTTATTGAAGAACAACTGTGACCATAGACAAAATTGTTGCTAAATTAAAATAAAAAGCTCGTGATCGCATTATCTGTGTAATTAAATAATATATTGTTATCAAATTAGATAGTAAACTATTTGCTTATAGAAAAACTACTGTTATTGGATGGTCTAAATTTGTTTAAAACATGAATTTTCTCTTTATATAAGCTTTTGGGTTAGTCTAGTGGCTAAGCTCTAGAACTTCTTTTCTAAAGCGTGGGGTTCCAGACCCATGACACTTTTCTTTGTTTAAAAAAAAAATCTTTGGAGCCAAAGTAGTCGATATGAAATAAAAAAATATAATCTTTGGACCCATGACACTAAGCACTTGCTACTAACCTAAAAAAAAACTCTCTTTATACAAAAGTAATCAAAATGGATACGAAATAAATAAACTATGATTTCTAATAAACGTACATCAAATAATCAACTCTGATTTGCTTGAAATCAATATTTGGAGCCAAAGTAGTGGTTCTTACGGTGCTTCGCGAAAAAAATATATACACAATATATTGGTATCCTATAAATTTGAAAAAAAAATAATACATTTACTAAAATAAAATAAGTATATATTTTATAGTTTAATATGCTTATATCGAATTTAAATCAATTTACTAATTTATAGTCACTTATCCATTTTTGATAAAACCGAACCGTTAATTTTAAAAACAAAAATGTTGATTGAATGATGACCAATTGGTATTAATTAAGATTGTGCCAAAACTGATACATAATCAGCCCAACTAAATAACAAAAGAACATATTTATAACATTATTTTTAATATAATTTATTATTGCGGTTAAATGCCTTATAACAAAACTTCTTATGTCCCTAATTAATTTGATGCATAATGTAGTAGTAACATTAATAATTACATGCAGAAAGGAAACCTAGCATGTGGGATTCTACATCAAAACAGAGTGCTGGTAGTACCAGATAGACAGCAAGCTGCCCCACCAGAGCCTCTTTGTTTGTTTGGTGAAGAGTCAATTATTTACGCAACCCCACTACTAGTAACGCGCTTTAATTAAGTTGAGGCTCTCTCTCTCTCTCTCTCTCTCTCTCTCTCTAATTAAAATTGAAAATTAAATAACCACTGTTTGCTATAAATCAATGAATAATATGTGCTTGCTTGATCTTGACCTCTAGGCTACGATTAGTCGTATCACTAAACAATATGCATGTCTCCCGCTTCAGCTTGATTAATTATTTCATAAGCTGTTTGGTCTCACAAGCCATTGATTGTGACAATAACATGCATGTAAGGGGCATTGTTTGCCAAAACTCTATATCCATCTCTGTTGTGTGCTCGACCAAAGGTAGGTTTAATTAGCTGCATATATTATCATTATTATTTTTTTCCATAAAACGGACCAACACATTTCCACATCAGAGTAAATTAAAACAAACAAACGATTGGAAGGAACGCTTGCACGAAAATACAACTCAAACATGTAAATGCAAAGGGAATATCAAAATCGGTACCAAAATTATACAGATTATGTTATTCATATTGAGTGAGTTATTTTTACTTTATTATACAAACTTATTTTGTACAATTAATATTGTGATTATATATTATTCACGTTAATTGAGATTGAATAATTGAGTGATATCAATGTTAGATTGAACTAATAAATATAGAAAATAAATTGCATAACAAAATTATTAAAATAAATAATATGATTTTTGATATCTTCATAACATTTTTCATATGACTATTTTATTTTGATATAGATGTGGATGTGGTTAATAAAGCCTTCTTAAACATTGAAGCCCAATTTAGTCTGAAATTATATAGCCCAAATAAGAGGCCCACTTAATGCAATCCAATTATACAAGTGGGAATTGTTAATTTAATCCCAATTCCCAAAGGACGTAAACCTTGATATCCATGGCATATCTGGAATCTGTGTTGTGACCTTAGTAGTGGCAGTGCTGTCACGATGTCTCATACTGTCATACACTTTTAAAATCTCTCCCTCTCTTATCCCTCTTTCTTTTATGTTTGTGCTTTTTCCATTTATTTATTCATTCCTTCCTGGCTTAAGTTCCAAGTTCTTAAATCTTAAAAGTGAAGTATTGCTCACTTCCTTATTCTCCCTCCTCTTCCCTTTCAAGTTCCAACTTCCAACTCTCTGCCTTTCAGCCTCTACCAATTAATAGACTAATTAATAGCGGCGGAGCAATTCGACAATGGCCAAGGCCAAGGAAAAGGACACCAAAGACAAGGGTTTGCTTCTCCGCCTCGCATGGACCTGCGGTGACACCAAGCTTCTCCTCACCTCTCTCTTCTTCCTCTGCTCTCTCGCCACCATTTTCCACTTCCACTCCTCTGTCACCTCTCTGCCCCGCACCTCCACTCTCCTCTCTTGCCTCCTACCCACCGCGCCACCTTTCCCCCCCAACTCTTCTTCATCCTCTGCTCCACTTACCATACACCCACTCAAGACAGACCAAACCGGTCCTGACTCTGTTGTCAAGAGGTCCTTCAACCCGCTCGGCTCCTCTGCCTACCTATTTATTCAAATGAGTGCGTACCGGGGAGGCACCAACACATTTGCCATTATCGGGCTTGCCTCGAAGCCGCTTCATGTGTATGGCAAGCCCCGATTCAAGTGTGAATGGATTGACAATGATGATAACGGTAATGGTACCTCTCTTTCTGTTGATGGCTACAAAATCCTGCCCGATTGGGGATATGGAAGGGTATACACAGTGGTGGTGGTGAATTGCACCTTTGACAAACCGGTCGGGCTTAGCGGGTCCGGTGGTAAACTGGTTGTGCATGCTAGTACCAATGGTGGTGGAGATAGAGAGGTGAATTCAGTTGAGAGCTTTGTAGCGATTGAAGAACAACCCGGTACCGTTAATGGGACTATTTTCACCGCTGCTCCTGATTATGACTATCTGTATTGTGGTTCGCCATTGTATGGAAATCTCAGCCCACAGAGAGTCAGGTACTTCAATTTTCATATGATGTGGTTAATGCAAAAAATCCACATGCTTGTAAATATGGTATTAATTTTAACATTTAGCTAGATTGATATGGTAAACTCCATATGGTTATAAGATAAACATACGTAGTACTACTAAGGAGCAAAAGATGAATTACACTGCCTCTTTCATTCTCCAAATTTAAACCTTTGTCAGACCAAACTGAAACTTATTTCTGAAACATACAGTACTAACACAAAACAACATATTAATTAAAAAATAATAGTAATAAGGAACTCTTCTAATGTGTTTCTATGTTATCACGACAGGGAGTGGATTGTTTACCATGTGAAGCTCTTTGGAAAGCGGGCCCATTTTGTCATATATGATGCCGGTGGGGTCCACCCGACAGTGATGGATGTGTTGCGGCCGTGGGTTGAAATCGGGGCTGTAACGCTGCATGATGTACGTGATCAAGAACGCTTTGACGGGTACACAAATAGTTCTATGATTCTATCAGATTCAAAACTTCTCAGTCCAAAAACACTGGCTGTTCTTGGCATAAATAAGGAATTGTGCAATTGTTAGTATTGGCACTATATATAATATTATTAGTATAAATATTTTTGGTCTAATCGAATTTTAGTTGAAATTGTACATTACATATATGCAGATAACTTTTGATGATCACTTCAACTTGTCAGAATTTAAGAAAACATATCACAGCGTGTATTTCTCAGACCTGAAGGTGTCTCTTTCAGGTACTACCACAATCAGTTCCTGGTGGTGAATGACTGCTTACACCGGTACCGATTCAATACAAAATGGATGCTTTTCTTTGACGTGGATGAGTTTGTGTACTTGGAACCCGGTCTGACGGTTGATTCATTGCTTAAGGAGCTTGAGCGCTACACACAATTCACAATCGAACAGATGCCGATGTCTAGTAAATTTTGCCGAGCTGATGATAAAGGAAAATCATGGAGGTATGCTAATTTTCTCTTGTTATGATTTTATCATTTGTATATGACAAAGTTGGTATCGTATTGCATAATTTCTGCAAGAGGCTTGACTGGCACTTTCAGAATTGTTGATAAGAAAAAGGTATGCACTAAATAAAATGTATACTTATTAATTGGGTGAAGAAGTATATATTGGAACATAAAATGGTATGACGGATAGACTTAATGATGGCTGCCAAAAGAGAAACAAAAATTAGTACGCAAAGTAGAACAAAAGCACCCATATGATGGTTAATTGCAGGAAATATGTATTTAATTTTATGTCATGTGGGGGTGAGGCATAGCGGAAGTTAAAAGGTGGTATAAATAAATATAAATAAGGAATGAGATATATCTTGGAAGAACCCTGGTGGTGGGAAGGTTTGGCGGTGCATGCGGTGCCTGATAGACTAATAGAGTGATAGCAGTGGAGGTGAGAATCGTTCTGTGATGTTGGAATTAGTGGAATTTGTTTGGATACAGGTGCAATTATGGGAAGAACGAGACAAAATGAGTGGCCCACCTCCAGCTGGCCTATTGAATTCAATGAAATATTTGCTATCCCCTCCTATGCTTAGCTGTTCTTCTTCAGAGAATTTCTCCAGTCTTTTTACATTTTTTTTTCTGGCCTTATTTTAATCACAAGATGGAAATATTTTGTCCCTTTTTGTCTTTTGAAAGATTAAATACACAAACTTCCAATTTGTAAAGAACTATAGATACCATGGACTAATAATGAAATCACATGTAATGAAATAAATAAAAGTATTAAAATTTTAAGAAATAACGAGATTGGTTTGTTTCTTCAAAGGCATATTTTGAAAATCATATCTAACCTGGCACACGTTAGATTAAACATCCAGAAATACAACCTGTTGCAAGTTTGTTAACTCCTGGTGAAGGCACATCTGCCTACCTTCTTTTTCCTCTCTCGTTATCACACTTCTTTCGTTAAACCAATCAATGTTTCAGCATCACATGAAACAGATATTACACTTCAATCGAGTATAGTTGCTGGTTCTTTTGTGGAACCTTATGTTGCACTACATGTGACAACATCATGATGAACTGGAAGTTTGGAGCTGTCCCGCAATGAAAGGAATAAATCAACAAATAGAATCTTCTTCCTTTTTTTTTTTTGGAATTATATCAACTTTTGTAAGCTATAGTAAGATATGTCAGGCTTTCATAATTAGTGATGGTGCCTTGGGGGGGACTAGTTTGCTTTACGCATGTGATGCCCGCTATAATGCACTCTTATCTCTCTTTTGCATTCCTGTCCAGGATGTGGGGCTTTGAGAAACTAGTGTACAGGGATGTCAAGAGAGGGATCCACCGTGATCGCAAGTACGCAATACAACCGCGCAATGTGTTTGCCACCGGGGTACATATGTCGCAAAATATAGCTGGCAAAAGCTTACACAAAACCGAGGGGAGGATCAAATACTTTCATTATCATGGTACAATTGCAAATAGAAGAGAGCCGTGCGCTGAGTTCACTAATGCGACTGAGTTATCATTTGATCGAACACCGTACGTGCTTGATGAGACATTAAGGCGGTTAGCCGGTTCAGTCAAACTGTTTGAACTCAAGACCATCAGTGACCGATTGGTTCACACTAGACAATAACAATCGATTCTATCTAACATGGTGTTAGGGGTGATTAATTGATTCTTTTTCTCAATTATTTATTGCAACTCTTTAATTTGTATAAGATATCATTTGATAACATAATCATTTTTGTGAAGAGATGATACAGAACGCTTTCTAAACTTCTATGTATATATATGGTTATTATTCATTATTTTGATGCTCTCAAGCTTTGTCGTATATATTTTTATCATTATGAAAATGTGTTGAGTTATTGGTTACATCTGTGTAAATACATAACCAAAACCAAGCAATGGAAAACGATAGATCCGTAATGACAATGAATGGGGAAGCACCCTTTTTTGGGAGCATTAAATTAAGACGCATAATTTGGTGTCGGTGAAAGAGACAGGTAACTTTATGATTGAAAGTTAGCAGCGTTACCATATGACGACCCAAAGGCATCTCGTACCAACATGTATGGAGGAGGATTGGATTGGCTTTAGTTTTAATGTTTTATCAGTACAACATTGAAAAAAAAAAAAAAAAAGTTATACAACAATCTTACGAGTAACCGAGGAATCACCAAATATGACATTCCCACTTGTACTTCCTATGCCTAATTAGCATAAAAATACCTAATAATTTACAGCATTATGAACCAAGGGGGTTCAGCATAGTAACCCATGGCGCAAAAAGCTAGGCTACCTCCTATAATTGTACCGCCATGCCATACCATACCCAGTGTCATGCCGAACAATTTCCCTCCAAAAAGTCAAAGTCAACAAACAATGGGCCTTGGTAGTTGGTAGTGAGAGAAACTTCCGCAAATTTCAAACTTTTCGGTGGGCAAAGATACCATCCAGATCCGACTCCAAAGATGGGAGCCTAAAAAACCACTGGCCAATGGGCCCTGCTATTTATTCTTCTCTAGCTGACTCAGCAGTGAAGGGACCTCGACTGCTGAGTCATCATCATTTTCAGCTCCTGGAAAAAGTATCTCAGTCTTTCTAGAAACTTCGCTTGGCCCGGCATGCAATGCAGATGTCAACTGACTGACAGCCTCAGCCACACGCCTGCTTGCCTCCTCTGCCATTATTCTCTGCCAAGATTCAGTGGCCACTTTTATTGCTGATATCTCAGCTTCCAAAGTCGTAACCTTCTCTTTTGTAGTCACAGCCTCTTCTTTGGAATGCTCGAGCTTGCTTCTCAGCTCGGCTACAGTTGTCTCCAATTGTGCAATTTCTTCATTTGACTTTTGATTTTCTTTACAAGGATGTGGCACTGAAGGGGATGCGTATGGAGGTGTGGATTGTGAAAGAGGCGGTAGTGACACTGGCGGCGGTGGAGGCAACAGTGGTGCTGAAAGTGGTGGCAGTGGCAGCGCTTGCTCGGTGGGAGGCATAGGGGATCTTGGTGGGAGATTGAGTTCCTGCAATTGAAATAGCCAGATAAGAATTGCAGATGCAGCATAAGAAGAAAATCTTATAGAATTATAGAATAAGCCCCTTTTTTTTTAAGAAGCAACATAAAAAAAATGAAAAAAAAATAAAACACATCAACTGAACTATCTCTATCGAAATCATCTTTTAAAAATTAAAATATAAAAGATGAAACATACTAGAAGGATTTCTTGGTGTTGCTGAGCATTTGATTCAGATTTTACCAAGGCAGTGTTAGACAGACCCTCTACTGAGGACACACTTGTGCTCTCCATTTGACTCAGGTTAGGTTCCCTCAAGTTTGCCTCAGACCTCTCTACTGATGGCAATCTCTGCAAACCCTCCCTTCGACCCTGATGTTCTGTAATGGGGTTCGAGTCAGGTAACTTCTCCATCTGTGAGATACTCAAACCACTCCCAATTTGGCCCTGATTTTCCATTGAGTGTGTCCTATCATCATCTTTGTCCAGCAACATACGATTTGCTGAGTTCATTTCAGGTGAGCTCCTCTCTGTTGTTGAACCCTCCTTCATTAGACCTGGCTGTAGCACCAAACTCTTTTCAGCTCCATTTGCATTAGCCTTCTCCAAGTTTGTGTCACAGGAGATCTCCGTTGCTGACAAACTCAGGCTAGCCTCAATCCGAACTTCATTCAATGATGAACTTTTTTCTCTAATTGTATACGGTTTTTCTAATTCCCTGTCGGTTGAACCGTCGGTTGATGCTAGAGTCAAAATGCTGGCCATTTCACTATGTGAATCAGGTTTTGATGCACTAGCATCAGCCGACTTGTCCCTTGAAGATAGACTCAAGACTCCCACCATTTCACCATGACCCTGTGGCAAACTCTTAGCTACTCCTTTTGTACTGTGGGACCTTTCAACTGACGACAAGCTCAGCTCAATCCCAACTGTACTCTCTTCCTCATGGCGTGCTAATTTAGCACTAGATGACATCTTTGATGACAAACTAAGAGTTGCATCCATTTCAGCCTGGTTTTCCAACATCCTCCCATCTTTTTCATTTGAATTAGGTTTCGTCATGCCGGGTAACCTCTCGAGTGATGACAGGCTAACTGTGCTCTCCATTTGATCCTGACCTTTTGAAAAGGTCCTATCTCCCTCACTTTCATTACAACTTGCTGAGTTTGTTTCACTTGACTTCTCCGCTGATGATCGGCTAAACATCCCATTTATTTGGATTTCATTTTGAGAAATAATCCTCCCCCCTTTATTAGCATCATGATTTGCAGTGCTTCCATCAGTTGACCTCTCTATTGATGAAGCACTTGCCATGCCTTCACTTTTATTTTTATCAATTTCATATGCTTTTGCATATGCAGCATTAGTAGCATTAGCCAAAGCTGTCTCAAGGAACAGCCTCTTATCCATTGGCGACATACTCAGTGCACCCTCCATTTGAGACC
This sequence comes from Schoenoplectus tabernaemontani, assembly GCA_037127355.1. Taxonomy (NCBI): domain Eukaryota; kingdom Viridiplantae; phylum Streptophyta; class Magnoliopsida; order Poales; family Cyperaceae; genus Schoenoplectus; species Schoenoplectus tabernaemontani. Next base: position 335,141 of record CM073744.1, on the reverse strand, counting down.
GACTCCGTGATAAAATCCTGAATCTACTCATGTAAGGATTTGATGAGTCTGTATTAGTATTTGTACACCTTGTATTACTGTTTTCTGTGTTCATATCAGCTGGTCTTATATCCACTGTACTAGAATCAGGGTTTGCAACTGGCAACATATCCATTGATGAAAGGGTATAGATGCCTTCTATCTCATTCTGCTCTTGTGACAAGCTTCTCCGTACTTTGGTTAAATTAGGGTTCAGCAAGCTTGTGTTGTGTGACTTCTGAGTTGGTGACAAATGAGATGAGCCCTCAATTTGAATTCCATTATCTGACAAACTCCTCTTTACTCTACTGACATTAAAGTTCACTAAATTCATGCTGGAAGATCCCTCCACTCGAGCCCCGGTGAGTATGCCCCCCATTTGGTTCCGTATTCGTGAATTAGAGTTTTCTATCTGCAGGTTAAGTGATCTCTCAGACGGCAGAGTAAACAAGCTCTCTATGTTACTTCCATCTTGTGAGCTCCTTTCAAATCTAGTGCTGCAGAATGTGAATGGAGGGAAAGATGCACAATGACGAGGTCTAGGCGCGCCGTTCCTATCCCCCATGTTAGTGGATACGGGCCCCACAACTGATGATGGACTGGCCCCAAAGTTTGAGCCAGTTCTCATCCTTTTTACAGCTTCTTGATTAACATGCCTCATCAGTGATGGATCCAAGGCTGCAATAAATGAGAAAGGTGTAAGCTCTAACAAAAAGGTGCCATGCTACAACTACAAGAGCAAACCAGCACTATGATGGTAGTCATGTATTCTCGATTCCCAACTTGTACCTGTGAACTGGTTCTCACCAGGATAGATTTACTTATCTCACCATCAGATAAACCAAATGTACTTGTCATTATCATAATAGCAGCATCATACCAAACCATAGTAATAACAGTAACTATTCTACCAAAACAGAACATGAAAAATTAACTTACCTGTATCATCTCTGCTAGTAGTGATGGGGTGGAACAGGATGCACCACCGACCTGGCAGTGACAATAACGGATGAGCTGGGGCAAACAGATGTTGGGTTTCCTCCCAGTTCAGATGGACTGTGACCTGCTGCTGAATATGCAGCAGGCCCTACAACTGACAGTGGAGTGGGTCCTGCTACTGACAGTGGAGTGGGTGCCATCACCGATGTTCTTCTAAGCAGTTCAGTGGCCTCTTGATTTAGATGCCTCAGTAATGCTGAGTCCATACCTATGTATCAAAACATTGAAATTAGCGCTAATATACTAAAAATAATTTTCACCAAAATAACTGTAAGTTCCTGTTCTTATTCTTTTGTTTCTGCTTAAGCATTATAATCAAGTCTTAGGCATTATGACTGAGTCTTAGGCAAAAATTGTCAGGTTGTACATCCCTGGTGCACTACCAAACCAATCAAAAAGCAGCATTGGTAAGGAAATGCCATTTGGTACCAAAACGAATACGCCAGTACAGCATTTTCTCGAATGAAAAACTTGTCAACAGGATTGACTCACTGGTTTCTTCTCTGGCAGAAGAGACGGGCTGTATGGTTGATGATGCTGACCCTACTGTAGTAAGTCCTGAAGGACTGGGACTGGGCCCTACAGCTGGTATGTTGAGCTGGTCCACCTGCTGAGTGGTTCCTACAGGAGGATTGGTTCTCTGCCTCTTTGTTGCATCTTGATTGAGTTGCCGCAGTACAGCTGGATCCATCTCTATACATATACCAAAATAGTGAGACACCTACATAAATATGTAAATACATAGAGAAAGAAACGTGAAATGATAAAGACTCCTTTTGACAAAATAGGGAAGTGGAGAGAGAGAGAGAGAGACCTCTGGAGTTGGTACCGGAGGAAGCAACGATAGTCACCTCGTCATCGTCATCATCATCCATGTCAGAAGCACCAAATACAATACAAGTGGAATAGCCATCTTTGCTCTGAGGAGGACACTCTCCATTTTGTTTCAAACTGGAGACATTGTAACAAGTGTGCCTCCTGTTGTATGTCACATCAAACAGAGGTGGGTCATCGCTGTTAAGCTGTTGCACCTGCTTGGTCGCCTGACAGTTTTGGTCATGTAGGTAAGTGCACCGGTAGTAGCACCTACACAAGGGTGACATCATTGTAAATTAAGCATGGAAAATTGCAGCAGGTCGTTGGAAATGGCAGTCTACAAGTCATGTACATGCTAAGCAGGCAAGGATGATAACAGTGGGAACTTTTACAGTCATTGAAAGTGGTATAGAAACATTCAAATAGATATAACAGGTAGAGTTGGATCAAGTGCACTAGTAGTATAAGGGTAAAGTACAAGTTGTCTTATTATCAGAACTAGTAAGACATTCACTAGTAATAATTCTATACAGATTATATAGAAACAAAAAGAAAATATAGACTCTAATAAATGTTGTCTTGGGTGCTTTTCTAAATCCCCTTTCTCCCTGTGTGTGGGTGTTGCAAGGTGGCAACTGAGTGCTTACTTGTATAGCAAAACCAAAAGATAAATAAAGGGAGAATCCGATCTAGAATTATTGAATGCTAAGATAGAAATAGACCTAGGGAAGACGGTTCCTCGAATTTTCTTTTCGCCATATTTTCGCCACTGGTAGCCATCGTGATGTGGGGTTTTTGTAACTGTCTTCCATGATTCGTCTTTTCCTTTCCTCCTTTCCAAAGAATAAATACAACTACAATAAGTTAATAGCTTTTAGAAATCCTGCCTCTGCGCCAAAATATTAGGAGAAGAAATTTTGTTGCTTCTGAATGTAAAAAAGAAGAAAATTTTCTGGACAGACAACTAATAGATGTTCATCAGAGAGAAATGAAAAAAAAAAAGATAAATAAATAATTTGATAATGAGGTTGTAGGTGACTGGAAATTAACATGAGGAAGTTACTTTCTAGTATGTTCCGCGGCATCTTCGGCATTGTCGGGAGAAGAAATAGCAATTTGAGTAGGGGGGTTGGGTGCTAATTGCTTGTTGAGTTGGGGTCGGGCATTGGAGGGCTTGATGTGAGGCTTGAGCACATCAAGAGAGGTCTTGAAAGCTCGCACTATCTTCTCCGCGAGATCTAAGGTCATAGATCTGGTCTCCGGTTTCTGCGCGAGGAGTATGCAGTGGAGCTGGACCGCCAGATCGTAGCCACGAGTCATCTCCTTGATCGCCGGGTCGAGGTCCAGCGGCGGCGACTGCACCGCCGACACCATGGGAGTCGAGGATGAATTGGTGGAACTTCCAGGGGCGAAACGGGAAAACGAACTTCGATGGAGAGAGAAAGAGAAGAGACTGTGATTAGCCACCTCGCGTCGCATGGATGTTAGAGAGAGAGAGAGAGAGAGAGAGTCATAACTCATAATGTCAAGCAAGAATTGCCATTTTTTTACTGATTAAAATGCCTATTTGTGCTTCAACCCTTCCAAATTCTGTTATTCAGTATTTAATTTCCTACCGATTTAGATGGAAAATGATCAAATAACGAAAGTTATTTGTATAAGAGAGATTAAGAGTGGAAGTGGAAAACTAATATTATCATTTGCGCCAGATTTAGTATGTGTAGGGGGACCAAAAGATAATGAGGAACTTCGGGATACATAGTAAAATACCATCGCTGGACTTTTGATGTTAAATAATATAATATTTCTTTTATCAATTCAAGTCCATGGCCCATGGCCCATGCCCCATGCCCCTCAGGCCTCAATACTATTTATTTATTGGTCATCAATCTTATCAGCTGAATTAGATTAGTATATTTATCATGAACTGCTTGCTGCATTGAATAAAACTATAAAAGATTGATCCAATACCAAAACACGACCACATACTTCAAGTTATATTACATGATATCAAGCTTTTCAAAAACAGACTTTAAACTTCATTTAAATAGTTTAAACGGTTTTGAGACACTGGCGTTAAATATTTGTGACAAAACAATCGGTTTTTGTCTCCGTTAAAACATTGCTGAATTTCGAATAGTTTAAAAGTTCTATGATAAGTCTTTCGCCCAATTAATGATTAAGAACTTTAAACCTTTCTCATTATTGTTTATAATTATTTTCTTTGTAATCTTTTGAATATAATAGTTGAAGATTTTTAATTTTTAAGTATTAATTATTATAAATACTACTTACTTTAATTATTAAGTATGTTGGTATGAGGTAGCATGATCTAGTCTTTTTAAATGTAAAATGAAGGCATAAAATGATTCTGTTTTATGATTTAACAGCCGTGTAATTATGTTTTAATGCTAAATAGTTAAATAATAGTTAAACTATTAAGAGCCGTTAAATATTTTTAAAAGCTTCATGACATCACATGAAATTGAGGTCTATTCTTTTTTTTTTATGAAAAGATGGGTTGAAATTGGGTTCTAGCTGATTGCATTAGTATATGAGAATGGCACTACAAAAATAACTTTTTATTATATTGTGAAGCATTCTTTGACAATCATTTATTTTTGATAATCTTGACAATCAATTTCGTATAAATTCACAAAAGATATTAAAAATAAAAAATATAAATATATTCTTGAACTTATGAATTAATTATTTTTCAAGTTTCATGCAATTTGGATGTCATTTGATATTCCATCAAAGATCATGAGAGATCGTTTACATTAACACCCCTAAGAAAGTCAATATTTACTTATTTAGTAACACACGCCTTATAAGTTTATCCTTTATTTAATTAATAGTTTTTGGTTACGCTCAGAATTCAGAAATCACAGAAGTCAACATTTTAGCAAAGTTGGCTATTTAGCTTTAAATTATTATTGTCACAAAAAGGCAAAACAAAAAAGAAAGACGTCCCAGTGGTAAGTGGTAACTAGCGGGTAGGTAGGCACTAGGCAAGCAGGCCGGTGCCAAAATAATGATGGTTAAATAATTGACAATTCAGAATTAAGAATTCGAATTGACTGAATCCAAATAACTCCAAAATACATATAATATAATAATATAATATAATATTTTAGTAAACAAAGTACAAGACAAGTGGGGGAGAGCCGTGTTAGTGTAGGATTCCATTTCCCTCAAATATTATTATTATTATTATTATTATTATATGGAGCTCCGGCGCTGCATCTGCAACCCACGCCACGCAGATCATATCATAAATAAAATAAAATAAATATACACAACATTTTTACCATTTTGGGAATCGCCAAAAAGAAAAGAAAATGTTGTCGTCTTATTATTTTTATTTTTTAATAAAAACACAGGAGATGCGCGTCGGCGTGTCCACGTGGCACCTCTCGTCCCCAGCTGTCAGTGTCCGTGAAGGCGATTAGGAATTTAGGATTAGGAAGGGAAGGTAATGAGCACTCTAAATCTAACACTTTTTCCTTTTTTTCGCTTAATTTAAAGGTAAAGTTAGGTATATACTTCTCAACACATTTTTATTTGGATATTTATTTTTTCAAATTTGACAATTAGATATTTTCCCCTCAAAATATAAAATTTTTAGTTATTTACCCAAACCTACTATTATCCTCAAAAATAAATAAATTAATAATTAATTAAAATTATAAAATGATAAAAATATCCCTCCATCGGTCAACAACTCACCTTAATTTCGTTAAGAGGTAGTAAATTGAGAAGCATTAATTTCATCTTTACCAACTGATCAAGTTGAATAATATAAATTTCAAACTTTAATTTTCTCCACATCTCAAATCTGAAACTCTCAATAAACACATATCTTTTTCTTCACAGTCAATATTTAGAAGATTCAGTCACATGTGTCTTAGAAAGGCTGCTGGAGCTCGATCAGTCTTTCAGGGAGACTGATGATTATGTCGAATGTTGCTGATTATCTCTTCCCGAGCTTGTGAAATCCATGAAAAATAAATAGCAAAACTATTTAAAAAGACCGTTGTAGATTTAAATAAATAATAAAAATGAAAAGAAAGATATTTTTGTTCTATTATAATTTTAATTAATTATAATTTCTCTGAACCAATTAAAACCAATTATAATTTCTCTGAACCAATTAAATTTGACAAGCCACGTCAACGAAGGAACAAAAAATTAGTTACGAAAATATCATTTTGACAATTTCATTCTATTCAGGGATGACACTCTTAAAATGAATTGTCAATTTGATGACGTGACATGAAAATTTAATTTTGATAATCGACACCGATACAGATGCTCTTAAGGATAAAGACAACAAGTGATAAATAAATAAAGACAATAAGTACTAGATAAAGTATTTTATAATCATTAAAACTTAGAGATAAAGGTCATAAGACTTAGAATTTTTGAGGTTTAGACCCTTCAAAAAAGTTTAATTATTAGAAACAAAAAAATATGACTTCAAATAAAGGACGCTAAGACATATATAAGTTAAGACACATTATGTTAAGTTAAGATCTAAGAGTTGACCTATCATGGTGTTCGGTATTAAAATTTAAATTGGCGACAATTGCACGATCCTTTGAAGTTAAAAAACTAAATTGTAACATTAGATATTAAAATATCACATAACAGATTTTAAAACTTTATATATTAGATATTAAGACATTAAAGATGTATAAATGAGAGATACACAGTTAGTCAGTTCCTATTTAATATTTATTTTAGATATTTTTTTTGTCCAGTATTAATTAACGAAAGATAAAATTTAGAAATGCAAGGAGTACACGAAAAAAGTGGCCTGAACTTGAATTTAAAGTACAACGATGTAATAAAAAAATTGAAGGTCTGAATTTAAGTTGGGCATCACATGATATGCAATCAAACAGGTATTATTCTAATTATAAAAAGTCATCCCAATAATTTTACATTAGAGAAGGTTAGCTCTGTCATAAGTGTTTACCCCTGAAAATTCGGGGAATTAAAAAAAAGTAACTTGGGATAAAATATTAAAAAATTCAAGGAGAAATTTTAAAAGCCCGAAGAGATTTAATTCAAGTCCAGAAGCACCATGAAAAAAAAAGAATTTTGTGAAATGCTCAAAAATCAAAATTCCTAAGAAAAGAATTGAATGCCGAAGCTCTACAAATTCAAATCGAAAACCTCTTCGAAACCTAAAATCTCAAAACTCAAATTTTATGGAAAAATCAAATTCTCCATAAAATTCTGAGAATTTTCATATATTACTTGATATTTTTGGAGTTACGGAAATCAAAGAAATTCCAAATTATCGATTAATATAATGAAAAATTAATTAATCAAGCGTTAAAAATTAATTGATGCTTGACCAAGGGGCAAAATGGTAAATAAAAATTACCATAAATTTTGTTATATTTCAAGGAATTTTTGAGCAAATTTTGGTGCAATTTGGACAAAGGGAGCTTTGAGAAACAATTTAAAAGCAAAGGAGAAATAAGAAAATCAGCAAATGGAGGGCTCCAATTAAAAAACAAAATGGAGAGGGGCCAAATTCGAAAATTCTCATACTGCTACAGTCCCGAGCTACAGTACCGAGTCTCTCCACTTCCCAAAATTCGAAAATGGTGATGGTGCTCCCGTGCGACGAAAATCCACATATTATATACCGTTGGAAAGAGCACGGAGAGGAGAACACAATGAGATAAAGAACTTGCAAAATGGTTGAGCGGTTTGGGAGAAAACTGAAGGTGAAGTTTAGATCCAAAAATGAAATTGAGCAATCCGAGTCATAATTAATCAAATTGACACTTCAAACACCTTCTCCATGGTCACAAGAGATTGTTTGAGGGCTTGGTTGAATTTCATAAGCTTTAAATTGGTGAGACCACGAACTGACAAATCGGGTCAAAAAACAGGAGTTGGTCAAACTCTATACCAGAGCATTCTATTGATTGAATAAACATTATAGATCAATTCCTGGGATCAATTAGATGCTAATCAAGCTTTGAAAAACAAGAAATGGTGTAGAAATGAAGGAGAACGACTATGTGGCTTGAAATCGGGTTTGAAGGCAAAAACGGGTCTCGGGTGCATAATTGTGATCCGCGAGGGTCTAAAATGCGGGAAGGGAGTGGCAAGAACGTGTTTGAACCTCTACAACCTTCTAGAAGTCCCTAGAATCATCTGGTGACCAAGTGGTGGTTAGAGAGGCAAATTTGTAAATTTTCAAATGACATAACAAACTCCACTTGTGCCCCACTTGCCTCTCAAATTGTTAGAGCACATTTAAAACACTTAGAACTGGTCTAATACACCACAAAACGTTCGAAGAGTATGAGAAGATGATTGAAGGAGTTGGTGCATAAATTGGTCAAAAGAAAAGTCAAACCGATCTCATACACCCATCTACCATCCCTGGCCTATATAAACCCCTACTCCTTCAAATGCAAGAGACACAACCCATCCCAAGTGAATGCTAATCCAAAACGCTTTATCAAAACCAATTGAAGCTCAAATTAGATACAAAATAAGATTCATCTTTGAGTTGAAATCAAAATCAAGCCCAAAGATACAAGATTCAATCAAATCCTCTTCTACTCAAGCTACAAATTAGATCTAGGTAGCCATATATCATGTAAATATAGATATCAAGAGTGTATTAGAGCTTGTAATTTTGATTCGTGCAATAAAGATGAAAATTTTCATGTGGAAATTGATTTTTCTTCTTTTTCTTGACGTTCTTATGTTGCAATTCAATCTTTTTTGTTTTTTTCTTTTCTTCTAGCTCAAATCTACATACAAACATCATTGAATGTTAGATTGAAGCTAAATGATGCATTTAAACCATATAAGATCAATGAATCCTTATAAATGCAAAATCACCCTAAAATCGTGAAAATGCAATAAAATGAAAAATGGGATGAGATCTTCTCTAAATCTTATAAAAATTTCAGATCTCGTAGAAATAAGTCATATGAATCTACAGAAACTGATTTTGTATTTTTTTGATTTTTCTATAAAAAGTTATAGCCTTTTTAATTCTGAAAAACAAGCAAGTTCGTTACGTAACATCAATTCATCTTTTACTTTTTTTCATTTTTTTTGTCTTTTTTATTTTCTTTCTTTTCTTTTGGCTCAAATCTGCATACAAACATCATTGAATGTTAGATTGAAGCTAAATGATGCATTTAAACTGTTTAAGATCAATGAATCCATTATAAACGCAAAATCGGCCCTAAAATGGTGAAAATGCAATAAAAAGAAAAATAGGATGAGATCTACTCCAAATCTTATAAAACTTTCAGATCTTGTAGAAATAAGTCATATGAATCTATAGAAACTAATTTTATATTTTTTTGATTTTTCTGTAAAAAGTTATAGCCTTTTTAGATCTGAAAAACAATGAAATACTTTGGTACAAAGACATTTTTCGCTTTTGCCCCCGATCTGATTCGAAAATAAAAAATTATATCTCTGCTACTCCGATTTAATTAAAATTTTGTGAGAATATAGATCTAGTTATATTGCATCTCTCTGTAAATTTTTATAATTTTTGGAGTTTCATATGATTTTATATGAATTTAAATCTAAGCATAGTAAAAACCAATAAGCGATAAAAACCCCTTTCTTTTATTTTAAATACCACGATTATGTGTTAATGAGTATAGGATATATACATCCAACTCATTTGACCTTATTATGGTATGAAAAATGAAAGGAAGATTTTTTTCTTAGTAAGAAAATATAAATAAATTTAAAATTAATATATATATAAAGAAAAAAAAAACTAATGATTTTCAAGTATTCTGTAGATTTGTTTGTATTTCTTTGAATTCTTGCCCGGATTATATTATTTTACATTTCTTCGTTACCTTTCGCAATATACAAATTGTTAATTGGATAAATAATTTTATTAAAATAAAAAATATTATGAAGACTCATAAACTTGGATATGTACATCCAGTTCATGATAATGAGTAGAAAAGCTTATGCACAAGCTTACTCATTGGTCTTAGCTCAAATCCTCTCGAGTGAGAAAATGTAAATTCTATTTCTAAAAAAATGTGTTTGTTCACACTTATGTAAAAGCTTTGATCAAAGCCATAAAGTACCAATATGTAAGAGAAAATATCGAATTTAGGATCCAATATTATACCCTACTTAAAATGAGATTTGAGCTAAGACCAATGAGGTTATAAATAAGAACATGCCTTAAGATGGTGTGATTTTAAAATAAGGAACAAATAACATTGAATGGACTAGCCATGAAACAAATAAATTGTGATTCAAAAATAAAAAAAATGCCCATATATAAAGTAAAACAATAAAAAAATAATAAGGAATCGTTATACGGTTTATCAAAACGTTGAACGCTTCACAAAACGTTAGTAACGCTTTGACAATAAAATAATAGTAATAAATAAAAAATAATAGAAAGAAAATAAAAAATAATAAATATAACTCTTATTCAAAATTAAATAAATTACAAATAAAAAAACGAATTAAATAAATAAATATATAAATAAAAAAATAAATGACCTTACCCTTCTAATCAAATAAAAATTTAATTTTAAAATTAAACCAACCTTCAACTAAAATAAACATAAAAGAAATAAAAATAAAGAAATAAAATTAAATGTTTGAAATTAAATAAATATAAATAAAAAAAACACAAATAAAAGAAGTAATAATAAGAAAGTAAATGACTTGATCTTTCTTATCAAATAAAAAAAAATCAAAATCAATTTCAAAATTAAAACAAATTTCACCTAAGATCAAAATCAAAATAAAAAAATAACCTTCAATCTTTAAAATTAAATAAAGTTAAATATTAATGAATAAATAAAAAAAAAACATAAGTAAAAGTAATAATAAAAAAAATAAAAGATTTTTTTTCTTCTTATCAAATAAAAAAATTTCAATTTTATAATTAAACCAATCTTAATCTAAAATAAAAATAACTCTCAAAATTCAAGATTAAATAAATTTAAATAAAATAAATTCAAATAACAAATAAATAAATAAATAAATAAAATAAAAGACTAAATCATTTTATCAAAAAAAAATAAAAGTCAATTCACAAGATGTAGACTACCTTGAAAAATATATATCTTCCCTGCCCTTACTCATAGCGACCACTTAAAATTGCTTAACTATTCTGTTTATTTTTTCTTTCTTAATCAAGAGGTTCCTCGGGTTCAAAGCCCAGGGTAATTAACAATGGGGGCTTGGCCCATTGGAATCTTAAAGACCCCACAATCTCTAAAACCTTTAAATGTGCATTCCAAATTCATATTAATATACCCCAACGCACACTTAGAGGATCTCCGTGTCATTCTTCCGCAATTCATCGTTCGATTCTATTTCGGGGCGGTGAGAAAAAGGGTCGCACAATAAGTTTGCACCACGTATATCTAAAGTCCGAATATTATAATAACACAATGACATGTGGCATGGGACCTTTTTTTTTCTTTCATTAAAATATTTGTATGGTTGCTAAGAGGCGAATGGAGTGGGGGATCACAGCATCACTCTTGGATCGCTATGCTGATTTTTTGTTGCGAGTTAATAAATTTCTATCGAGTCTTTGACGTGTGCCATAAAAACTTTGCTAATTAGAAAATTTCCCATCAATTCTTTAAATTTGAATGTTTATTCATTGAAAATCTCATTTTACTGATTATTTATCTATTTGTCATTATGGTGACTCTTAATTTGAAATGAACCATGGTTTATGCATGTCTTATGTACCTTAATGGGCGGTAAATTGTAGACATTAATCATATAATTTTCTTTTATTGTTATAGAAATGACTAATGGAAGATGATGTAATGTAAATGAATAAGATTTGTTAGTGATCTAAATCTTATGTAATGCGGCTATGACCTGTTAATAATGGTACAATCTTTCATCATGGAGATTTGGGATCGACTTCCAGTAGAGGCTAAAAGAACAGGATGAGCTAAAAAAATATAGGAAGAGGGTGTGGGTGTGGGTGTGGGTGTTCTTAACATAAATTTATAATTAATATATTATAAATTCAGAATTATAATAATAATAAAATAATAATTATTATTATTCTATTATTATTATTTTATTACCTGTTATGGTTTCATAGCTTCATACCTTAAAAAATAACATATATCATGTAGGGATGCTCCTTAAGTTATGAAACTATATTTTCTTTTATTTTCATTTATGACTCCTTAAATTATACTTATATGATTGGACAAACAAGGAATAAGGAAACATGATTGTAAGAAATAATAAATAAATAGTAGATAGTATAACATTTTATGTTAAGAACAAGAACAAATATTGTATTTAAACTTTTATCTTTTTCGAGATAAAAATAAAATTTAAATTATTCAATTTTAAATGTTCATAAAGTATTCCAATCTAGATTTCGAACTCGAGGTCTTTAAATTTTAATTCTAAAATGAATTCTAAAACCAAGAAAAGAGTTTAAAAAGCTTACGCAACAAAGTTTGAAAAATAGACATTATGTTAGTAAATTAGAACACAACCATCGTTTATAAGATTGTGATTTTTGGTGTTACAAATTACATCCTAATAATTATATTAACATTTGTTGTGAACAAAAATTCCCTTATATTGTTTGTTTCAGTGATTACTATAGAGTAGGGGCCACAGGAAACTAATACAAAATAAAAAAAAATGGAAGTGAGGTCAAGCACGCTATACTAAAAAAAGGCATATATTTTGGATCGAGGCCGCAAGAGGCACCACAATCGTCGGTTGAACACAAATTAAAAAAATAAGACTACTATTTTTTTACATGAAAAGCCGACAGGCTGTCACCAGATCTCCATATTTTATTTTTTAACTCTTAATAAATGACTCCGATTGGTTGTGAAGGCTTCTGTGTGTGCCAAATGCAGGTGGGCCTTGGGCACAGACTCGGCTGTTAAGTATAGAATATATGATAATCATATAGGCCTTGGGCCTTGGGCCTTGGGCCTTGGGCCTTCAAAGAATAATATGATATAATAAATAAAAAAGAATAAACTACTCGGCCAGGCCCAGTTAGGACTTAGGACTGGGCTTAAAACTAAAAAAAAAGAGAGGCTGCCGATGCATCATCGCATTCGCATGATAATTTGTTAATTTGGGACCACAAAATTTGTCCTGCCAGTTCCTGGTTCCAGATTTTTCACTTTTCTCTGAACCAATTAAACCCAATTTTTGCCCACAAAATTGGAAAAAAAGAAAGAAAGAAAGAAGAAGACTTCTACTCGTAGACAAAGCGCACAGCTTTGCTGCAGCGCTGACCTATGTGGCCCTTGTGTGGTCTCATGTTCTTCATTAACTAGCTCTTCATTAACTAGCACTTTCACGCCAACATCTGCAGTGCCACAGAAGAACTCCACTTGTCAACTGCCAGAGCCACAGCACCTTAGAATTAGACCCAGCAAGAGTTCTACTGACTGAAGCCACAACATCTCCTTCTGCTTCCATTGCCTTCTCCCTCCTCTCTTCCTCTCTATAAAGAAAGATAGAGAGAGATAGTGATTTTCGATCAATGGCGTCTGCTCGGTCGGTGGTGATCGGATCCATGACACTCAACCGTGCAGTTCTGAACAAGAGGCGTGCTCTGGCAAGACGGTCATTCATTGGAGGTAGCTCGTCTTTCGGCACATGGCAAGATCTTCATCTTTCCTTGAGTTGTCTAAGGAGGCAAAGGGGGAGAAAGAGTTCGAGCCTTGTAGTGGTGGATGAATTGGCTGGACAATATGAAGATGCATTTGAAGATGTAGATCAGGTAATATATAGATTACTTATTGTGTTGGTACCAGTACCGGTACCATATAGAGTTGTATAATGATGAGTTGCAAAGTACAAAATACTTTTGTATTTCACGTTCATACACTCATTTTTTAATTCAAACATTCAATCCAATCATTCAACATGATTGCTATATTCAAATATGTTTAAATATTAAATTTTACATGTTTTGAGAAAAAATTCTATTTTTTTAGGGATGAAAAATGCATTGAGCTAATAGTTTTCAATAATAGCGATTTTCTATTTTTCAAAAAAATAGAAAAAGTTTTTAAAAAAATGTAAAATTTGATATCGAAGCATATTTTAATATGAAGAACATTTTAAAACATTCAATTGATGTTTTAAATTCGGAAATAAGAGATATGACATAAAGTACAAAAGATATTTTGTATTTTACAAATCACTTAACATAATAACTCATATATATACTATAGTTGTGATATGTTGGTACAAATAGGTATGTAGCATGGTTCGTTGTTCTTAATCAGATGAAGCATTTTGTGATAAGCTGGTACAAATATGAAAATTACTGAACCTTTCAATCTATGATGTGATAAGAATTAATTATGATATATGTTGACAATTGCAGCAACTGGTACACTACTTCACCTACAAAGCAGTACGAACAGTTCTTCATCAATTGTACGAAATGAACCCGCCTGCTTACACTTGGCTCTACCAGTAAGCTAATTCATCAATCAATCAATGATTACTTTGCAATTTTAACATATTACCTTGTAGTTCTCTCTTTGGAAAATTAAATTTGGGAAGAAAATGAAGTGCATGTAAATAACAGTATATATGTTCTTTGACTTCAGCTTTGTTGGCACTAATCAGGCAAGTGATGGTAAAGTCTTTCTCCGTGCTCTCACAAAGGTGGTCCTTCCATTTTCTTACTTTTCACCACTCATCCATCTGTTATATTATATTATTATTACATCTTCAAATTAATTTCTTTACTTGAATATGGACAAAAAACAGGAAAGGCAGGACCTTGCTGAGAGAGTTATGGTAACACGCCTTCACCTATATGGTCAATGGATCAAGGTATTTTACCATTTAGTTTCAATTTTTAACTTTTAATGATGCTGCTGAATATATTTGAGTGCTTAATTTTTTTTCCATTTCAGAAATGTGACCATGCAAAGATGTACGAGAAAATATCAGAAGAGAATTTGCAGCTCATGCGCGAACGTCTGATGGAAACTGTCATTTGGCCGACCGACGACACAGCTACAGAGAAAATTGGGTGACATTTACTAATTAGGATATGATATCTCAAAGATTAATTTATGACTAGATTCTGGGATGCTGAATTTTTAAAAATAATCATGCTTGTATATAATTAAAATGTAGTACTCATGTGTCTCATACTAGATGAACAATTTACTGAGCTATTTTCTTCCAATCAGGAAACCCCTTGTAGCTATTATTATATCTTCATGAGCAGTTCTAGTGTTCTTACTTGGTTGAGTGGTAATTCATTTGTGTTGTCTAAAAGGATCTCAGTATTATATTTTCAGAAGCAAAACAAATGTTTATTGATTAATTAGCTGCACAATATCCAAACTACCAGATTAACTTTGGCTTCACTTAGAATTTTGGAAATGCAACATAAATGGAAAATTTTGCACAATCATTAATCATGATGCATCATTATCTTCACTGTACCTGTTGTGCACAAGAGGCAAGGGAGGTGCAGTTGAATTGATCAATGATTATAGGATTGCTCACATCACACATTGCAAATTTGTTCTTTGCATATCCGTTGCCTCCCTACAATAAGCACAAACTATTTAAAAAAAATGTGAAAGCTGACACGGACAAATACTTAATGTTTACTTGCATATAAATTACCTGCCAAGTCTTCACCCTAACTCCATTTTTAGTACGATTAAAATATATCTTGTGAACAATCACATTTGAGACACGACCAGTCGAACCCCCTCCCCTCCTAAACTCCCAATATAGCATTTGAAGTTACAATGTAAGAACACCAACTAGCATACATCATGTAATCAACCGGTAACTACAAAAGATTACTGCTTGGCTAATTCCATGCATATTAATTAATAAACCTGATTCCATTGCCAGGCCCGCAGACCGCCGTGCTAATTCTCACATTGTGATCACCATCCAACACGGCTATGCAGTCATCACCTTCAATAAAACTAAAGGAGAAATCAATCACAAAAACCAACAAAAAATTTACATAAACATTTGAAAGTTGGCTCTGGGCAAACAAAAAGGGGCATACATAATTTGTGTGGCTGAAATGGAAATTCTGAAGAACAAGATGAACTAAAATTTAGATCCATAACAAAAAAAAAAAATGATTGAAACAATTTGATGGTACCGCTTTTGATGGAAAAGCCACAGAGCTTAATAGCTGCCGTGCCAGTGACATGAACACCATCCGTGTTGGGGGCCCATGAGGGAGAAGAAATGGTCAGATTAGAAGCAGTCACATTTTGGAATCAATCAAATGTAATATGTGTAGCAGGGCTAATTATTATACTTAACTTCTCTATATTCAAATTCTGGCAATTGATAAAGATTAGTGCCTACAAAATAATGTCGGCATATTAATTCATAATACAATTGATACTTATGATAGCAAGTTTTTCTCTAGTGTCAGAAAACAATGAGAGAAGCTTTTCCATACCGTTGGGGCATCTGCAAGACACAGAAGTATCAGATAATTCTGAATTGCAACTGCACAGAATCTGATGATGGCAGGACACTTAAGCATGCAAAAGTGAGGGAGTGTGTATTGGTGAGAAGGCGACAGAGGGATATCATCCGGTTATGAAGCAAAATTAAATGTAATGTAATATAATAAACACTGGTCTCTCTTGATTCTTGATTCTTCATTCTTGATTCTCGAGTGAAATTAAAGGGTCAACGAGTAGACGGACTGGGCCGCACTGCCGTGGCGCTCAGTGAAAGCGCACTGGGTTGGGCTGGGCTGGGCTGGACTGGGCTGGGCTGGGCTGGGCTGGGCTGGGCTCTCTTTGTTAGTTAGCCTTATTATAAATAATGTAGGAGGACCAGAGAGAGAGAAAAGAGAGCAATCAGCGATCAGCATGGACAGGGAGTGGGGATCGAAGCCCGGCAGCGGCGGCGCGGCGTCGGCCCAGAACGAGGCCATCGACCGCCGGGAGAGGCTCCGCCGCCTCGCCCTCGAGACCATCGACCTCGCCAAGGACCCCTACTTCATGCGCAACCACCTCGGCAGGTCTAACTTCTTCTCTCTTTCTCCCTCTCTCTCAGCCCTAAACCCTATTTCTTGCACATCTCCTTACATGGACACTGGACATAGTACTCTCAGCATTCATTCTGACAACTGTTCTATATAACTTGTAGCTATGAGTGCAAGTTGTGCTTGACACTACACAATAATGAGGGGAATTACCTGGCCCACACGCAGGGAAAGCGGCACCAGACCAACCTTGCAAAGCGGGCTGCCCGTGAGGCCAAGGATGCCCCTGCCCAGCCCCAGCCTCACAAGCGCAAAGTCACCCTCAAGAAATCTGGTCTCTATCTGCATCTTTTTTCTACTTATATATCTATATGTGTTTTCTTATGCTTTTGAGGTTGTTTCTCATGTGTTTCCGAGTTTTTACTTGAGAATCCCTTTATTGCTCATCAATTTTCTTATGCTTTCTCTGATCTTTATTTATTTTTGTATGTGTGTGTTTCTGTTTTGCTTTTGCAGTTAAGATAGGAAGACCTGGATACAGGGTGACAAAGCAGTATGATCCAGAGACCAAGCAGCGTTCTCTTCTTTTCCAGGTACAGATCTTCATCATGTACCATTAATGTGCAACCCACTATGTTATGAAAATCTATGTTGCAAGTGCTATCAGATACTTACATATGTAACCCAATGGTACCTAGTGTTTAATCTGTTGGCAATTGGCTCTTGAACTCCTTGCAGTAGATAGAAATAGTAGAGTACTTTTTAATTGTGAGGTTGTATAGGTGTATCACATTATACCGTGACATATTGGCTTCTATAAAATAAGCCAAAATTTGGCTATAAAGTATGGCAAGGTAAATTAAAAGTGATTATTTTTATGTTGCGTTCATGACTATATGGTGGTTTGGAACGTTCGGTTGCTGAGTGAGGGCCACTCTTCTGTTTTGCAGGAATCAAAGGAATACAAATAGTTTTTACATTTCTTTGTCGATTTAATGTTTGTTTAGCAGCTGAGTCTTATTTGCAAATTACTTGAAGGTTACAATTACCAGAATCTTAAATATCTTTTTAAATACAGTAAAATGTTGAGTGCTAGTTGCAAAAGAATTGATTCAGCAATGCTATCAGTGAGGAAATAAAATCTCATAACAAGAACACAAAAAACTTGAATCAATTGAGGAAAATAACATGGAACAAGAATACTATTTTTTCAATATATGGGTGCAATGTCATACAATTAGGTGTAGGCCGGAGTTTTGTATTGTTGGTATGTAGTTAACCACTATTGTCTGATTAAATATTTTGGTAAGCTTTGCTAGTTCATGTTGCTTGACAAACTTCAAATAGTAATTTGCAAATATCTGGTCCTTTTTTTTTCCAGATTGAGTACCCAGAAATAGAAGATAACGCCAAGCCACGGCATCGATTCATGTCTTCCTTTGAGCAGGTGAAATTTTATTTTAGTAAACATTAATTTATACTGTATTCTTTTGCCACTAGCACACCAATTGAGGCTAATCCTTTCTGTGTGAATACAGAGGGTCCAAGCTTGCGACAAGAGGTACCAGTACCTCCTATTTGCTGCTGAACCCTATGAGACCGTTGGCTTCAAGGTTAGTTGATCCATTAAATATGCTGTACTAGTTTTACATATTTTTTCTTTTCTTACTGTCACTTAAATGTGCATTCTCCCTCGATGCGTCAAGCAACAGTCTATACCGAAACTAAACTTAAATGCTTGGTTCTCAGTGCATGTGATGTATTTATATCTGACACCAACAATCAATGATTGATTTCATCTGCTGACATGGAAGAACTTACTTGGGAATTTTACCCTAGATTTCAGATCATGAGGGAAGAAAGATTTCAGTTCCCATTTTCACTGGACTCATCCAGTTTTTGTAATTTCACTGCATCTTTGGATTACTGAGCTTGAGTTTCTCTGCTAATTCTATCTAGTTCTTTAACCATTGACAGATTCCCAGCACCGAAATTGATAAAGCAGCAAACAAGTTTTTCACACACTGGGATCCTGACTCCAAGATGTTTACGGTCTGCTCATATTTCAATTTCTACCGTTTTAATTTCTTACATATTCAAGCTGAGCATTTGACTATTGTGCATCTAACAATATTTTTGTTCTGTATTAATTAAACAGTTGCAGTTATATTTCAAGGTGAAGCCGCAGGAACTCAACAAACCCCCACCGCCGCCACCACCATCAAACGGCCTGGCAGCTCCACCACCACCACCTCCGCCTCAGGGCCTGCCACCTAGAATGCCTCCTCCACCGGGCGCACAGCCTCCGGCACCTCCTCCATCATATGCAAATGGGCCCCCACGGCACATGCCGCCACCACCTCCAATGGGTGGTGGCCCGATGGGCGGTTTCCCAGCGCGGCCGCCACCTCCACCACCAATGCAGGGGTATTCTGCACAACCACCACCCCCGCCACCTCATTAGATATAGCAGCGTATTCTTTCATCTGGAGGGCATCAGCAGCGTTTGCTACATTTAGAAAGGATTTTGAGGGTTATGTGGTTAATGTGGTGTGATGTTTACGCTTGGTCCGGAACTCGGATCCCTAGTATGTGTTTAGTGGATTTGTGCTTTTTAGCTACATGAACATAATTTATTAAACAGAGCTGATTGTCCTAATCAGAGTGACTAATCCTTTGTAGTAACTAGCAACCAATTGATGATTGGTTTGATATGTTTGACCCAACTCCAACTGACGGTCAGGATTGCAATGCCAGATGCCCACGAAGGCACAAGAATTTACTATATGTTGAACCGGAAGTCATGTGCAAAGTATAAATAATTTCGAGAAATATATGTTTGAGAACGTGAACTAAAAATTATGTATTTATGTATACATATATTAGTATTTTGGATGTGTGTACGTAATTATCACACTTGTAATTTATTGTTTAAAGGGTAAGAGAATTGAATAAAAGCAACCCATCACTTTTGGGGTTTTGGTTTTGGGCGCCACTTGCCACGAAAGGCAGCGTAGACGCATGAAGTTGTTGGTAAGCGCATCAACTTTTAGTTGATTTGTCGACATGCATTCATGCATTCATTCATTCATTCACTCATTCATTCATTCATTCATTCATTCATTCATTCATTCATTGATTGATTGTAGCAAAGACACTTGTCATCCATGAAGCAACCAGCTCTTAGTCTTACATCACATCAAGGATGAAGGATCCACTTGCCACTTGGCACTTGCCAGTGCGTTCGTTCATAATCATGCCACTATTTATTTGCATCCACTTTCTTTTCTTTTAAAATTTAAACATCCAAACCATGCATGGAAATTGGAAGGTCCTCACCGGATTGAAAGTGATATATTTGCCTTCTTTATTTACTCACCAGATCACAAAATATCTCCCCTCCCCCTTTTTTAGTCCGCTCTTTTCCATCCCAGAATATAATTAATATAATTATTCTCCCCATATTTTCAAAGGTTGGTGACGGCACCTTGCAATAATATAAAACAATCTTCATCACATCCCTATTTGATAATTTTCCACTTTGCCCTTTATATGATCGACACTCGAGAGTTTTCAAAAATGAAGTGTTGATGCCTAATTCACAAGTACCTACATGTTTAAAACTTGTCATTAAAGTCGATTTGGCTGCCTTTTAATCTAAATTAACGCACCTTTTTTAGTGAATATAAACTCATATGTATGCTCTAGTAGTCGAGCAGTATATGTTGAAACAACTAATATTATGCTGCAATAATTATACCGACACAAATTTGACAAAACATGATTCATCAATATGGAAAGACTTTAAAAAATAAAATGAAACAGACAGCAACACCCCCACCATGATAGTGAAACCTTGTCCGCTCTTTTGTTTTTCCTCTCTGTATTTATTTCCATAAATTGGTTTCATAATTAGAAAATTGGGTCCCCTGAAATAAATTGATGTACCCATGTGAACTTTTCTTCTTTTACCCTTTGCTAGATATCGAAGGATCAAGTATTTTAAATAATACAAAAAGATAATATGAACTATTATAGCATCTATTTTTGTTGGTTGGTAATACAAAAAAAAAGTAAATATTTCTGGGTGCCCTTCCTTTGAAAGTTTGCAAAAATGTCCTCCCTCTAAATTATTAAACAAAAAAATGCTCTTGTGGGTCCATTTTTATCATTTTCCCCTTAACCTCTATTACCTTTCTTTTTACTGTTCATCCAAATTAATTAAGAAAATATTTTATTTATTTTTTCATTTATTTTTTCTTCATTTGTACAGTCAAAAATTTCATGTGAGATAATTTTTCATTTATGAAACTTTTAACGATTTTGTATGTTTATTAAAAAATATATAATATGAGCATCTGACACTAAAGTGATATGACGTGTCATAGAATAAAAAATAAAAATTATTTAATAAAGAATTTACTTGTAATAATATAATATGTTATACGTAGGTCGTTGCTCTCAATTCTATTTATAAATTCAGAAGGAGATTTTTAATTGTAATATGTTCGACATATTAATATTTTTGGTTATTTAGTTTTCAAATACTGAAGGAGAAAAAAAACAATCATTTTTTCCATTATATAATTTTTACTAATTACAGAAAGAGTTCTAAAATAATTCAATCTTTCGATCTTTTGTATGTACAACATTGAAATAAATTACTTCTTTTCTATAAGTGATCATGTATTCTTTTATTGACTTAATGACTTAATATATAATCCAAATGCAATTTGCATCTCATGTTATATTTTAAGATTTATAAATAAACCAATCTGTCATCATTTTGTACATATGTACGTACCCGATGATTATTATTACATTAAATCTCATCATTTTGTAAATTATCGTTTTAAATATATATTAAGTCGTCATTTTTGTTGTACGAAGCACTAGTGAGTAGTTAGCAGAAGAAAACAAAAGAGAGAAGCGAATAGATACTAGCCAGCAAGATATATAGATAGATAAAAAGATGGAAAGATATCGATAGATAGTGCGCTCCCATGAATAATGAATTAATGGCAAATGGCATCTTGGCACCTTGTATTGCAATATGGCAAGGCCACGAGAGGAACAGAGCAGCTGCCTGAGCCTGTACCAGTCTACCAGTCTACCAGTCTATCAGTCTTCCAGTCTACCAATCTACCAAGTCTAAGTGAAAACGATTTGTGATTCTGATTCGCCAAACCAGAAAAAGAAACGATTGGAAAGCGATGGCAAGGATGTCTGCCACGTGTTCTGCTTGCCTACGGCGCATTGCTATTGGCTGCCTGCTAAGCCGACACACACGGTTTCCTCTCATGAGCCCCACCTCTCCTCTACTCTCCTCTCCTCTCTCTCTTAAATAATTAACAAATAAAATAATAAATAATTGCCTTTCATATCGCCATTTTTTATGATTAGAACTATAAATGCTTTACTCATCAACGTTTATTATAGACGTGAGATTTTCAACACATACAATT
Organism: Schoenoplectus tabernaemontani; assembly: GCA_037127355.1. Taxonomy (NCBI): domain Eukaryota; kingdom Viridiplantae; phylum Streptophyta; class Magnoliopsida; order Poales; family Cyperaceae; genus Schoenoplectus; species Schoenoplectus tabernaemontani. The sequence goes on along the minus strand of CM073744.1, from coordinate 312,839 downwards.
AACCATTAGTACGGCTTATACAATATCTGTCTATGATAATATCAGCTTCAAATACTTGAGAAACCATGTTCATATCGCTCTCGGTCTGCTCTATAATTAGTACAAACTTACCTATTAAAGCACATATCAACACAACACAACCAGTTCAGATGTTTACTATTATATTTTATTTTGTGTTTCCTTGAGGGATACATGTGGAGTGGTTAAAATGTTCGTGACTCAAATTATGAGGTTTCACACAATAAAATTGGTTGTTGAGTCTGAACCAATCCCAGATGCCATTGGTTATGACCCAAGTTCAAATAGTGTTCCTACCAACAACCCAATCTCGATTAATGTCTTAATCTAAGAATATCCAGAAACTGCCCAAAATAAGATGATGAAGATAAATAATGGCATTTGAATGTCGAAAATGATGTAGATGGGGTTGATAAAAAATATGAGTCTAATGTGCTAATTAACCTAAATATCAAGAGACGATCATTACAAATGGTAACCTATTGCTAATGCTAAAAACTAACTAAAAATAAATAGAAATATGAATAAAGAAAACTATAAGAAAATGAAAACTACAACACTTGATTTAATTATTATGAGCCATTCAAAAGAAGTAGTTTTATAGTCATCTTAAAAAATAGTAAAAAAAATCTAAAAATATAAAATTTGGTCCTCAACTAAATTTTCATATGTAAAATATTTTTACTGGTCGGATCAATCATTTCAAATTTAAAGACGGAAAAATAATCCGTAGCACACGGACCATCCGTGCTACGCGTAGCACCGTAGCCTAAGTCTCTCTCTCTCTCTCTCTATATATATATATATATATATGGATAGATAGTTTATGGTGCTTTGCAAAATAAAAAACTGTTATTGTTTCGGGGTGAGATTTCATACCCCGAGGTCTCAAATGGTCAATCTAAATTGGTCAATAATTTTTTCATATCAAAATCTTATAGGATATTGAATTTCATGATTTTTTGAGCTTTCTAACTATTTTTTAAATTATTTTTAAAAACAGTCCTATTTATCATAAGAAAATAGTCTATTTCAGGTTGTTTTTAAAAATAATTTAAAAAATAGTTAGAAAGCTCAAAAAATCATAAAATTTAATATCCTACAAGATTTTAACCTGAAAAAATTATTGAGCAACTTAGATTGACAATTTGAGACATCGGATATGAAATCTCATCCCGAAACAATAATAATTTTTTGCTTTGCAAAACACCATAAAATATATATCTCTCTCTCTCTATATATAAAGAGTATCACACGAGAGTATGAATTTGGTCCTTCACAAACAATATTGAAGGAGAAGAATAATAAAAGACGAGAGCACTCAAGTAGGGGTATGCAAATGGATCAGTTTAATTGGTTTTGAACCGAATTGTTCAATTTAGACTATTTAGTTTGGTTCAAAAATTTTGGTTCGGTTCAAAATTTTAGTTAATTTTTTTTTGTTATTTAGTTCGGTTTTTATTTTTCTAAATCGGATAAATCGAATAGTCCAAAATTTATCAAATAAATTTATTTAACTTGGTATAAAATATGGACTATCAAAGATAATCTTAATATATTTATTTTTATAGATTTATTTAGTTATTTATTTTATATTTTATTAATTTTTATAACTTTTAATATTTTTATTCCTCTTTAAATAATATAATTTCGCTTTGTTCAATTTTCAATTTATTTGATTGATATTTTTAAAGTTTGATTTAGTTCATAATTTGACAAATCAAAAAAACTTTGGATACATATATTTATTTCTTTTTGAATCGAACAAATCATTTGCAAACCTCTACACTCAAGGATTAGAAAAAAAAGAGCAATAAACTCAAAAAGTGAGAGCACAACATTTCAAAGGAAAGAGAGCACAATAGGGATAGTTATAGAAGAAATAGATGAGTCTTTATTCTTTTTTGAACAAGTTTGGAGTTGATATTTTTAATCGCGTAGCATGAGCACATTGGCCTTTGTTTAATGGTAATTGAACAAAGAAGTGAGAACATTTTTTATTTTCTCTATCTTTAAAAAAATTGCCCATATAGCCTCCGGTCCCGGCACCTTACAATATTACCTTACAATATTACATTCGATTACATTACAATATTACATTCTGCTACATTTACATTGCCGATATTTTAGGATGCAAGCTTACACGGATCGACTGTATTCGAGTCATATTCGAAATCTACATACGGTTATCCATATCCGATTATTCGATATATAATATATTATTTAATATATATTACAGTGGTAATATCACATTCCATTCCATTCCGATTTCAGATTTCAGATTTCTGAGCGCATTAAATGAGCAGCACAAGCACTCTGTTGGGTTTGGTCTTGGTCGGCACTGGGCACTGGGCACTGGGCACTGGGCACTGGGCACCATGCACCAGCACAAGTAGAGAGAGAGGCAAGCAGAGGCCAGGCCCCATCTCTCTTTCCCAGCACTTTCCCTTCTCTCCACATGACCACATGACCACATGACAATATATATCTGACAATTAATATGACATGAGTGGTGAGTGAGTGGTGGGTAGTGTGGTGAGTGGTGACCCGACCCAACACAACCCAACCCAACAGTTGAATTGAATCCAACCGTAGGTTCCCATCCAATGATCCAATGATCCAAGTCCAACTATAATAATTAATTAATAGTAATTAATAATTTATAATTGATTAATTTCCATATAAAAGGACCCCCAATGGAATCCCCTCTCCTCCCTGCACCCTGCACCCTTCACCTCCGCCCCCCAGCCCCCCAGCTGACATGTTGAGTGACGAGAGGCCCCCAAACAGAGCCGGCAGTGCTGACGGATTCCGTGACATCCACTTGCTCACTCCTCCCCCCACCCGCCGCTCCAACTGGCCCCCTGCCCCCACCACCCGCCACACCTCCACCGTTTCCCTCGGCAGCGGAGTTGACCCCGTCGCCCTCGCCGAGCAATTGACCATCGTCAACCGAGAGCTCGCCATGATTCAGGTTGCTTTGCTTAACTTAATTGGTGCTAATCAAATTCGAATTGGTTTTCCACATACATATATATGAATATGCTATATGCATAATGATCATTATTCAATTAACTGATAATAATATATACCAGAGAGGAGAAAGCAATGCAAACAATGCCCATGATGATTTGGAGCATGCCAGGACCATCGCATCAGATGTTGGCGGGTTTGAAGAGACCAACCCGCTGGCTCTGGTCCCCGATTCCAACCCAATTCCCTCTCCACAAAACACAACAGGAGAACTGGTCGGCGGCACACCTGGTGCGGGGGAGGACGTGTCGGTGGGACAGGTGAGAAGGGAGGAGACTGAGGTGAAGATAACGGCATGGCAGACGGCTGAGGTGGCGAAGATTAACAACCGGCTCAAGCGTGAGGAGGTCATAATCAACGGATGGGAGAACGCACAGGTCGAGAAAGCCACCGCTCAGCTCAAGAAAATTGAGGTAGTCATTGTGTTATTGATATTACTTCCGTTGATGCTTCATGGTCCGAACTTAATTAGAAGTGAATTAAATCTGCACCGACCACATTAATTTTCTGTATTAATTAACAGTTAATTTGATGAATTGACTCTCCCTTAGATCTTTTCTTTCTCAAAAAAGTAGAATTTAGTCCGAATTATTGAACTCACTCTCTTAGTTCTCACATTAATTTTCTGCTGTCATACTAAATTAGAAGTGAATTAAATACAAGTACTTACTATTCACCAGTAATATATAACATTAATAAGTTGTAATTTCGAAAGTACTTGATGTTATGACAACAGAGGAAGCTGGACAAGGAGCGGGCAAGAGCAATGGAGAAGACACAGAATGAGGTGGCCAAAGCGCGCCGCAAAGCAGAGGAGAAGAGGGCATCTGCAGAGGCGAAGAGGGGGACAAAGATTGCCAAGATACTCGACATTGCGCACTTCATGCGAGCTGTCGGCCGAGCCCCCTCCAAGCGATCCGTCTTTTAACTTGGATCTTATGATGTGTTTGATGGTCGTGAAATTTGTTAGGTGTTGAATCGTAAACCTGCAACGCGCCCTCCTAGAGTGGCGAGATTCAGCATGTATTACTCGCTCATGATTTTTTGTGTATTAATATCCTATTACAAGTCTGAAAAATAAAAATTAAACTTGGAGGGTGGTTTGAAGAAATTAGGGAATAAGAGAGGACTTTGTGGGAACTCCGTTTTGGTGCTATTTGTGACCATATCTGTGTTTTATTGTTGATATGGTATTATGTTGTTCTGGCAATGGCATGCACTGAAACTGTGTTGTAAATTAATTAGCTATACATGAAATGTATCAGCTAGGCATGCTTTTTTTTTTTTTTATTATGTCACTCGACATTACAGGCTTGAATACTACCTGTTTGGTGAATTTGTTTGTAAATTTTATAAGAAATTGGTGTTTTCGTTATTTTTTTTATACTAAAAATATATTTTATCTGAATGTCTGAAGCGAGTGGTGTCGTCTTTTTCATAGTAATACAGGTCTGATCAAACCAGATTTAAGAATCAAGTCAAAACCAAAGTCAAATGATCCTAATTTATATTTTGAGGAATTAAAATGAGGTTGCTGAATTGTGTTTTTTAACGGATTTCTGATTGCAACTTGTGCTGATACAATTGTAAGGCCAAAGTCTAAATTGCATCCTGGTACTGTACATCTCATTCTCATATATTGTCCTACAACATAATTATCACCATTCACCAGATGGTTGCACCGTAGCACTTTGTGTTTGAATAATACATAGCGCTTATCTCAGCATTTTGGTCTCATTGATTCAATTTTAGTGATGTTGTCGGTAGCTGAATATACATAAAATACTAAAGCTCTACAAACATGCAATTTCTAGAAGGACAGCGCCAAAGCTATAGATGTTGGATTGTGCATTTGGTTTACTTTTTCCATCCTCACTGAACCACATATTCCCATGAACCAGCTGCTGTTGTTGTGTTTGCACTGACGCCATGTCCAAAATCACTCAGCTTAGATTCCAAATTGGAATCTAAAAGCACGTTTTCAGGCTTAATATCTCTGTGAACAACTTTAATTTGTTGCATTCATTCTCAACTTGCAATTAGCAGAGAGCATCAACCAGATTGAGTACCATCTCATACCTTTAATTTGGGCCACAACAGCAAGCGATGCCTGTATAACTATTATGGGAAATTTATTCTGGTGAAAATCAGGAAACTAACACCTTTTGATTACAACTTACAATTTATAGCCAAAAATATTGTAGAATTATTTCTCTACGGATTGTAGGTTTGTCAATTACACATATGAAAGGAATCTATATATGAAAAATTTAAGAGAAACCGTTTTAGTGATTGTTTTATTCCAGTATGGATACTTCATACGTCGTTTGATATGTTTGTTCCCATTTTCTGGTAAATCAAGTTGTAGAGGATCAACCAATGGAGCAGTCCAGTATTAAAGTAACTGGATATCAAGTGTAACTAATATAACTAACTTCAGTTAGTTAGTTAGTAATTTAGTTAGTTAGAAACAGATGTTTGTTAGATAGAAGTTTCTAGTAAATGATGTAATCTTCTATGAATATACAGAACTCATTCCTTGTCAAGATAGCTGGAATTATAAAAGTTCAGTAATTTGTTCATTTTATTATATGGCATGAGTTCTTGCTTCTTCCATGCGATCTGATGCACCAGTTCATTTCTCTCATCAGATCCATACTATTCTCAGTCATGACAATTATCTTGTGTGGAAATCCCAAATCGTTCCTGTATTTCGTGGTTATGACCTGATGTATATCATCGATGGCACTGATCCTCCTCCTCATTCCCTGATAGCTGCTGATGATTCTATATCAACCAATCCTGCATTTCAGTGATGACAACAACATGATCAGCTAATCCTTGTATGGATCTTCAATTTCATATTGCAATCCATTCTTGCATAGGTCATAAACTGTCAATCTTCCTCTCAACTTTGGGTGAAGCTTCAGCAAATCCATGGATCTCAATCCCTGGCATGAGTTCTTGATCTCAAACTTCAGCTTCAGACCTCTAAGAAAAGAGGTTCTTCCTGTGCTTAGTACATACAACACATGCAATTAATTGCTGACTGTCTTCGTAGTATTGGTACAGATGTGTCAAAAGAAGATCATCCTAATTACAGTAGGGGACGTAATAATAGTAAAGTTAAACTCTGGTCTCTTGTGCCTCTCTCCCTTCCTTTCCATTTCAAATTGTTTACTCTTCTCACACGAATCACCACTCTCCTCTCGCTAATCGCAAATCAAACACCCTCTCTCATTATGGCAAATCAGGCCATCTCCTGTAGTGGCATCATCAGTTACCAGGTATTGTCTATTCTCACTACTCTTCTTTAGATGCTTGGGTAGGTTATGCTTTGTAATATTTATTATATAGTTTCAGACTTTTTATTTGAATTAAACTACTTTATATTTTGATTTTGGAATTGTTACTTATATTCTTATGCCTGTTGAGATTAGTACTTATGTTCTTCAGGAATTCTAGTATATATATTGAGTTGTCAGCACAATGACTAGATGGTCTATAATCATTAAATTATTATTTATGTACAATTTTTTTTTCTCAATGGCTTGATTTGGTGTCCCGGTGACAATCAACAATGTGTGCAAGCTATAACAATCAAACAAAGTATGAAATTAAAATAGAAAAGTAAATAGAAAGAAATATCGAAACAAGGCATGAAAAGAGAAACTAATCATGCTTATTCTAAAACAAAAATAGAATCACCTTCATATTTTCAATAATTCTGTATTTGCCCCAAAATAACCTTATATTTAGCATACCAGCAAGCATACTAGCATTCATAGCCCCTCATCATATTGCAACAAACTCAAAGAAGACATTCATACCCTATAATAACAAGTTTGCATACCAGCAAAATAATTTCATTCCAAATAGTGAACTAATGACTCTCTGAACTAACAACAGTGAAATATGGTCAAACAATGAGTAGATGCTTCTTGTGTCTAAACAATTTGGACTAATCCCAAAAAATATGATCAAACAATGAGTAGATGCTTCTCAACGTGCTTCTAGATCGAAGTTGTTTAATCTGCATCTCTTCAACTGAATTTGAAAATGAAAGGAAATAGAGTAGAACAGAAAATGAGAAACGATAAGAGTATTGTTTTCAGCTTTGTTCCCAAAATATGATTTTCACTACAAGGAACCAAACCCTAGGAGTTAAACTCCGACTGTGAGGAAGGAAGGGAGAGAGAAAGACCATACCTTGTACCTGAAGATCTGCTAAAGAAAGCTACTGGCAGTATACAGGGAGTCTGTTGAGGTGACGCAGAGAGATTAAACTGTCAACGTTTCCGTCTCAGTAAAATTTTCTCCAGAAAAAATCATAGGCACAAATTTTAAAGGAATCAAATGCCCAGAAAATCTGTAGCAATTATTTCCTCATTAGCATTACTTATATATATATATATATATATATATATATATATATATATATATAGTGGAGATAGCGTGAGCTTAAGCTCACGGAGGCTTCCGTGAGCTTAACTCAAAAAACATATTAAATGATCTTAAAATTTTAATTTATCATTCTCATTAAATTCTTTATATGAAAATCTCATGGGATGCAAAAATTTGGAGCGTTTTGAGCTTTTTAAGTCGCCGTTTTTAATTTTTGAAAATGATGTTCAAGTATTGAATATATTATTATTATTTTTAGAGCTGATTTTCAAAAATTAAAAACGGCGACTTAAAAAGCTCAAAACGTTCCAAATTTTTGCATCCCATGAGATTTTCATATAAAGAATTTAATGAGAATGATAAATTAAAATTTTAAGATCATTTAATATATTTTTTTTGAGTTAAGCTCACGGAAGCCTCCGTGAGCTTAAGCTCACGCTATCTCCACTATATATATATATATATAGAATTAGGCTATGGTGTTTTGCAAAGCACAAGAGTGTTGTGTGCTTTGCGCTTTATTATTAATTTTAAATAAGAAATGATCGATCCAAACCGCTCAATCTAATCACCATATAAAAATCTATTAGTAAATCAAATTTTATATTTTTTGAAATCTATTTGCTATTTTTTTGAATAGGGGGAAAACCATCATTTTTACAAAGCATAAGTGCGTTGTGTGATTTACCTCAAATTTTTGTATCCCTCAATATTTTGATATGAAGAATTTAATGAGAATGATAATTTTGAATTTTGGATGTGTTACGATAAAATTTAAGCCGTATGCACTTGAACACAAAATGCAAATATTTTCATAATAGTCTAACTCTATATATATATAGAGGATAAAGATACCATGAGCTTAATCTCATGGAGACCTTCTGTGTGCTTAACTCAAAAAATATATACCAAATCATCTCGAAATTTTAATTTATCATTCTCATTAAATTCTTCATATGAAAATCTTATGGGATGAAAAAATTTGGAGTGTTTTGAGTTTTTTAAGTCACCGTTTTTAATTTTTGAAAATGATGCTCAAGTATTAAATATTTTATTATTATTTTTAGAGATGATTTTCAAAAATTAAAAATGGTGAATTAAAAATCTCAAAACTCTTCAAATTTTTATATCCCATAAGATTTTAATATAAATAATTTAATGAGTATGATAAATTAAAATTTAAAAATGATTTAATACATTTTTTTTAGTTAAGCTCACGGAAGACCTCCGTGAGTTTAAACTCACGGTATCTTTATTCTCTATATATATATAGATTATTATGAAAATATTTGTATTTCAGCCGATATGCAAATTCATAAAAAAATATATTTTAAAATCTCAAAAATTTTAATTTATGATTTTCATTAAATTCTTCATATGAAAATCTTGTGGAATATAAAAATTTAACGTATTTTGAGTTTTTTAAGCTACTCTTTTGAATTTTTGAAAAATAACCCTAATAATAATAATAAATATTCAATGTTTGTGTTATTTAAAAAAAAAATCAAAAGAGTGACATAATAAACTCAAAATGCTTCAAATTTTTGTATGCTATAAGGTTTTCATATGAATAATTTAATGAAAATCATAAATTATTTTTTTTCCAGATTTTAAAATATATTTTTTGACGCGTTTGCATATCGGCTGAAATACAAATATTTTCACAATATTTTATCTCTATATATAGAGGTCATGTATCAGTAGAATAAATGAGAAAAAAAAGAAGACTTAGCTAGATATTCCTTCGCAAGATCAATATATTTTTACAAATATTTATTCCAATTGATAGAAAAATATTTCTATTGAGAAATAATAATAAAAAATAGAAAAAGTAATTGTGTATTTAATGGTCATGTGATCTTTAATAGATTCAATGGATAATTATTCCTTTAACATGAAATTATTTTTAAAGGAGAAAACATTATTTTTTAAGATTTATGCATTAAAGAATAAAATTAGTGAAGAAATTCTTGAAAATGACCTTTATTTTCTAAAAAGCAATAAGTTTGTGCTTAATAGTAGAAATGATGAGGAGATGAGTAAACTTTGGCACAAAAGGGTGGTCATTCATTTGATAAAATTTTGAAAATTATGTTTGATTTTTCTAAATTAGATTGTAGTAATTATGAGGTTTGTAAACTTGTTAAGCATACAAAATCTCATTTTTCTACATCTAATTCTAAAAGTAGAGATTTATTTAAGCTTTTCACTCGGATGTTTGGGATCCCACTCTCATTACTTTTTATATTGGTTTTAAATAATTTATTATCTTTATTGATGATTTTTCTAAAACTACTTGGTTATACTTAATAAAAAATAAAAGCGAAGTATTTTCTTACTTTCAAGAGATGTAACATTTCTTGAGAATGAGCCTTTTTATAAAAAGAGTGAATTTGTCAAATATACCTTATTTTACTAACTTGAAAAGGGGAAATTCTTCTTGAAGATAATGTTAAGACAAGTAATCAAGAACTAGAGGAAATAGAACAATCTTCAGCACAAATTGGATAAGTTCCAGCACAATCTGGACAATCAGAAGCACAAACTGGACAATTATAAGAGGAGGTCGAGGAGATTGAAGAACAAGAAAACGTTCAAAAGGTAGAAGTGTCATTAAGGAGGCCAAGTCGACAATCTCAACTTTCTATAATATTAAAAGATTATATTACATATTCGGTATAATATCCCATACAAGATTATATTTTTTATAATAATATTTCTCATAAACTATATGCCTTCTTCCACTCTTTAACAAAAATTGAAGAATCAATAAATTATGAGGTAGCAAAATTAAATCTGAAATGGTGTAAGACAATGGAAGAAGAACTTCATGTCTTAGAAAAAAAAATCAAACTTGAGAACTATATACTCTACCAAAAAATAAAAAAATTGGTTGGTTGTAAGTGAGTATATAAAATTAAATACCATAATAATGGTACCATAGAATGGTATAAGGCTAAGCTAGTTGTCAAAGGATATACTCAAACATATGATGTTGATTATCATGAGACTTTTGTACCGGTTGTCAAAATGAATACCGTACAAATTTTTCTCTCCATTACGGTGAATAATGGTCGGAGATTTCACCAAATGGATGTTAAAAATATCTTTCTTCAAGGAACATTTGAAGAAGAAGTGTACATGACACTTCCACTTGATCACAGAAATGAATGTATTCCTAGCCTTATTTGTAGTTAAAAAAAAATCAATATATGGACTAAACTAATATCCAAGAGCATGGTGTAGCAAGCTTAATAAAAATTTTATTATCTTGCAATATCAAAATAAGTTTGACCGATACATCCTTATTTACTAAACATAATATCAATGCTGCTATCATGGTTTAGCAACTTAAAATATATTCTTGAAATAGAAATAACTTGTTCCACTAAATGACTATTTATATGTCAAAGAAAATATACTCTTGATTTGCTCAAGGAAATCGATAAGATAGGATGCAAACCAGCCACCACCCCAATAGATTCAAATTTAAAACTTAACACCAAAGATGATGAACCTCTAGAAGACATAAATTATTTCCAAAGATAGTTATAAAAATAATTTATTTAACCGTAACTAGATCAAACTTATATTTTTTGATGAGTCAAGTAAGAAAATTCATGTATGCACCTAGAACATCATATCTAGATGTTATTAATAGAATTTTGAGATACCTAAAAAGTATTCCCGAAAGAGAATTTAGATGAGAAAAAATGATATTAATGGTATATGTAGCTATTTTGATGTAGATTAGGTCGAAGTTTCGATATAAAATCGATAATCGAATTTTACATATTTATAGATGAAAATTTATCATACGAAAGAGCAAAAAATAAAATATTGTTGTGAGATCAAACACATAAGTGAAGTATCGAGTCATGACCTTCACCGTAAGTGAATTAACATAGATGAAGCAAGTCCTAATCGACTTAAACTTTAAAAGTGAAGAACCAATGATAATGTAATATGACAATCAAACGGTAAGATATATTACGACAAATCTCATCTTTTACGAATAGATCAAACATATTGAAGTGGATTGTACTTCATAAAAGAGAAGATTCAAACTAAAGAGATTGAAACTCCTTTTGTAAGGAGTCAAGATTAATTAGCTGACGTATTTATAAAAGGCTTGAGCACTAAAGTGCTTAATGATAACACAAAAAAGTTAGGATTATACAATATCTACAATCTTAACTTGAGTAGGAGTGTTGAAATATAATGATAAAAAATTAAAAAAATGATTATGCATTTAATGGTCATGCAATTTTAGTGGACTTAATGGACAATTATTCATTTAACGGCGAGTTACTCTAACGACTAGTTGAAAGTTTGTATATATATCATGTACCACCTGTAAATGAATCAATAAGCAATACAATTTTATATTTCATCAATTTTTTTCACTCTAAATTTCAATAATTTCCTACACAGTTGACAAATAATTCCTTAATTCTATTTGTAATTAATATGCCGATATGTTTATATATTCATGTACTATCGTCAACCCCACCATAATATGTCGTATCATAAGAATTGATATTCTGGATTAATTTGATAACGATTCCATGTGAGACGTCTAAGAATAGTAACAATAACATGGTCCGGATAATAAAATTATAATCATTTAATTTAATATATTTCAATATTTCAATATATTTCAAAGATTAAGATGTAGACCTTCACAAGTTAGATCACTAATTAGTTTATGGGGAAAAAAATGTCTTTCCCGGTCCAGGTGTAATTAACGGTTCATTCCTCAAAAAAAATGCTCTTTAATTAATTAAATTTGTTTCCTGGGCTAGCTATTGCCTTCAGCCTTCTTGAATTTGGATTCAGTTTATTTTTTTTTAAATATCTCAGAAATTTTGGAATTCACGGGCCAAGGTTTATTTGTGGAATATTTGGTTTCTGCCTTTCTGAATTAATATTCTCACCGATGGAAAATTAATTCGATAAAATTGAATCGCTCGATCAAATTTGATTTCTGAATGAAACCCAATTTAAGTAGAGACGATTATTTTTCTCAAAATAGAAAAAAAAATAGTAGGGACGATTATATATATCTGTAAGAGCTTCTTTCCATAGCGTTTATACTTAACATTTTTTTTAATCCGTTGCAGAAAACGAAGCGATTAACATTTAATTAATTATTTGCTAATTGCTACAGTGCTTGGACACTTTATAATTAATATTAAGTCAACTTAATTCTCTATATATTGTCATGTATGGCAACCTAAACCTGCATGGTGGTCAGATCGCGGTGAGTTATAACATTCTCAGTGTCAGACACCGACACCACCACCGTCACCGGCACCTCCACCTGACCCCCCATTGCTGCCGCCACCCCCACCACTGCCTCTGCCGCCACCACTTGAACCTCCAGCAGAGCCCTGGCCACCACCTTCACCTCCAGCATTACTACCGCTCGCGCTGCCACAACCCTGACCACGACCCACAGCATTTCCAGAACTACCGACTCCACTTCCACATCCCGAGGCACTGCCTCCACTTCCACCAACTCCGCCTCCACCGCCTCCACCGCCTCCAGTACTCACATTAATGCCTCCCCGTCCTATGTGGACCCCCACTCCCCGTCCCCCACCGCCTCCGACATTTATTGATCCATTATTAGCACTTATGCCGCCTCCACCACCTACACCGATTCCTATATCAACACCGTGTCTTCCTATATCAATGCCGACTCCTGCACCAGCTCCACCTCCGGCACTAACCCCACTGCCACGTGAAGTGCCCACTCCACCGCCAACACCTCCACCTATGCCTATCGTAAGATCCGACCCGTTGGGATTTCCGCTTGTACCAACCAACCCACCTGGTTGAACTGACACTGACTTGGTATTATTGAGTTGATTTTTTGCCTTTACAGAGCGCAAGTCCCTTGCATGAGCAGTGCTAGTAGAGAAAGAGAGACATGCATATATAAGAAGGAGAACAGTTAAATAACGGGTTGCCATGCATATGTATGAATTGTTCGTTGAGTGGTGATCAGGTACTTGCACTTAATAATTAATTAATTAATTTGCAGTGGGGATAATGGATGTCTAGAGAAGTTGAGTGTATGCTTAATATTTATAGAAGGGGGTTGGGGTAGAAGGGTAGTGGTGCAATACCTAACTTTGAGCGTGGACCGTATGAAACCGGTATAGCTAATTTGTTTTTTTCTTCCACTTTATAAATTAAACGGTATCTGGAGTGTGATCACGGTATGAGACTTGTGGAAGTTGGGAAGCAAACTTTCTCCACATCTTTTTGTTCAATTTCAACGCTCCCAACTCCTGTATATCATATCTTTATGCTTTGATACAGTTGACAGCAAATGATGAATATATTTTCACAATCTATTTCCAAAAAGTTGAGATTTAGTTTTCATTTTTCCATTAAAACAAATATGTGGATCACATTAATCGTGATATCTATTTCTTTTCAAGCAGTGTTATATATGACAGCTGTGCATCATGTGGATGCATCATGGTCCGAATATTTATGATATGAATATTTTATGAGGGAAATTATTTTCACAACCAGTAGAGTAGGCAAGTGGAGAAGGGATATATTATATATAAATTAAGGAAGTGAGAAAAGAACAATCAAGGCATGCAAATGAATAGACTTATCTTTGACAATTGGCGTGCCCCATACGGCCATGCACAAGGACCTTGCCAATTGACCCATCTACCTAATTACTGAACAGGGCCAAGTGTCATTTCTTCACTATGCTCTCCTGGAGAAGGCACAAATTGCTTGCTTGCTTCAGATTTTTCATTTTTCACTCCCAAAAAGAGAACACCGTGATCATGCAAGTAAAATGAAATCTATAAAAGGCATGTTAACTTACCAGTAACTACTTCATGTTAACAGTACTTGAATTTCTGACAAAATTTTCTTACAAAGCAAGCTTTAATAAAAAACCGCCCCACCTTGATTTACCAAGGCTGCAAGAATCCTCATGCATGAAAACAAAACAAAAACAAAAACAAAAAAAAACATGTCAGCATCCAAGCTCATATCCGTATCCGTCCACGATTATTCAAACGCGGCATGGTTTTAATCAAAAACCTGTAGGAGGCAAAATGAAATGTTGACCTAAAAAAAATAAATCGATCATCATCATGATCCAAGGAGGGAGACGTTCAAATTAGCTGCCACCACCAGAGCCATACTTCTTGCCAAAGACGATGACCTGGAGCTTGTCGTAGCCAGCGAGCACACCAGCGCCAGCCACAGCACGTAGAATGTTGGCACCGGCACCCTTGAACAGTGACTTGGCACCCTCATTCTTCATGATCTGATTGAAAGCATCAAGCGAGCTCTTGTATTTGACAGCCTCACCAGAGGTCATCATCATGCGACGACGAACTGTATCAATGGGGTATGAGGCAAGACCCGCACCGATGGTGATACCCCAACCAAGGAGGAAACTTGCCAGGAAGTTGTCCTATTAAAACCAATGAAAAGAGAGCGCATTTTCAGTATCTACAGCCATGAAAAGTCTCCATGTCTATAATACAACCTCATTACTCGATAACTACGCAATCAATGCACATAGGGTTATTTGCAAAAAGAATCCCTTCCCCTAAAATTGAAACACTTTATCAGGTGATTTCAGACTCTGGATGCTATAGTGAAATGAAGTGGTGTACTGACCTCCACTAATAATCTGATATCACTTCATTCCTAAAAGACTAAACAACAGCATACAACTTGATTCCTTCACTTCAAGGAACAGAACACAACTGTTTGGCATGACTCATAAGAAGCAGAGCAGAAACGGAAAGCGGCCTCTACTAGTCTCATAACATTGAGGCGCCACATACTAGCTATAATATTTCATTTAAAATAAGAGGTCATGAGAGAACTTACAGCAAGTGTGCCAGTGAGCACAACAGGCTTGAGTGAGTCGTACATGCCAAAGTACAGACCACGGTACACAATGATACCAACACAAGAGATGTTGAACCCACGGTAGAGACCAGCAATACCATCAGAGGCAAGGGTCTTGCGGTACACATCAACAAGACCATTAAATTGGCGCTCACCTCCCTTCTTGGCAGCCTTGGAATCATTGGCAAGACGGGTACGGGCATAGTCAAGAGAGTAGACAAAGAAGAGGGAGCAGGCACCAGCAGCACCACCAGAGGCCAAGTTGCCAGCAAACCATTTCCAGTAGCCATCCTTGTCCTTCTTGAAGTTGAACATTCTCTTGAAGTGGTCCTTGAAGGCAAAGTTCAGAGCCTGGTAATATACAAAAAGAAAGAAACATAAACAATTGGTAAAATAGGAAAGCATAATAATATTTTAAGAGCTGGTCACTAAGTTGCAAAAAGAATATCTGATATATTGTAATATCTAGATTGCTAGGATAGAAAACAGAATACCGAAGTCAAAATGATAAAGTAAGAGGGATGGCTAAAAAAGTTAAATATTGAATTAGTCCAAGCACAGTGCCATTTGTAAAATACAAATTGAATCGACACAATATAATAACCATATGTGCATGTACCCAAAAAAAAAAGACATTACCTGAGTGGGGAAGTAACGGATCACATTAGCAGTGTTACCCCTCCATAGTGCAAGAATACCCTCATCCTTGATGGTGCGTCCAAAGCAGTCGCCAATACCTTTGTATGGCTCCGACAACCTGCCGGCCTTGATCATCTCATCCTGGTTCTGGATCAAGAGCTTCACACGTTCAATTGGTGCAGCTGCAGTCTTAGACACTGCAGCTGAGACACCTCCCATCATGAAGTCGATGAGAAATCCATATGGTCCCTTCTCTGATGGGGCAGCAGCAAAGATGGGGGACACGGCTGGGAGGGATGTAACAGCACCGAGGCTGGCAAGACCAGTGTTGTAGGGTCTCAGAAGGGGGTTTTGTGTGGAGGAGGTGTGGTTGAAACGGGCAGGAAATGGTTGAGTTGGGGCAATGTGGGTGAAAAGACCTGACTGTCCACAATGGATCTTTTGGATGACAGATGGGGCGCGGAGTTCCTCCACCATGTTTACTTTTTCACGCAACCTGAAGGAGAGAACCATATGCTTTGTTAGAAGATATCAATCAAGAGTCTCTTTGTAAATATAAGATATTAATGTAAAATTAGCAGAGAGTAATACAGTTTGCATCTAGAAACCATGATAATAGCATCTTATGTCAAACATAGCAATCAATAGAAAGAGAAACTCATTTTGTATATAGCATTGGAAAGAGAAGAGATGGGATTCACATCATTTGAAATATATCCAGAATAGGGTGGCAACTTTTTAGCTGGCTTTGGGAGGGCGTTGAAAAAAAAATGGATTTAATAAATTATAAAACTCGTGGCTTGATTAGACATCCGTAGGTCCGACTAAGAAATTGATCGATTTAAATAATTAAAACATCCAATAATGAAAAGAGAACTACATCAATAATTCTCGCTTATTATATATAAAACTAAAAGGCAATAGCAATATGGGATTACAGATTATATAGTTGATCAGACTATGAGGACTCTTTCTTTGTTATACTAACTAAAATTTTAAATTTTAAATTAGACATACCAGTCACATGTTTAACATGTAAAAAATACATCTAATAAAAAGACTATTTCTCAGTATAAATACTGTAGAATGGCTAATTAACGTTGGTGCTTGATCACTGACAGAAGCTTTCTAAAACCCGGTAATAGCTAGACGTTGAAAAGTAGCATCACTCTACACTAAGCCCAGATTAGAGAGAGAGAGAGAGAGAGAGATGTTACAAATGAAGAATTCTTCCTAATGCTCAAACTAGAAGTGAAATAACCTTCAGAACTTGAGGATGTACACAAATTGGGCAGAAATTTATACGAGATAAAGGCCGGAGCAATAGATCTAAAAGTACTCATTCACCATGATTATAAAGGTAAGAAGCCGAAAGAATAAAAAAACGCAAACTAACTCGGATCTAAAACTAAAAGATAACTCCCAAACGGCAATTCAGAAAAAAGGATCCAACAGATCTAGAGATCTACATAGAGATCCAGTATGTAGATGAGATCTGGATGACTCTAACTCTATCTATCGCTACTATGAGATGCTGAGAATTGGATAGAGAAAACGAAAATGCAGAGAGAAAGAGAAAGAGAAAGAGAAAGAGCAATACCCACCCAATAGGAATTGGCCGCCGATGCAATGTTATGTGCGTCTCTCCTCTCGTCTCCTCCTCCCTACTGAGTACTGACCCAATCAAAAGAGCAGCATATTTTATATTTTATAGCCCAGCAAAGCAAAGCAAAGCCAAGCCGCCAACACTCTACCACCTACCACTCTCAATCTCTCCGTGTAGCGAGTTTTCATAACTATATTCGCCAATTATTATTTTTAACCCCTTAACAAATTAATCACGAATAAAACGTTACTCCACGAGTTAAATATTCTTTTTTACTAATAAATCTAAAATCATATTATACATTCTTTTATATTGACATTTTAATATACCTTTCATTTATATTATGTGAAACAAAATATTCTCGAATAATGAATATTTTGCCTCCTAATATTTTCTGAACAACTAATTTATTATTATAAATACTGCTATTATAATATCATAACCCAACTCATTATATAAAAATATGGCATCATAACTTAGTTTCGATAATGAAACATATGGTATAACCATTACTTTAAAAAATATATATATTTATAGGGATAAACATTGCCCTGTTTGTATCTACTATCTAGGTTGCAAACTGTTTGCCCTGTTTAACTTTGGAACTGACAAACCCTGATGTTTACTTCACTAGGAATTATGAACAAACAGGTATAAATCTGTTTATTTTCCCAAACGTGGGGCATCTGTTAATAATATTTTGTCTGGGTTAGACAAAAAAGAATAAACAAATTCGAAACAACATCATATATTAATTGAACAACAGAAACAAAGCATTCACGCTATCATATCTAGTATTTACAACTCCTGAGTCCTGAGAACAATAGAGACACCTAAAATTTTAACAAACTTCAACGCAACACAACACAGAAGAGTATTAGCTACTAGATATTTATTCAATATTCAATACAGTATGTATACCATACCTACTTGAACACCTCACTCCCTAATCTCTTCATATGAGGCTCTCAAACTGGGGCATGTTACTGTCAGCGGGGCCCACCTCACTTGAGCTTGGGATCCCCTCCAAATCAAAGAAAGGATCATTTGTACTAGGGGTATTTTCTTTGGGAGCAGTTGCAGGAACAGGACCATGTATGTCAGACATTTCATCCAACAAAACTGCAAGTGGGTCCAGCATTTTCGGCTCATTCCCAAATGCAGGAACCTTTTGGGAGCCTTCGCTAAACGAACTGGACTCTGTATTAATATTATCTGCTAGGTTAATCTGTGTCTTAGTCTTTAAAAAACTTTCATCAAAGCTCGAAGCAGTGCTGCTACTGCTGCTGTTTCCCCATCCTCTGAGGATTTCACCATAATTCAGAAGACTTGGCTCAAAGTCACTGCTGCTTAGTGGACTGTTACATGCAAACCGCGGTGAGTCAGGTGTGAAGCTTGGTTCCACTTCCTCTTCATCAGATATCTCTCCTATCACACTTTTGGAGAATAAAACAGGTTCAGTATGTGATAAGATTTCAGAATCCTCTATAATTCTCTCTGTGGGTCCCGCCTCACTGGTTGTATCTCCATCAACTTGGTGCAGATCCTCATTCATATTATGACCAATATCAGTTAGGGCTTTGACTTGTGCAGCAATATCAGAACCCTTGGAGGTTTCCTCTTTGGGCCCCACTTCATCATCTTGATGCAAATTCTCATCCAAATTAGTCATCGCTTCTCCTACCTCATTGTAATCTCGGCCAGTATGAGTTCTAGATTCAAAAGAGGACAACAGGTCAGAAGCAGCCTCGCTTTGCACTTCATCAATCGATACAAGAGGGACACCTTCACCACCAGGACAAGATGCACTTAGTACAGAGCTATCACTGTCTGTGTAATTGACCAGATCTGGATCTTTCATTTGGTCTCGCCTAACAGTACTTACATTTGGAGTTGATTCAGTGGCAAATGCAGCCAAAGCAGAAGCAAGTGCTCCATCAATAGAAATTGGTTTCCTTCTATTAGGCACATGAGTGTCAACTTCCATGTCATCGTTTACAGTATCATCGTTGCAACAATGAACATCATCATCACTTTCATCTTCACTCAAACATTCAGGTGCCCTAAAAGTGGTACCAGAAGATCGCTTTGTCTCAACCTGACAACCTGCTGCACCATGAGTTACGGATTCATCTGAAGACAATGGATCCTGAGATCTCTCAACCTCATCAGTCACATGAGAACAGGGTTCTTTGAGTGGGACCCGCAAGGATTGGATATCATTTGTTAATAGGGTGAATTGATTTTCTAACCGCTCCAACCTCGACTCAATGCAACTAATGGGTCCCACCATTTTCTCCTCGAACTTCATAAAGTATGTTTCTATTTTCTCCATCTTGGATACCAGCTGTTCTAGAATCTTCTCAACACGGCTGGCCGATTCATTGGTAACCATTTTTTCCACATCAGATGTAGGGCCCAGTTCCACAGGATCTGTATTAACTGTAGCCTCTTGAGCAGTTTGTCTTATATCAGCTTCACTACCATCACTGGCATGGCTCTGATATGGGCTGGCTCTGGAATGGGACTGCACCAGTGAAGGTATAGTATTGTCAGTTGCAACAGGCATCTCGACCTGATAAGAGGAGCTCTCTTTCTGAAGTTGATAGCTGTTCTTTTCCTCTCTAAGATTTACACTTTCCTTGCTAAGTTCTTCAGTGACAGAGGCATCTAATTTTGCACTTTGGTCATTGACATCATGTGCATTATTGATTCTATCAGAAGAAAAGTACCGCTCATTAATTCTGCTGCTCAGGCCTGACTTTGACATTTGTAGGAGATTAGGTACCAGCATGGCAAATAGCGAACTTGTATTGCTGTATCCTGTTGTGCTGCTTGATGAATCCTGAGTGGCACTGGATTCATCAATGGGATCAGCATATATGTATATTTCTTCAACATGAACAGAGGATTTTGTCTGAAGGGAGAGAAATCTAAGGGTGAGGGATGCACAAGGCTCGGCATCTGAAATCTCAGCGGTCGCTTCATAGTGCATCTGAAAGAGCAAAAATAATATAAGAGACAGGGAGTGTTACCATAATGGTTTCATTCAATAGTAGTAAGGAATTCATGGCTTCTATGATTTACATTTAATAGTTGCATATGCCGAGCCCTCTCCAGTCGAAGCTGGTACTTAATAGAATCTGAATTGACTCATCTGGTAATTGTTTATAGATAGGAGGTGTGTTAATGAGAATAATAATTATTTTTACCTGAGGGTCATTCAAAGGAGATGGAGCAGCAGGAGGCTTGATATCAACCCAGCTGTCTTCCTCAGTGGAAGTGGAATGAACACTGCTACTATGGCTAGAACCATGCGGGTTGTCATGTGAGGAGACAGGCCCGCATTTGACAGTGCATAGGTACTCGGTTGTAGAATTGACATGTGCATCCTTGGTATAGTAAATCTCAAAGATCCTGGCAGTGGTTCGAGCATAAACTCTGTGAATTTCATGCTTGCCCCGGAAGAAAACTGCAGAAAGACAATAGTTGAATTGAGAAGGAAATAGAGAGAAAGAAAGAAGGTATTTCATTTGAGTTCAGTTCAGTAATCGCTGACGAGTGACTTGGCACGGCGGAGGATCGTCGGGGGCGGGGCGGAGGAGAAGCGTGCCAGGGGAAGTCAAAGCGGGAGCGTCCTCGGCGGAGGTGTCGAAGGAGACGGAAGATTCTAGAGAGGAGCCCTGCGCCACCGTCCAGTTCGTCGCGCAGCTCCACGCAGCCGACGATCCTGCGCCTTCGTCTCTCTCCATCGCTGCTTCCTTGGCTCTCTCTCTCTCTCTCTCGCCAGTGATCTGATCTGATCGCCACGCAGTGAAATCGTCAGATTTATTTGATATTTTCTCTTCGTCCGATCCGCTACACAGCCCCAGCCACAGCGCCAGCCCCAGCCCCAGCCCCAGCCCCAGCCCCAGCCCCAGCCCAATTCCCTTCTTTGTATTATTATTGTATAACATAAATAACACTATGGGCTCAATCTCTTCAACTCCGGCCCAATTTTATCCGACGTTGAAAGACTATTAATTACCATTATTACCATTCTTCAACTACGGAACGGAACGAATGAACGAACACAGAACAGAACAAAACAAAACAAACGATATCTCTACTTGTTTTCTGTAATTTGTTGTTGATATCTCTACTTGTTGCAAACTTGCAATACATACATCGTATTCAGCGGTATATTCAAATGAAAAATATACTTAGAAAATTCTCAAAATATGAAACTTAATGGGAAATAATTTCTAACAACTTTCTTTTTCCTTTGATCCCTAGCTATACCTGCTTATCCAAACTCGGATAGAGCAGCCTATGAATCTCAAAATTTTAGAACCCAAAAATAGGGGGCAAAGAATAAATAAGAGGACATGTTGTCAGCTCATCCTCTTGAGTTCTTCTTCGACATTTTGGGGTTTTTGCACATTCTGACACTTTTAGGCGTGACCTCCACAAGCTCATCCTCTTCGATGTATTCTATACAATCATCCAAACTGAAGTCCAGCGGCTCATCAAGTACAACTACACCAAAATTCAAACAATGGCACCAAGTTAATGATCATTTTGTAAAGCTCAAATGTTATTCCAACATATTTAATGAGTTTAATCATATCATTTACCCGTGGCTTCCTTGTTAGAGCGCACATTTGTGGCAGCCTTCTTCTTGCATACATTAAGGGCCAGGTCACCAGGTCTTTGGTAGATGCCCACTATTTGTCCTTTGTACACATCCACACCAGGTTTGACAAACAGTTGGCCTCTTTCTTGTGCATTAAAGAGAGCATATGCCGTAGTTGTCCCATTCTCAAATGCAACCTGAGGTATTGTTGTGTTAAACTCTATTTTGCTCAGTTTCAAATCTGGCGCACTTGCCCTTTGTTAATAGTTCATACCATACTGATATAACAGACGCTTCAGGTTTTATTATGACCTGCATACATTAAGAACTACAGCTATGAAATGATGACCCCGCATATATATGACACAAGAAACTTCAAATGCAATGCTACCAGCATTTGGCAGTACAATGGACTACATTTCATACAGACGCTCGACTTGTATTATCGGCTCCAGCACTGGCCTTTATACAACTGTGCTTACGTTATTTAATTTTGGTGTATTTGCAGTTTAATCCCTGTATTACATATATCTTATTTTTCTGCACAAAAATCCATCCAGTTTATAAATCATAACTGATTATCTACAGTCTGGCAGCTTCTAGTCAAAATTTTAACCTGGATAAGTGGATATGATGACAAGCAAACACAAAACAATTAATAAAAAATAATTACATATTTAGCAATTAGAAAAAATGTTTTACCAGAGAGCCAAGGTCCCTCGTGTTAAAATCTCCAGTCCATGGCCCATAGCTATCGAAGATGGTATTTAAAATAGCAGTACCCCTTGAGGCTGTCAGAATAGAGTTTCTCAATCCAAGAAGCCCTCTTGTCGGTATCTTGTATTTTAGTACTGTTGTTCCCTCTGCCCTGTAGTTTAAACAAAACAGATAATACTTGTGAGATTTACAAATAGGAAAACATGTCTGTGCTATAAACAACCAAAATGACCAGAAAGTTTTGGACGAAATTTGGAGATGATATAACAATTGGAACTTCGCAAATACAAGATGTATGCATCTCCTTTCATGTTCACAAATGGAGCTACCAAATTCAGTTTTGCAACAAACACCCAGTTTGGTTAATTGCATTACATTTGACTTAGAAAACAAAGGTTTCAAGACCAAATGAAATTCTGCTTTAGTTAACTAATGATTTCATATCAAGTTCATGAACATCTGGAAATCAAGATTCCCACGTAAGTCACATGGAAAGGGTTTATTAAAAAGTGAGCCTCCTTATTGCGAATATGTACACTGCACAAGTAATCATCAAGTTAGTTATTCACATATTTGTAAATAACCCAAAATCCTTGGTTGTTGATATGAGAATACTGGGAGCTGCAGAAAATAGAGAGAAACAGTGCATGAAGCACAAAGCAACAAAAAAAAAAAAAACAAGGGAGCAAATGAACTTTATTATACTTCCTACTTTGTCTCAATTTAGAATGAATAACAAAATAAGTAAACAAAGAAAGGAGCTTGTTCCTTACCCACTTTGCATATCAAACATCTCACCACGTCTTTTTCCTAAAAGCTCAACAATTGCTCCCATGTACTCCTCTGGCACTTCAACAGTAGCAATCTTTATTGCATTCAACAAAAGAAAGAAATGGTGTTACATCAAAACAGGTATCACTGTGTTCAGTAGACTATTAAAATAGATATTGAAACATCAAAACAGATGTACATCAAAAGAAAAAAAATTCAAATTAGATATTGAAACGTCAGAACAGGTATTATAGTAGACTTTCAAAATAGACCATAAAAATAAAGAAAAAGGCACCTCATAGGGCTCAAATTTCTTGCCATTAACTTCTTTGTTTATGACCTTTGGTGGGCCTACCATAAACTCATATCCTTCCCTTCTCCTGATAATATAACGACACAGATGGTAAATCAAAAGGTGCAAAAACATAAACAATAATTCACTACTGATAATACTTACATGTTTTCTATCAAGATTGTGATATGCAGTGTGCCTCGGCCACTCACAATGAATGTATCGGCTGTCTCACCATCTTCTACTTTCATGGCCAAGTTCCTCTCCAGTTCTCGATACAGTCGATCTCTAAGGTTTCTGCTTGTGACGTATTTCCCCTGCATATTAAATAAAGAAATTAAGAAAATAGTTTGAAAATGTAATTGGAGCTACCTAAAGATTTTGACTTTTTAATAATTGTACTCATTTTGGACCCAAGTGACCAAGATTACTATTAAGACCCTTGTGTAAGATTAGACAGAGAGAGAGGGAGACATTTGACGAATCTTACATGACTATTTATTTTATCACAAAAAATAAATACAAAATACAATGTAAATAAAACAAGCACTATACATCAATAATGAACCAAAAGTGTACCTCTTTGCCAACAAAAGGAGAAGTGTTAATAGAGAAAGACATTTTGACGGTTGGCTCCTCCACTCTAATTGTAGGCAATGGTTTTCCTGTACTTTTATCTGCTATTGTTTCACCAATCTGCATGGCACGCAGTAAGTAAGAAACTGAACGCTACTCAGGAAATACATCATAGCTGAAATAATGAGATAAAAAGATACTAACCATTACATCACTAATGCCGCAAACGGCACAAATGTCACCAGCTTCTACAGTGTCAGCTGGAACCCGCGAGAAATTCTCATAGACAAAAAGCTCACTAACTTTTGCAAATCGGCAGGCATCATCGCTTGTGCATACCTGAAGAGATTAAAGTAACCGGAGTATAATCATTATTAACATAAATGCAAGTAACTATGAACAATAGAATGAAAATCAATTATCAAACATTAAAGTGTTAAAAATATATAATAACTCTAGAACTTTCTAAAACCACAGATTTGATCCAAAAAGAGTGTCCCCAATATAACAACAGATTTTGGACTTTGGGTACCATTACAAAATTTCCTAGTGTTGAAGTGCAAATTTGGCAGTCAAAGAAGCAAATTACATGAAATCGGCCTCCAATTTGCCCTCAAAATTTTAGATGCAATCATTATGTCAAATTATTAAAAATTACAGATAAACTTACCTTGACCTCCATTCCTCGCCGGAGTTCGCCAGCATGCAACCGACCAATTGCTATCCTCCCTTTGTGCTCATCATATTCAGTGCTAGACACCTACATATTTTAAGCAGACTACAAGAATGATCAAAAGCAACCTGGAAAGAAAGATGCACCCTTATACAGTCGAATTTATCTTTAAACAAGAATGACGAAATTGAGCTTACAAGCATTTGGAGATCTCCATCTTTCTCAATCCGTGGCTCAGGTATGCATCTAAGAATGGCCTCAAAAAGGGGACCCAGGTCATCAGCCAAATTGTCAGGGGCTAGCCCCGCCTTGCCTTTAATTCCACTAGCATAAATGACTTGAAAATCACACTACACAAGTACATAGAACCAATGAAACACTAAGCCTTATTTAAGCCCCAGTTTGAAAATATACACCCACGAGAAGGTGTCAAATCAAGAAAACATGAGAAAATACGCAATCACCCTCTAGACTAAGGAGAGTCATATACATGATAAAATACGCAATCAGCCTCTAGAGAGAGAAAGCATAAATGAACAAGCCGCTCATTGTTCTAGAACATTTAATTGAGAGAACCTATTGGAATTAGGCATTCCACAATTTTCATACTTGGGTGAGGGGACTCATGAAAAAATTAGTTTTAAAGGGTTCATGCAGTAATAGAAGGCAGACACATGAATCCCAAGAAAAGAATAATAAAATTACCTGCTCATCTGTAGCATTCAATTCAATGAAAAGCTCAAAGGTAGCATTGACAACATCGTCTGGCCGAGCTGATGGCCGGTCGATTTTATTGACAACCACCACAACAGCATGGCCAAACTCTAGTGCCTTTTTCAATACAAACCTTGTCTGAGGCATGGGCCCCTCCACAGAATCCACCTATGATATGAAGATAACTAGTGACCATGAAGATCATACATGATGTAATACTGGCAGCATGTGCATGAAAATGTGGAAAACATTGGTGAAGTTTGGAAAAGGGATGTTGCATTTTAATACCACAAGGAGTACTCCCTCGACCATGTTAAGCACGCGCTCGACCTCTCCGCCGAAATCAGAGTGTCCTGGGGTGTCAATAATGTTAATTTTGGTGGCTTTGTAAGAAATGGAGGTGTTCTTGCTAAGGATGGTGATGCCTCTCTCTCTTTCCAAGTCATTTGAGTCCATAATGCGCTCTTGCACAGTCTGATTGTCACGAAAAACCTAGAAGAAGGGCAAGTAGAGGGCATTAGAAATGTAATTGAATTGAATTGAAATTAAAGAGATGAAGATGAAGGTACCTTAGCTTGCTTCAACATAGAGTCGACCAAGGTGGTCTTGCCGTGGTCGACATGAGCAATAATGGCGACGTTCCGGACATCCCGTCGGGTGGCCACTAGTAGGAGTAGAAGCGGAAGTGGGAGTGAATAGATGATTAATAAATAGAAATATAGAAGCGAACTGGAAAGGGGAAGGGGAAGGGGAATTGTTACTTACGAGAAGGAGGAGGAGGAGTAGGAGGAGGAGGAGGAGCGTGGGTCTGCTGGGGCTCTCCTGTCTCGACGGAGGATGAGGACCGAACAGTGAAATTAGTCCTGATGGCGGTCCTGAGCTTGGGAAAGCGAACGGCGGAGGAGGAGGGGGAGGAGGAGGAGGAGGAGGAGGAGATGATTGGGGATGGGGTTGTAGAAGCGTAGCAGGAGACTGAGCGCAGCATCGTGATTGATTGGTGGTGTTTTGAATCGCTCAGACAGAAAGAAAGAAAGAAAGAAAGCGTAGCAGGAGAGTGTGTTATATTATCATCATCGTTATGAGAATGAGAATGAGAATGAGAATGAGAATGAGATTAGAGGCCAGCATGCATCACAATTCACATCCATGATCCATCCGTTGCTGCGGGAGAGGAGGGAATATGGTCCACATCTCCCCACTCCACACCCAATTTGGTCCACATCTGACTGATCTCCCCACTCTCCCGGTCAGTCGGTCACTTACTTCTAGAAGGGGCAGATCTTTCGGTCAGAGCCCCAGATTCATTCCAGATTTCCTGTTGGTCAAAGTCAATCAACTTAGACTGACAACTAATAACTACCAACTCCAGTGTGGCAGTGTCTTGCTCTTTGCACGCACAATGTCGCTCCACAATATCCAGCCAAATGCATCATACATATGTGGCGGACAATTTTCCGGAATTGTATTCATCTTGTAAAAGGGAATAACTAAGCTTAAGTTCCTTGATTAAATAAGAGGAAATTGGAGCACTCTCTCTTTCAAAATAAAATAAAATAAATTAAAATAAAATAAAAATATTTCCTTTCCTTGTTTGACCTCCACCTCCACGCCACCCTCTCTCTCTCTAACCGCGTCGCCATTTTTGACCAATTTCTCTCCCCCCTCTCTCTCTCTCTGACTCTCTCTCAGTTCCCTTCCCTTTCAGGCTTGTTTTTAATTGGTCTTCCTTCCTGCTGCTGGTGGATTCTAACCAACTTCCCTTCCGAGAACTTCTCCCCGCTCTCCGTTTCCTCTTTGCTATTTCTAATTTCCCGCTTGACGACCTGCTCTCTCGCGCGCTCTCTCTCTCCCCCTCCTAATCTAATCTCATCCCATCCCATCCCATCCCATCTTCCTCCGAGAACAAGAGGGAACGGGCTCAATTCTCAGATTTGGGTTCTGCCTCTCTTCTTCCCTTCTTCTTTCTTTCTTTCTTTCTTTCAAATCTATTTGAGCTTCTATCCCAAACAAAGATCCCATCCTTTTGTTTCTTCTCAATAAATAAAGAAAGGAAAAAAGGTAACAAACAAATTAAATAAAAGAACAAGCCATGGGGAATTGTTGCGCAACTCCAAACGGTGCCGAGAAGAAGAAGAAGAAGCAGAAGAAGAATCCCAAGGACAAGAAGCCCAATCCTTTCTCCATCGAATACAACAAAGCTCCCAATTCCGGCTACCCCCAGATCACGGTGCTCAAGCATCCAACCGGCACAGATATCTCAAGCCGCTATGAACTCGGCCGAGAGCTTGGTCGTGGTGAATTTGGTATGTCCTTCTATTATTCCTTTCCTTCCTCTACCATCCCTTCCCTTCTCTCTCCCATGAGACTCTGGAGCACAGCGTAGCTCACTTTCCTGGAAATTTTAAAAACACATACTTCACTTTCATTCTGACAACTAAACGTGACAGGACATGCATCTTTGCTAACCTACACCTCACTAATACTCTATGTACCAGGTGTAACATATCTATGCATAGAGAGAGAAACACACACCCAATATGCATGCAAATCAATTTCCAAAAAGAAGCTTCGCACACAAGTAGACATAGAGGATGTTAGGCGGGAGGTCGAGATAATGCGGCATCTGCCGACACACCCCAATATTGTCGCCTTGAAGGATACATATGAAGATGACAGTGCCGTGCATCTGGTGATGGAATTATGTGAAGGAGGCGAGTTGTTTGATAGAATTGTGGCGAGGGGCCACTACACAGAGAGAGCTGCTGCTGTCGTCACAAAGACTATTGTTGAAGTGGTTCAGGTCAGATATAACACCCATCACCACCCCAATAATAATAATAATAATAATAATAATAATAATAATAATAATAATAAAACTTGGTCTTTGTGTGATGCGGGGAAAAAATATTAGACTTGGTAAAATGGTATTGCATGGATTATGGTGTTGTTTGGAAATTTTGTGTAGCGGGCATCTTCCGTCTGATATTGTGATTTGTGACTGCTTATCTGAAAAGATCATCTGACATTATATTGTTTGCTGGTTAAATCCTACAAATACTATTGCATAACACATGCTGCTGCTCATTAGTCATCCAATGAATTATTTAGATTAATCAATATAGATGCATTTATTTATTTTTAATGTAAACAGATGTGTCACAAGCATGGGGTGATGCATAGAGACCTGAAACCAGAGAATTTCTTATTCGGCAACAAAAAGGAAACAGCACCTCTCAAGGCTATTGACTTTGGCCTCTCTGTATTTTTCACACCAGGTACCTTACTCAGAAATTTCAAATTTCCTTTTGAAATTACTTCATTGAAAAGGGCTTTGGCCAATATATACAAAAACGCCAAGATATGCAAAATGACAATACAAAGGAGGAACAGGATGAAACATTTAAATCAAGTAACATCAGTTTCATATTTTTAATTTTGTCTCCAATATTTGTTTGAATGTTAGGTGAGAGATTTAATGAAATAGTTGGGAGCCCATATTACATGGCACCAGAGGTATTGAAGAGAAATTACGGCCCTGAGGTGGATGTTTGGAGTGCCGGTGTAATCTTGTACATTCTTCTCTGTGGTGTACCTCCTTTTTGGGCCGGTGAAAAAAATATTTATTTCATTTTCTTTTGCAAACATGGAATTTTGTTTTGTCAATTTATGTAAATCGAATATTTATTGAGAACTTCCTTTCCTATGGTGTAGAAACTGAACAAGGAGTGGCACAAGCTATTATCAGATCAGTAATTGATTTCAAGAGAGAACCCTGGCCAAGGGTTTCTGACAATGCAAAGGACCTGGTACGAGGGATGCTAAATCCTGACCCGAGGAAGCGGCTTACAGCTCAGGAAGTTCTTGGTAAGAGTCTTATTTAGTATAACTTGAACGATAAAGATCCATTCATCTGTACTGTATTTTCTTATGCAATAAAATATTCTGACAAAAATGCCCTCGTAGATCATCCTTGGTTGCAAAACATTAAGAAGGCGCCAAATGTTAACTTAGGGGAGACTGTCAGAGCAAGGCTTCAGCAATTCTCTGTCATGAACAAGTTCAAGAAGAGGGCTCTGAAAGTAGGCTATTTTTTGTCTTTTCACCCCGTCAAAATCTTGTTGCTGCTTTTGTTTGTTTGGTTTATTTATTGAATTAATATATGGAGATGCCTCATCTCTTTTTCCTTTTTTTTTTGGGTAAAATGTAGGTGATAGCTCAACATTTATCTGTGGAAGAAGTTGCCGATATAAAAGAATTATTTAACAAAATGGATTTGAATCATGATAACAAGATCTCATTTGAAGAATTGAAACTTGGCCTTCACAAGCTGGGTCACCAGCTCCCTGATTCTGATATTCAAATTTTGATGGATGCTGTAAATATTTGCCCTTTCTTTGTTATTGAAATCACTATTCTAAATACTATATTCAAAACAAAAGGTTGAATTTAGTTTTTCCATTTTGAAATTTTGGAGCAGCTAGTGTGATTATATATGATAATCTTCAGCCTCAGCTGGGACTGATGTTTCTTTTCATCATAATTTGTTCAATTTCAGGCTGATACAGATGGAAATGGGTTTTTAGACTATGGTGAATTTGTGGCAGTATCAATTCATTTAAGAAGGATTGGAAATGATGATCATCTCCACAGAGCCTTCTCATTCTTCGATCAGAACAAGAGTGGGTATATTGAAATTGACGAGCTGAGGGCTTCCCTGGCTGACGATGCGGGCCCCAACCATGATGAAGTCATCAATGCCATTATCCATGACGTTGACACTGATAAGGTCAGTTCAATTGCTAACTTTGTATGAAAAGGATGAAAAGAGATCAATTGTAGGAAAAGGACTGCACAGTGATGGGTGAGAAGGCACAATGTGTCAACCGTGTCATATCTCTTGATTGCCAATTTGGTTCATATTTGTAATTGGTTTGCTTGGTTAAGAAGTTGCCCGAAGGAGTGAATTATTTTTCTCCCTTTTGATTTAATTAACAGGATGGGAAGATCAGTTATGAAGAATTTGCGGCCATGATGAAGGCTGGTACCGATTGGAGAAAGGCGTCAAGACAGTACTCCAGGGAACGATTTAACAGCCTCAGCTTGAAGCTCCAGAAAGACGGCTCATTCCAAGTAGTAATGGACACAAGATGATAAAAAAAAGTACATATATCTATAAATATCACGCCCAGAATATTTCTTGTTTTGAAAATCACTCACCTTCTGATGCGCGCACAGCAACAATCAGCAGAACAAATATTTGGGTTGACATTTATTGTTCTTTTTCTGGGTTTATCTCCTTGGCTTGTGTTCTATTGCTGTGTCAATTTGTACATGTAATGGGGTCTATTTGTTGAAATTTATTTTTGTTTTCTTTTTCTCTGTTTCGTTTTGATTCCCTGTGGTTTTCCATCTTCGAGGATCACGCATGTAGAGAAGTTGTAGCTAATTTTAGTATAATAGAGTGAGCATTATTTGAAGCGCTTGCTGGTTATTGTAAATGAGCGTCATATAACAATTCATAATGCTAGTTTATTATCGCCTATAAATATACATGTTATTGACTATTCGGTATAAACTTATTTATGTTCAGTTTTTCATATACACCTGAATAATGTATAAACTTATTTATGTTCAGTTTTTCATATACACCTGAATAATGAATAATAATTCTACAGTTTCTTACCGACCCCTGAAAAGTTATATTTATCTTATATCTAATTCTCAATTTGTAGCATCCTTTCTTATTTAATTACCCCATGCCCCCTCTATGGATGAGAGAAGCAACGACAATCAAACGTATAAGTCTAGTTGAACTATGAAGAATCGTTGATTCGCAGCTAGATAACTCTAGTTGAACTTCATATTATGTGAAAGTTCAAACAATTAATCCAAATGGTTCAAGTTGATATTTATGCACTTTTGGATGAATAATATATTATAAGGGATTGAATTATTGTCAGTGCATATAGTTTTGACAACCAACAAGTATGTTATGAAAATATTGTGTTAATTTTTACAAATGTATAGTTACCGTCCGTATGTGCTTATAAATATGTGATTAACTTATGGAAATATGATAACAGTATCAGGATGCCTTCCATCCATGCTTCATTACACTCCACTAACTTTTTCCTTCATCAATTTCCTAAAGAATTTTGTATGTATCTATAATTCTTTTCCTATCCTCTAGATAAAATGTCTCATTCCGATTCTGATATGGCTCTGCATGAAGACATCCCCATTACTTCCAATCATCAAATTTTCCAAAATTCAGAATCTCTGTGGAACTCAAACAATGATAATCATGTCACACATCCCAACAGTAGCAGGCATGCTCACACCAGGACACTCGTGGCCACTAAACGCCACCATGGCTGCACCAAAACCAGCTTCCTTTATGAGGATACCAATGAGTATTTTGAACTAGCCAGGCAGGCACGTCTTATCAGCAAAGGCGATCAAATGCCTGGCAGTACCACAAATGACCTTGGTAAACATGCTGTTCTACCGAGCAAAAATGAAGTCAAAGACGGAGGAAAGGAAGTCTACCATACAGGCGAGTCCTCGCTTAATGGTTCAAGGTTCCAATGGAATAAACCATTTCGAAATAGGAAGAACAAGCAAGTTGTTGGCAATCATAAAGGGGAAGGCACTTCTATTTGTAGTGCATTAAGTGGCCACAAAAAAGCTGGTACACATTGGCTGCATCTCTCCTGATAATGTGTCACAGTTTCAGCCTTTCAGGGAATGTCAAAGCACAATGCCGGCTCTTCTGGGCGTTCTTCCGGACAGTCTGTGGACGTACATGGCAAAGGGAAAGGGAAGCTTGGACTGAGTGATTGCAGCGGAGTCCAACAATCAGAGGGTGGAGTAATTCTGCATGAACCCAGAGAAGCCAGGTTGGTCTTGTTTTCCTATTATGGAATTCCCTCGCTCCCTCTCTCCCTCTCTTCACTTTATGCATACATATGTGCTTGTGTTCTAATGCAGGCGCAATCTTGTATCTTTTGTTCAGCTATTGTCGCTTGGTACTGAAGGACATGGGTTGTGCCCATTTTAGCTTGGCACAGAAGTGCAGTATTGGACTTTTTGTTTTATCAATTTTTACTTCTAGTTTCTTTTGGATTTAGAATTCTGGCTATTTGAATACTTGTACAACTGCTTTATAGAGAGGGTGAGCAGTTAGGGTCAAATGTTCTATATGCTCTTTCTTTCTCAACTCTTTATTAACCTAACGTTATTATTCTAAAACATTGGGAGAATATTGTGGTGTTTACCTAACAAATCAGATAACCTATTGTTTTGGCTATAATGCAGTACATGTAACAACAAACGGCATGGTTTAAATCAAAGAAGAAGGAACACAGAATAGTTCAGCCAAACCTTGGGGAATCTTCTTCTTCAATTCTTAACTCCCCACCAAACCATAGTCAAAAGATAATGTTAATGTTAAAAAAAGAGATGGAAAAAATAAACTTTCTTACTATTATACACTCTTATATCTTTCTTGCTTACATAATAACAGAATACAATTCTTTATATAGACTAAACATCTGAGAAGACTCTAGAAATTCGTAATAAAAACATATAATAAAAATAGAATTCTAAACAGCACCCTTTCAGCTGACACTCTTTCACTAAAATCGCCATAACTCTCTGTAGGGAACACCAAACGACTTGAAATTTGAACCATTGGAAACTATACTTCAAGAGCTTTCCATAAATAGGTCATACACTAAATTCCACATCTATTTGCCCCTTCAAATGCTGTCATTAATCAGCCTTAAAATCCTGCCAAAGTGCTGAAGCTAAAGAGTCTTCATTATTTCTTAATTTATTTAACTTTAATACTAAAATTAAGTTTATCTTTCAACACCCCTCTTAAACTTAATTTATTTTTCATCCTTCATGCCAATCATCATTGAACTTCTTCATAACTCGCAGCGAATAGCGACGTCACTCATTGACGGCTTCTTCTCGATTCATTGATTTAGGAAATTCAAAAAATCAATCGTGGTTTCATCTCATATGCCATCCAATTTGCCTGACTCTTCAGGTCATATTTATGTGAGATTCACACCCACAACGTGGCTCCACGTCGCATTTTTTCATGTGGCTCCATACCACATTTTCTAATGGTCTTCACACACTTCCAGCAAAACATCTCATAATTTTACTAGTTCTCTTATCCTAGTACTCATTGCACAGGCTATCATGAGTCATTGCTCATGTCGGCTTTACTCACCGATTCTTCGAAGACCACTGGCAAAAATTTCACCACGCTTTTATAACATTCGCTGTTTGATACATAGCTCTCATCATTAACAAGTTTTTTTTTCTCTTATAATATCTCAAAAACTATATTCATGAAAAAAGAACACTCTTCTCTTTTTTCTCTCTTTTTTTTTTAACAAAAATCAACACATGATATTTTTTTTCATTATCCCGACCCTTTTTTCTTTTCTCACAAAAAAAAATAAAATAAGGAGATTCAATTTTTTTTCAATGCTTCTAACAACACAGAAAAACTCATATACTAAGATAAACTCAGAAAATACTCTTAACACTTAACTTTCTTTAAAACAAAAATCGAGACTCACCATTTTTTTTCGACATCTCTCTTTTTTCTTTTTTTTTCTTCTTTTTCTTTTTCTTCGTCATGACATATATCTTTTGATTGAATGAACTTGACTCTGATACCACTTTGTTAAAAGAGCAGAGATAGATAAAATAAATTTTCTTACTATTAGACACTCTTGTATCTTTCTTGCTTACAAAACAACAGAATATAACTCTTTATATAGACTAAACATCTGAGAAGACTCTAGAAATTCGTAATAAAAACATATAATAAAAATAGAATTCTAAACATCACACTTTCAGCTGACACCCTTTAACTAAAATTGTCATAACTCTCTGTAGGGAACTCCAAACGATTTGGAATTTGAACCATTGGAAACTAGACTTCAAGAGCTTTCTATCCATAGGTCATACACTAAATTACACATCCATTTGCCTCTTCAAATTCTGTCATTAATCAGCCTTAAAATTCTACCAAAGTGTTGAAGCTAAAGAGTCTCCCTTTATTTCCTAATTTATTTAACTTTAATACTAAAATTAAGTTTATCTTTCAACAGTTAATAGCTCTGGTGATGAAGAGAGAGAAAACTCTTGTAGTGAAGGATACTGGAGTGTGGAGGAACCCAAGTTAAATGATGAAGAAGTAGCAGACCAAAGTGCAAAAGTTAGTCAGGTTGAGTCTGATGAAATATTGGCTAGGCGCCTCTAGGAGCAGTTCAATCAGGAGGCTCAAAATTTTCAAGTATCTGATGAAGAGGTATTGTTGTGGCTGAAGTAAATTGTATAGACAACTTCTTGTCATGCTTTATTCATATGATTCTGGCATAATTTATAAACAGACTTATGGAACAATAAGAATAAGAAAACTATTTGGTAACAGCATGGGCTTACTCAAGAGGTACCAGAACAGGCTCATAGTAAGTTTCTGATATTATTTAAGGTTTTAATTGGATCTGGCTTACTGTACAAGCATTTATGGTTAACTCCAAAAGATTGATAAATGAGCCATAAAAATTAGAAATCCTTTTGTTTTTGGCGTAGCATTAGTTATTCTACCGGATACAAGTGAAGGAATATCATATTTTGTACATATGGTATCAGGGTACCAGTCAATATTGTGATACTTTAGACCTGGCTATTGATTATTATTGTTTGATATGATGATGATGCAATAATTACAAGAGCTTTGCAAGAAGAGGATGATAGTTATTATGTCGATGACTGCAACATCATGTATTTTAGAAGAGACCATCTTGAATTGAATGGTGTTAGTAGTCTGTTTCTTCACCTTGTTTGTTATTCTTTGTTGTTAATACCTAAAGCCCACAAAATGTACTTCAAATCTGCAGACCAAGGGATAAAAAAGGCAGTCTGTAGATTTGTCGTCCTATAACCTACATTGTATTTAACTCGATTCTTTTAAATCTGTTGTTTTAAATTAGAGAGTTGATATGAAAAATAGGTACCATCTTTAATAAAGTTAATATAAATTTCTACTAGAGAGACCGATCCATGAGCATCTGTACTCGGATAGTCATTATTTTCCTTTTGAGGTACCTCCAATGCAAATTCCAAATCATAGGACTCACATGTGATTTAATAGCCCCGATATGGATTATGAAATTGTGAGCCTTACTCATTTATGTGTACCAGAAATATTCTGGAACCTTAAAAGTTTCAAGAAACAGATCTCATAAAATATTTAAAAGAGTCTTCCTTTCCTCACTGCTCCTATCTGTATTCTCAATCTGAATTTTTTTTTTCCCTTTGATGATTTAGTTGCTTATATCTCAACTACGCAGAGGGCTCAGTAGTTCTCACATGGATATTGACAAGGTAATAGTTTTTTCTTTAAAGTTTTCTGTTTAGAATGATAACATTTATAATTATGATGGAATTTTTCATGGTGAGATTATTATTTTTATTTATTGATTTACTTGTTAATTTCCTTAGAGGTTAAGTATATTGGAAGAATTAGAAGAAACCTTTGAAAACCAAAGTGTCTTGGACATCTCCAGTGATATTTATCGAGGTTTCCACGAGTAAGCTTTTTTCATTTCATGTTAGAGCATATATGGTTTTACCTTCAAGTATTTTCTATTTTG
Organism: Schoenoplectus tabernaemontani; assembly: GCA_037127355.1. Classification (NCBI taxonomy): domain Eukaryota; kingdom Viridiplantae; phylum Streptophyta; class Magnoliopsida; order Poales; family Cyperaceae; genus Schoenoplectus; species Schoenoplectus tabernaemontani. The sequence continues at coordinate 276,191 of CM073744.1, read as the reverse complement.
TAGCTATTCTCATCCTTCCTAGGTAACATATAGATGCTATATGTTACCTAGGTGGTTCCAATTTGATATGAATATTGTGTGCTGTCTGACTCTTATACTAGTAATAATCGTTGGTAAATGCAGTGGAGAACTATTATTGCCTTGTTAGCTTATCCTCAACTGTACACAAGCCTTTGCACCTCTGTTTATGTTTATTTCTATTTATAACTCCTCTCTATCTATCTCTTTCTCTCTCTTTCCAGTGGTGAGTATGAGATTCTGTCAACAATAGATGAAGATAATCATCAGCATGCTGGGGCCACTGACAACTAGATCAATATTTTTCCTATTTTTTCCATCAAGGTTGTTATCAATATTAATTAGTTATACCATCCGAAGTGAACTTTCTGTTTTTGCCCCTAAAAACTTGAAAGACCCCATGCACTGTTGGAGAACATAGACATGACACCTCCTGGGGCTGGAGAAGTCTCTCTTGTAAGGGGTTTCACCGGGATATCATGATAACTCCAGCTGGCACTGAAGAATTTGCTTCTTTTATATACTTGATAGATATTATATGATTTATAATATTTGCTCCAAAATTTGATTTATTTATTTTTCCCAGATATACATTAATGTGTTATAATCTAATTTAGGGAGACGGTGGAGGATGCGTGTGTGATATGCCTGAAGGTCCCAGCTGCTGGGGATAGGATGAGGTATTTACCTTGCCTACACAAATTCCACAAAAAAAAAGGAAAAAATCACGCTTGGCTCCATTGCTGGCAATATTACCTTGTCAAAATTGACATCCATTTTTCTAGCATCTAATTATAATGGAAGAAGAAACTGTTTTAACTGTGTTTGATTTGTACAGTGCATTGATACATGGCTGAGGAGAAAGAATGCTTGTCCTATGTGCAAGTCTGCTATAACCTATACTTTTTGAGATTGGACCATGTGTTTTTGCAGAAATGATGCTATTACTTAATTTGATGAAATACCAGTCAGGTCCTTTTAGGAGCTCTTTTTCAAAGTTAGCCTGGAATTTGAAAATGATGAGATTTCATACAGAAGTGAAGTGATGTCTCTCTATAACTAATAAGATCTGGGCTTTGTTTTTTGTCATCTTGTTATCTGTAAGAAGCGTTACGTTATTATAAAATGTGACTGTTCTCATCTTATTTTATGTGAGAGTGAGAAGCTTTGCCTCTGTGCATCTTAATTCTTGTGTTGCTTCTACTTGTCTTGCCGATGGGTTTGTTGTTCATTTATTTCTCTCTTTTCTTCCCCGATCCAAAGAACAAAAGGAAAAAAAGGATTTAGAAATGATCGTGCATTTGATTCATAATTTATCTGCCTAATGAACAAAGTTTTCAGTGAAAATTGACCAAAAACTTCAATATTGTTACTGCAACATGCATTTCATTCGGACTAAGGTAAATCGAAGATTTGGGGTGTGTGGGGGGATATTGGGGATACTACTAAGGACTAAGGTGACGCTTTACAATTACAATTGGAGCAGCCATGTGTTGAAAGTTGGAACACGGGCAAGGCGTTTATTCTGATTAAGTTGGTGTTGGTAAATTGGTTGAAGCTAAAAAGCTTGTATTTAAGGTGGATGCTTGGATTTTACCAAGTTTTTTTTTTGCACTTGTTGAAAACATGTTGGTGTTGGAGCATACATAGCCCCAAGATGCCTCCTTCTAAGTAATTGAGACGTGACTCGTTGCTCATTTGCTTTGGTTGTGTTTGACCATTTGCAATGTTTGATGGATCTATTTAGAGTTGTATTTTGTCTTTTGAATAACTTGAAAATAAAATCAAAGTATTCAAAAGTTGAATCTCAAGCTATGATATGATCTCAGAAAATCAATGTTATTTCCATTTAACGAACGAGGAAGTGGTGGGTTTTATGTAGTAGTGGGTATTGATTATTTCCTCAAGCAAAAGTATGAATCAAGGAATTGGCGAGTGAGTTCCCCCTCTATGGAAATGTCTTGTCCATTAGATTTTATCTTAAACTCTCAGGTATTTCTTTGAATTCGTTCTCAAACTATCACCAAATTTATCATATTTTTTGCGGTTCAACCTTTCTGGAGGTGTAGGTATTTTAGAGTTTTAAGAAATATACTCTGAGACCTGAAGTAGTGAAGTGTGAAAATGAAATGATTTATTTTGACAGTGAGATTGCTAACAGTAGTAATTAGTTGAGGACTGCATAGAAGATGAATCACTATGAATGGCATGATGGTAAGGATAACAAGATTGTAACGCTTGAATCTACATCATTCCAACAATTTTGGGTGCATCCGGGCATGCCTAGATAGGTAATTAATTAGGTGGGCCCATTTCTCTATTAGATGTATCTGGAAGAATGATCATAATCACAAACAAGTTGGGTTTTCTATTAGTAACTAATGCAAAAGTCCCTTTTTGGTTCGTAGGGGAACAGTTGGTACACTCCAAGCAAATAAGGTAAATTGGCAATTGTATATGCAAGTTATGAAGATTGGATATATAGCCAAATGATATCACTATTTGAGAACAAGAAAAATTCACTCTTTTAAAATTTGAGAACAAGAAAAGAAACAATAATAATTGAAAGGAGTATTTTTGTGTGATTCTTTCTTTTAGTTAAGCAATATATAGTTGCAGAAAATTAAAAGCAACGCGCAAGTACTTGGGTCGCCAAAGTACTTAATACAGATTACATGCATACGAGATACACATGCACATACACATACCCTGATGGATCTTTTCCATCAGAACATAATATAACATTATTAATGAATTCCCGATTAGAAATCAGTTACCCAGTTACAGAACACTTCTCTTCTTCGCCTTCACCAGCAGCCCATTTTTCATTTGGAGAATGATGGAGAGCTTTGGTGCAACGACGTGACCTTTCACTACCTCAAAACTAAAATTATACACCACGGCAGCTGCGGTGGCCTTCATCTGCGTGAAAGCTATGTCCTTCCCCAAGCAAGTCCTCGGGCCCGTGTTAAATGACAGGAATTTATAAGACGGTTCATATTTTAGTTTCCCATTGTCCAAAATCCATCGCTCCGGCTTGAACTCCGAGCAATCCTTCCCCCAAACTCCCTCCATCCTTGCCATCGAGTAAGTGGATATAAGAATCTTCCAATCGGGAGTAACCACAAACCCGCTTGGTAGCGTATCGGTCTTTACCACCCCTTTGTGTTCGAATGGGACCGGAGGGAAGAGACGAAGCGCTTCACTGAGTGCAGCATGCAAGTAGACTAACTTTGCGAGATCTTCAGGATTGAATATGACCATTCCATCATCAGTAATGCTATGAGGAATGGAGTTCAGTTCATCAAGGATTTTCTGTTCAACATAGCGGTTTTGTGTAAGCAGCCAGAAAAACCATGAAAGTCCAGCACCAGTTGTGTCGCGACCAGCTAACATTAGGCTGATAGTGGTGTCTCTCAAGAACTGGTTAACCTTGTCGGCATCCTCATCATCTATGTAAGATGATAACAAATCGGGCATGTCAGCGGCATCCTTTCCTTTCTTTTTCTCGACTCTTCTTTTCTCGACTGTTTCGTCCACAAACTGATCCATTACTTTCCAGGCGACCGCTAGCTTCTTTTCAACCCCAACATTTAGTTTTCGTAAAAGCTTCCACATAAAAGCAGGCATGGAGTGACGATAGAACAAAGTTGTCATGGCATCATCCATTGCTCGGGCGAAAGGAACTATTGGCAACTCAATAGAGAGGCATTTTGGATCTACACCGAAGACTAATTGGGTAGTGGTGTCGAAAGTTAACCGAAGGCACACGTCTTGCAAGTCTATGGTGTGACCTTGCTTGGCTGCATTGGCTAAGAAAGGGAGCACCGCCTTCTCTGCCTTCTTCCGGCTTAATTGCGCCACATAAGCACGGAAGCGAGAGTGAGAGATAAGCTGTTGCGCTTTAACACGCTGGGATCGCCACAGGTCGGCATCAGAATTAAAGATGCCGTTACCAAGAATGTCAAACATCTCAAGAAATTCCTCCCCTTTGGGGTAGTTTTGAAAATTCGAGGTGAATACATGTTGTATGTTATAGGGGTCGGCAGTCACGAAGATGTTCATGCCTCTTAACCACCCACTGCGGAATACGAAGTTGCACCCGGTTGCTTGTAATATGTCGGTGATCCATGTGTGAAGATTGTGGAGATTAAATATCATTGCCGGAATCATGCCTGCTATCGGCCAAGTCACTGGAACAGTGAGGCGTTTGTTTTTGGAGGCGATGAAGTAATGACGGTAGTAATAGAGGAAGAGGAGGAGACAGGAGATAAAGAAAGGAACTCTAGAGGAGAGAGAGTTGGCCAAGCCATTGCTATGCTAGCACTTGCTAGTTGGTGATTACTGATTGCTGATTGCTGGTCACTGGTAAGATGAGAAGAAAGATGAAATGTGCACCGTCTAAATATAGTTGCAATCTCTTCACGCAAACCAATTATTGTTATAATTCAAGGGGCATGGATTACTTGGCACTCACCGATCTTATCTCTACATCCATTAATTAGTTAATTTCTTCACACTAAGCCTCTGACCGAAACCACCTCCACCTGTATGCTAATTCTCGTATATATCAATCATTTTTCTAATCAGGGCATCCTTAAATTCATCGCACTTTACCTTTCAGTTCATTACTTTAATCACACACGGTTTTACTTGTTTATGCGATCGATGTTTGGTTATGTTTTTTAACACCAAGAAGCTATAAATATCCAATTAGAAATTGTCTACAAATTAAATGGTCAACTTTCAAAACTATTCGACACATCAAAAGATTGAGTTGGTTAATATTTCTTTTATTTTTACCAATTATGGTCAACATCTCTAAAAAAAGGATCGATAAGACGAGATATGAACAAAAATTCGTTTCGTTAATTTAGTAGGGGTAATATCTAATAGTATGGATAAGGGTATTCCGTATCCATACTATTAGAAGAACGAAAAAGTGGTGTTGATTTAGAAGATGTTGGTATTTACATGAGACTGGAGACAATTTGACCCGTCGACCCGTTCATATCCACCCGGTCCAAAGCCTTATCCGATCAGCCCGATGCATTCTATTAATAGTTTAATACCAACCTACTACTGGCAGCCTGAGACCGTTGGATACTCATAGGATTCATCTTCTCCATTCAATCTTAGAGATTAAACAATCATACAACACCCGTCTCCCTCAGAAGTCACAAGTCAGAAAGTCAGATCTCTCGCATCGCATCCCTCTCTTCCATTTCAGTATAATCCCTTTCTTCGCTTTTGTCGAGCTTCACCTTTGGTCACCTCTGATTTGTAATATATGGTCAAGATTTTTCCTTCCATTTGTTGGCTATTTGTTCATTATGATTTTTCATCTAGTGTGATTTTGATATGATTTTTATATATGCTGATGATGATTTTTAAATATATTTGTTTACATTCTTAATAGGCTTTCATATCAACTACAAATACCTAGATATAACATAACTACTTAATAAAACATATATAAGCTCCTAAACCATTACAACTAAGTTTGCTAACTGCTCAGCCAAAAGAATATACCTATAAACATCTTAGAATTATGCAAAAAGAATCCTACTTAATCTATTTTCCACACAAACGCACTGCCAGTACCACTCATATATCCTCCAACAGAGGGAACATGTCCTCTCCCATAATCTCCTCTACCAGATCTTCCTCCGTTGATTTCTCGGCTAAAGTCTGAACCTGTAGATAAAGTGTTGTCACGTTCCGTGGTCAAATAAGTGATAATTGGAGCAAATTAACTTTAGACCATCTAATTGTCATATCCAAAGTAAAACATTTTTTCTAGATTGATTTAGTACTAAAGACCTTAATTTATTTTCTAAAGCACACCATTCATTTAAATAAATATCTACTAACTGTCTTTTGAATGAGAGGTTCCAAAAAATCAGAAAGTAAAGACTTAAGAGAGGAATAAGGAAGGATCAGTAACAATGAAAAAAAAGAGATATTTAAATGATAAAGAAAATTCATCATTCCATCTATCAAACCAAAATAAAATAGAAACACCATCATTAACAGACCAACTAATCAGTCATTTGATTAATAAAAAAGTATTTCATAAATCTAAATCAAGCACTCCTAAATCCTCTTGGGATAAAAGTAATTTTTTTCTTTACTGAACTACCCCATATCAGAGGAATCTTCTTATCAGTTGATCTATCCTAGTTGTAATTTGAACAAGTAATTTATAAAAAGACATCAAGTATATAAGAATAGATGTAAGAACAAAATTAAATGATACAACCTTACCACCCATAGATAATAATTTTTCTTTTCACCATTTTAACTTATTATCAGTTTTCCAATCAAAAAGTTTCAATCATTCATCTAGAGTATAGATTCTAGAGTCTAGATTCTAGAGTATAGATTCTCTCAGAAATTCTCAAATTCAACATGCATACATGAAAAAAACTCCATCTAAACAATTTAGAGAAATAGTTAAGGGTTCGAAGGATGCATTAACTAATATTCTATGCAGCAGATTTGAAACTAGATAAAAAAAAAGAGATAAATGGTCTCCTTGTCTCACACCACGTTTGCAACTAAAAAAACTCATCAAATTGGTCATTTATATTGACACGAAGTTATATTACTATACAAGATATCGTTAATCCAAGTCAATCATTTGTCACCAAAGTTCCTACCTTGAAGAATCTCTAAAAGGAAATCTCAATTAACTCGATCAAAAGTTTTTTCAAAATCTAGTTTAAACAAAACACTTTTAATTTTTTTCTTATGAATAGTATGTAAATCTTCATAAGCATACACTACATTATCCATAATATATCTCCCCTTAATATAAGCAGTTTGAGTAGGAGCAATTAAGTCATCCATTAATATAGAAAGTCTTTCAGTAAGAAGTTTAGATATTATTTTCATAATACAATTAATCAAACTAATAAATAATGATAGTGGCATCTTTTTTTTAGAAAGTAAACATATGGAAGAAAAATTTATTCTTCTAAGGTTTAAATCATGATTATAAAAAAACATTAACTAATTCATAATGTCAGAAGTAATAAAATCCCAACATAATTGAAAAAATTGAAAAAAAAAAACCATCATGACTAGATGCCTTATGTGGATTATAAGAGAATACTATCTTTTTTACTTCATCTATAGAAAAAGGCTGGGATAAAAGTTGTATTTTTGAAGTTAATTGAATTGCTTATGTTGGTATTAATAATTGCTTACAATTAGAAACTCTAAATATTCCAGATTCATAACATACAAATGGATAATAGGATGACACAAAATAGAAAGAATTGTTTAGATTTTTAAATAAAATATGACGGTATTCGAATTCAAAAGCACTATGTAGATTTAAGTGAAGTATTTAACCATAAAGTCTAGATTTAATAAGATATATTTTTTTAAATTGTTAAAATAACTCTTTAGAGATTTTTAATTGTGAATAATTAATATTTGATAGTGATTAAATTACTAATACAAATATCTTTGTATTAGTAATAAACCCAAATAGTCTATAGTCGTAACCAATAAACGAATAAAAGGATTAGGATGGTTTTATGTTATTTCTTCTGCCTGCTTGTTGATAATTCAATTTGTTACTAAAACAGTAATTTATTTATCCACTAAATGGAGAGCAAAAACGCAGGAGATCAAGCTGGTGCTCGGGTATTCAAAATGCAGAAGCTTCAAGCTAGCACGAGAGGTGTTCGATAAAATGCGCAAGAGAGCACTTATCACTTGGTTGGCCATGAATACGCACCCTATGACATCTGACAGGTGTGAGTGTGACCCCCGTGACAGCTTCTTGCTACCAACAGTTACTACCAGGTACAAAAGGAAACCCGAACTCTCAGCTCACCATTGCGCTAATGTACAACACAGAGCCAATCTTTTCAAACCCAATTCCTCAAATACATATATCTTCTACATTTTATTATTTTAACTTGGAAGATAAATATTGACATCGCCAATATCAGATTTGCAATTTCACCTCTTAAGCCGTTCATGACCTACTTTCCTTGCAATCTAGAAATGAATAATATAAACATAGTATTCACAAAGAAAAGCAGAAATACTACTTTTCTCTCACATCATTACTGAAAAAAGAAGCAACGTTAAGGGCAGAATCCAAAATTTGCCTTTCAGTCAGTATAACTGCTGTTGCATCCCCTTCTGGGTAGATATGACAGATGCAAGTTCAATAGGCATGAGACACAATTCCATGTTTTGGAGTTGCTTTGTGGTCGAAGTCATTTCCGTATCCAGCTTTGTTGTACCATCCTGATCCTGTGATGTACTGGCAGTAGACCCCACTAATATGGACGACAGTTTGCGATTTGGCTTCTGAAATGATGAAGGAGACAATGTTATTCATTTATAGAGCGGTGAGAGCTGGTGATTGCTGATGATTATAGATCAGATGGAGCGTATATAACTATTGTAAAGGTGCACTCAGGCACAAAACAATAAGTATATGATTTGAGTGAGGATGAATAACAAAATTGCACCTGATTTTAGAGCAAGCTATTTCCCTTTTGCTCATACAGCTAATCTTTCTTGAGTTTATTTTCACAATTCTGTTTGAACTCAGTGGCAATAAATACTTTTCTTACGATTTAACAGAACACAAGTCTTTCAATTTTACCTGGAAAATGTTTTATTTGGCATATATCCTGCTTCAGAAAGGGGCAGGTTTAACCAATAAGAGAGGTTGGGTGTTGTATCGAAAAATTACAAGTATCTAATTTATGATGCTATAATTAAATACTTTTTAAGAAAACACCTCATCATTCCTTTTTTTCTTTTTTCTTTTTTTTTTGCTTTCAGGCACATACCTTGATTTCAAGCTGAAGGAACTGGACATAGTCAGTAATCTCATCAAGCATGGATGCCTTATCTGTCTGTTCATAAATAAATTACAGATTTTGTTTTTCAGGTAAACATTAATGAAAGTAAATAACTAAATATTGACCTATGAAAAAAATGATAATCGACACCAAAAGATTACCAACCTGAGCATGTACAATTAGTAATATGTTATCCTGTTTAACATTTATTTACATAACTGAAGTTATCAGCTCTTGGTACTAGTCCAATTAGGTAGTCAAGCCACTGAAGTTAAAAAACTTTTTGCAATAAATACAAAAGAAAGAAAAGAAAAAAAAAAACTCCTCTCAACTAATCTTCAATTTCACCTTCATTGGTTCTTAATTAATCTGAGTTCTTGGTTGACAACAGATAAAACCAACATATAAAAGGAAAATGAAATTATTTATTCAATTCTTTGTGCAGTTATTACCTTGTTTGAGTTCGGTATGAGATCATGGAGATTTTTCATTCGGTCTGCTATTCTCTCTCTCCTATGCTGCATTTTATTTTTATCACCAATTGTTATTTTTATCACAATGATCAAAACCCTAAAAAGGATATTTTTCTCACAAAAAAGAAGGCTTGAAAACTGATCAAGGTTACTGGTGCCGGCAAAAAACCAAGTTCTTTATCAAGGGTTGTATCATAAAACCACTAATTACCAGTTGGTCAGTATCTAAATCATATGTTTTTTTCCAGACTCGGTATATGCACCAACATAACTGGTTGAATAGTTACGTACTCTCTCAGCAATGCTGTGAGGGTCTGTGGCCTGGCCGTGGCGGGCTCTGACACGTGGTATGATTGTACCTTCGAAACCGGCATCTGGGGTTGCAGCAACTAGATTTGCATTAGCATGGCTTGTCAGTAATTGGTTCAACTGATGGCTGTCTGAGCACATCTGAGCATCAGCCTGCAGCAACATGGCAACTTTTAATAACTAAAACAGTTCCAATGAAGGCGCTACTTGCACATTTGAGCATATTTTCTTTTTCTGGGTGGAGATACTGTACATTCTGCGAATTCTAGTTATAACACTAAACCTGGTCATTGTTATTTATTTTTCATCTGAGGTTTGGCACAGAAATAGCACGTGACTCTTGGTATTAACATAAAATTACACACATTTATAGAGGAGGGATTCCAGATAGTTGGATTAGATGAAAACAATTCTGGGTACGCAAGAGGATGCAGGCGCAAATTGGTCAATCCACTTCCACTCCTTCCAATCATATTTGGATCCGTTCCTTCATTGTTGATCAGAAAGGATGGCGCGAGCAGAACATCTTCCCCATTTGTTATGAGAGCTGGAGCGTCCAGTTCGGTCTCACTATATATTTTCTCAGAGGTATTGTTCTTATGCGACCTGGTGGACGAGAGCAAGGGATTGCTGAAGCTGTCCATTTATTTGGGCCTCAAATAAAAGGATGATTATCTATTTCACAAAAAGAAAAAAGTGTTGTTTGTGGAAAAAAATAAGGTTTTCGTTCTATTTTTTATGAAAAAACAATTCAGTTAATGGTAGAGAACCGACTTCAATATTGAGATGTCTTATTTCATTTGTGCAAGATCTTATCAATTATGAATACCCAGAATTTGAACAGATTAACTGCTTCATCGTTTCAGTTATTAGTTTTAGGTACAACTGCACAAGGGATTAGCTTTGGTACCTTGGAGCCATGAGTTAAGAAGAACAGAAGAAAAGAAACCATGAGAAGAGAGAATTAATTACCTTGGAGTTAGAACTATGATCTAGGAGAAGAGATGGTCTTCTGTAATTTGTTTCTGATCTGGAGCTGTTTGACTTGAAAATTTACTTGGACAAAATATGAATATGGTGCTAATAAGAAATCACTGTGGATTGGATTGACAGGAAGAAATATTTGAGACGCTGGAAGTATATAAGAGCAAATAGAAATGGCATATAATATAAATGTGAAGCGGTTAGTACAAAATTAGCTTGGTTTATTTTGAGAAGAATCTAAAACCGGCTCTGCTTTTTAGAGCTGAGAGGGAGAGGTGTCTAAAACAGGTTTCAGTTTAATTTCTAAGTGTTTGGAGATTAATAATTGTACAGTTAGCATATATAGGGTCGTACTTAATATTGGATGTTAAGTTTTAGCACTGTATTTTTATAATTGAGCTGCACCTGCATGTATGGTTTCTATTTGCTACTTGTGGCTAGCACTTGTACATATATTATATGTACACAGTATTGTACAAGAACAAAGCTTGTAAGGACTGTACCAGACTGGTCACTGTACAGGACTAAGAATTGTCCACCTAATACGACAGGGTTTAGACCAACCCAACAAGTCGGCTGATAAAGATCAATTATTCAAGGCCTTGACTTGACTTGACTGATCAAGCACTTGATTTCATACCAGCCCCACAACAAATTTCACTATAATAGTTTATTAGAGTCAACTAAATTAGGCCACAACTTCAGTAGACTTCCCTGCAGCCAATGCAGTAATCAGGTGAAGTCAAACTGTAAATGGTTTCCTGGAGTCTGAATTTTGTGTTGCTCCCGCTACATCTCATTCTGTGCCTTGACAACTCCATATTAGCGTATTTAATTGACAACCAAAGCAAAATCTTGTTTGAACACAAACACTAAGCTTAATTGTTCTATCATGCTCAAGCATTTTTCATCAAATATATACCAAGTAATATGAAAACCTGCATTCTTGAGGCTCCTACTGTATGAAAAAAAAAGTAATTATCAATTTTTTATGTCTTAAAGAAATTAGAAAATAGTGGTATAAAGTGAAAATAAATAAAAAGTTAATAGGATAAATGTGTGGTCATGTGAACAATTACTGTCACACTCTGAATCAAAAGAATAATGCTCGGAGATGACATTTGTCACGTGCATGCAAACACATGCATACACGTAAGACTCAAAAATACATAAATTATTTATTTATCATAATAAAATAATAGAAGTCTGTTTATATATGCCACAACAAATAATAAAAAAAATAGAGTTTTGCGGAAATAAAAATAATACCAAACGAAATGGTGTCGAGAGGGCAACCAATAATCAAATACTGACTACCTAATAAATCTCAAAAGACATAAAATAAAATAAACAGCAGGAGAGTCATCGACATCTCCTAAAAAATGATCCTCACAGTCAGTCATCTAGCTTCATATCTGAACCCCACAACTACCGTGAAACATGAGTGACAAGTCATGTAGTGCGATTTTAGATCTAACATCGAGATATTACATATCTCTAGATTTAGACTTAAAACTTATTTAATTTAATGTATAATGTATAAAAGATATATATATAAATACATAATAATTTATTTTTAAACTAATAAGTTGATTAATTATCTTTGCAAGTGAAGTGATAAATATATGCATTTAATTATAAAAATGTCCTACATAAATGTCATGATAATTATAAAAAGATAAATTCAAAAATAAATAATTCTGAAATATTATAATATAATAGTATAAGGGTCAAGCTCTCATATCATACACATGACCATACAAAAAAATTTCACCAATTCAACCTACCACACCCTAGACTCTATAAAGAGAGCGCCCACCAGAACAATTTGTCCAAGTTTTTAAAATCAATATATTTGAAATATATTGTTAAGTTCTAGATCCTACGCAGTCCTTTACTGTATTAAAAATGAATAACGACTCAACTTATCAAAATTTGAAAATGGATAGAAGCAAATTGTTATGAAGCACCTATCAATCAGATTAAGAAGAGACTACCCGAAAAATAAATAAATAAAATGAACCAATCACGAACATATCATTGACAAACATAAAGTGACAATACAATCACTACCAAACATAAAGTGACAAAATAGTCACTGACAAAAATAAAATCAACCATAACAATCACAATAACCATGGTGTAGCTCCTTAATCATAAATTGAAATGTGTCTTACTATACAATTGAGTCGGTACTGTCACTATTCCCACACCAAATTTGTTTATTCATTTTTAAGATATTTAATTATTCATTTAGCTCTTTGATATCATAAATCATGTTTAATATACTTAACTACAATTTTCTAAAATTTGCTAATACAATATTATAATAGGAATATATATATATATATATATATATATATATATATATATATATGAGTAAAGATATCATGAGTTTAATCTCACAGAGGCTTTCCGTGATTTTAACTCAAAAAATACATCAAATCATTCCCAAATTTTAATTTATCACGCTCATTAAATTTTTTATATGAAAATTTTGTGGGATGTAAAAATTTGAAGTGTTTTGAGATTTTTAAGTCATGGTTTTAATTTTTAAAAATCAGCTCTAAAATTAATAATAAAATATTTAATATTTGAACATCATTTTTAAAAATAAAAAATGAAGACTTAAAAACCTCAAAACATTTTAATTTTTTGCATCCCATAAGATTTTCATATAAAAAATTTAATGAGCATGATAAATTAAAATTTGGAGATGATTTGATGTACTTTTTGAGTTAATCTCATGCAAGGCCTCCATGAGTTTTTGCTCAATGCATGTATATTTGTAGTAAACCATGGATATTTGTGGTACGTGCTTGATATCCTCTTTTGCTTTCTAATCTGTATAATGTTTCCATGAATAAATAACAATGCAATGTTTTTACTTTTTAGAATGAACGAGTGATTTTACATTTGTTTCCCTTTCGTATTCATGAAAATCGGCTGAACATAAATTTACCAGCAAAATTATATCCAATCATCAACCAATCCAATTTAATTCCTACTAAATATGCAATATTTGATTATTTTTGCTTTTGATTATACTGGTATAAAAATTTAACTTAATTAGTGACAAAGTTCATCTCAAAAAATTAAAACAAACACATACATATGCAAAATTGGTTATATACTTTGATTTGGACACCAGCGGAGTGCTTGTGGTGCTTGGATTTGGACTTGTCAGGGCAGATGATGGAAGAGAGCAAACTGCTTCAGTTCCTCTCCGATCTTCTTTAGGGCTAATAACAGAGGTTGTAAGACAAATAAATTGCAAGCTCAAATATAAGGGATGAAGCGTGTGTGCGAGAATGGAGGTTACGGAGGGAGGAAGTGCGTGCGGGAATGGGGGTTACGGAGGAAGGAAGCGCGCAGGAGAGGGGATCGAGTGCTTCGTCCATTTTTCATTTTCGTTTTCCGTTGAAAAAAAGTGAAAAACGAAAGTGGTTGTTTTCAGTGGTATTCGAAAAGGAGGTTTCCGTAGATTTTATATTTAATATCAACCGAACGAATGAAAAATCAAAATCCACGGAAAATAATTTTCTGAAACTATTTTAATGCGAAACGAACAGAACCTTAGCAAAAATAGATTTTCTTTAGGGGTTGTTAGCAAAATAGTAGTCGGGACTCACTCACTGACCGAGGGAAGGAGGCAAAGGGAGGAGACAGATGCGGAGGAGGAGAGGCGGGGAACTCCATCAGTCGAATTGGCACCAGAAGAGAGAGTGGGAAGAAGAAGGGTTAAGGGAGGAGATGGAAAATAGAGGCAAAGAAAGAGAGGGGAGGACAAATCTGTGTGGAGACTGGAGAGAGCATCGGAAGGGACCTTTTTTAAGATGTCTCAAAAAAACAATACGTGGGTTTGTAATATAATTATAAATTTAAATTTGAAATTTAAATCAATGGATATGATTATTTTGAATTTTTAGATTTTGGTCAAACGGTCTAAATTCACCACTGAAGACAAATAGGTGTTTAGAAAAAAAAAGTTTAGTTTGGAAGTCTTAATCTTTGAATTGTCCTATTCTTACATGTAGACTTATTTTTTTTGAAAATAGTGGTTATACCATCTGTTTCATTAAAGAAACAAATTATTCATTGAAAATAGTGGTTATTCACATTTTGATTACTTGACTTCTTCACATTCATCTTAATTTGGAAAGCACTTTCAAATAATTGTTTGTCATTTCTACTCATTATTTTCTTGTGCATCTCAAGAGAGCCCATCAAATCATGTACACTTAAAGTGGAGAGGTATTTGATTTCTTCAATAATCACCATAATATTATTGTATTTTGGAGAGAGGCTAATGAGATTTTTTTCGCACACCTACTTCTTGCCCAAATTTTCACCCAAATTTTTAATTTGATTCACCAACTCAATCACCTTTGAAAAATACTCTTTTAAGGTTTTTTCTCCTTCATTTGTAAATTTTGAAAGTCTCTCTTTAATATTAAAAGCTTCACCATTCTAACTTTATCAGTGCCTTGAAATTTTTTTTGTAAAAACTCTCACGCTTCCTTCGCACAACTAGCCTCGATTATTCTCAGAATTTTCTTCGGAGATTGATTGTTGAATCAAATAGAGAGCCTTGACATCTCTCTTCTTCTTTTCCTTCTCCTCACCCGATGCCTCGATTTTTTCTTTTCCCTTCTCGGTATCTGCCTCGACGACAACACATTCTTCCACTATCTCCCATAAATCTTATGAGATCAAGAAGGTCTTCATCTTAATACTCCAATAGTCATAACTTTCGTCATTGAACACGAGTTGCACACTGTGCGCACCTCCTTGTAGAGTTATGTGCTCTCAACTTCTTTTTTCGAAGAACCTCTCTTGAACTCTCACACAATCTACGTTCTGATACTAGATGTTGGCACAAACAACTCTAAATAGGACAATTATAGCCATAAACAGGACAATAGCACATACAAGTTGGATTAAGCCTTTGTTTCAGTATTTCAGTGGAAGAGAAAGAAAGAGGAATGAGCAAAGAAATATATTTTGTAATTTATTGAGTCAACTCTATAATTATAAATGACAACATTTATATTTAAATACATAAACTTTGTTAAGCACATCACTTATTTATTTTTTCTATTTTCTAAATGCTAGTCTCCGTGATACTTTTAGAAAGCATAACTCATTAACTTAACATAGAAGATCACAAATAATTAACTCCAACGTAACATAAAAGACCATAACTAATTAATTCCAACATAAAAAAAACACAATAAAAATAATAATTTCAACACATCGAAGTCAATGATCATTAATTATTTTCCGAGATGGAAAGACAAAGCGGAGTATAGTGTCTGGAGAAAAGTGAACAAAATGACTAAGGACGCAGCGGTGACAGACACAACCCCCCAGGGGTGTTGTAGGTGTTGGTGCCGGAGATAGGCCATCCACTTGTTGCATCTTTTCTTGCAATACTGGTTCAACTGATGCTTCACCCCGTTGAGCGTGTCCTTACTGGGATCATGCGCAGCCTCCTTTGCGAGGCTGTTGAAGAGGTCGGCAACGGCCTTGTGGCTCCCCAGCGAACTGCGAATGATGTTGTTCTTCTGCAACAGCTTCACATCCTCTTTGGTGTTGATCAATTCATCCATGAACATGATGTATGATGTGATCTCATTGCCCACGCCCACATGGATTTGCTCGTACGCCAGCATATTTAGAAGGAGATGCTCGGTCCCGTCATGCACATGCAACACTGGGAGTTGGAGACACCCCCTCCTTGGGTCAAAGTTGATGTCCCTCAGGCTCACGCTCTGGCTTTGGCTCTGGCTCTGGCTCGTGCTCTTTTCCTCATTGCTCTTGAAGTGGACACCACTCTCTCGGAGCTCGACCGCATTCTCTATCCCTTCTGTTTCGCATATTGTATCCTGTTCACAATTAACTATCTTGTCACAGAGATGACCCTGGAGCATGCTCATGCGGTACAACTCGAGGGGGTGGCTTGCTAGCTCCGGTAATGCTGCTTGCAAGTCTTCAGTACTGCAAAACCTCAGCACCAAATTGTTGATATATTTACTATCCTGCAGGCATATATGCACATGTTAATGAAGTACAACAGTCTACAGATGAAATTAATTAATTATACAAGTCATGGTCGTATCCAGCACCACCAGGTTAATCAATTAGTAACATTAATTTATAATAAAGCTTAATTACATACGGTTTGTCCATTGTCTTCAACCTCGAGCAGTGCCTTGATCGCTAGGAGAGGAAGCTGGTTCTCTAGTAACAGCATGTCTCGTTTTATGTACGGCATGCGCAGGGGCAACATGCCCAAGCTGAAAACGGGGTCATTAGGCGCGTAGTCCTTTGAGTATGTCTGCAAGCGCATCACCTCGATCATGAAGCACCCGTCAAGTAACATCATCTTAAGAAACTCGTTTGGGTTCTCTTTCCACCTTTCATCCAGACCCTACAATTAATTAACAGCATTTATATACATATATGCATAAAGAAAACTTGTAAAATATTATTTGCATAAAATAACTGATTTAATTTGTCAGTGACTAATTAATTAATTTGTGAGGTACTGCAATCAATTCTATAATATATATATATATATATATATATATAAATTGAGCACGCATATATACATGCCTGGTATGAGTCCTGCAACTGCATCAGAATGCGCCTGAGTTTGCTTATAAAGGGACCTGACTGTTTCTTTGCTCGGTGAAGAAAATGTGCAAGAGCTCTGCGCTTGTGCTTTTCGGTTGCCTCTAGATTCTCTGCACCATGGTGGAATGGCCCAAAGGATATAACCTATATATTTCAATACACACATTTGTGAAAAATTAGAATATATACACACATTATTGCATCAATTTTTTGTATTATTAATATTATGAAAATGATTTGAAAATGAATTAGAGAACCTGAGGTGTAAATGCATTGGGTTTGTGAGACCTGGCAAAGCTGGTTACGCGATAGATGGATGGTTTCTTCCAAGTTTCCTCTTCGCAAGAAATGTCCACCTTGTTAATAAAAAAGAAAGAAATATATATATATATATATGCAAGCAAATTAAGCATTCATGTAGAATAATACAAAATATAACAGGGGTAAGTAATATATATTTTAGTTTCTTAGTTTAGAAATAAATTAAAGAGATTGATGGATGCATGGTTGAACCTCGTTGGCAGCAGCATCTATGTCATCAACCCACTGGCAGAAGTCGACATCCCTTGATCGTTGTGTCCAAGTAAAGGCCATGCATGCAAGTTAAGATAGAAGGTAGGTAGGTAGGTAGGTAGGTAGGTATGAGATTTAGATAGACAGCAAGCTAGCTCCTGCCACTATCAGAAAAAAGGGCATTGGAAAAGATATATAGTTCCCCTGTTCTACCTGTATCAGTTAATAACAAAGGAAGCTCCTTGCTAGATCAGTCAAAAGGAAAAGCTCTAAAATGATTTGTGGGTTGGCTTTTTCTGATTATTTGTGTGTTGCAACTTTCAAACTTTTTTCACACACTTAATGATTTAGGCTAGCCTAAGTAATAACTAATTAGAACGACTTTAAAGCAAACCTTATGCATGACTAAATGTAACCAATCGTTTGTCTAACTAAAATAATCTTGTCTGTCGAGATGACCGATCGAGACATGAGTTTTGGAATTAATTGGGATGAACCAACTCGAGCGATCGAGCCAGTTTTAGAGCATGCCTGGTCCTGGCCAGGTCCATAGCATTCCTTGACTTGATCATGACTTGGCCATAAAACATATTCTAATTAAAAATAACAAGAAATTAAGTACATTTAAGTACATTTAAGACTATGAAAAATTAAAAAATTATATATATGTGATCGAATTTTATGTAACAATATTTTCTTTCTACTTATAAAAGTATGAACTCAACTTCTGTATGTACGTACCACAATATAAAAGTATGAACTCAACTCCCTGCTTCCTCTCAGCCGATCAACAGCAGCTAACAACACACAACAAGCATCTATTCCTCATTCAACTAGTCTTCTTCAATAAATATTAAGGTTAATTTCTTAATTTATAAAATATATGCATAAGAATAGTTTGCATTGCGTGTACAAATTGATTATATATATAGAGAGAGAGAGTAAAGATACCGTGAGTTTAAGCTCACGGAAGTCTTCCGTGAGCTTAACTCAAAAAATATATCAAATCATCTCAAAATTTTAATTTATCATCTTCATTAAATTTTTATATGAAAATCTCATGGGATGCAAAAATTTGGAGTGTTTTGAGCTTTTTAAATCATCGTTTTTAATTTTTAAAAATGATGTTCAAATATTAAATATATTATTATTATTTTTAGAGCTTATTTTCAAAAATTAAAAATCATGACTTAAAAAACTCAAAACACTCCAAATTTTTGCATCCAAATAGATTTTCATATAAAGAATTTAATGAGAATGATAAATTAAAATTTTGAGAAGATTTGATATACTTTTTGAGTTAAACTCACATATATATGTTATATATGTTCTGAGTTGTAAAATTAAAGCAGCATCTTGGTAGCATATATAGGCATATTTTTTTTATTTTAGTAAATGAAAAAAATAAATAAATGAAAATAGCTATCTCTCTCCTCACTTTTGCATAATTAGCCAGACCCGAGTTTGAAACTCGAGTCTGGTTTTTTTTTTTTACACAGAAACGAAAAAAAACACAGACCCGAGTTTCAAACTCGGGTCCGGGTAATTTTTTTTTTTTTACGTTTGTGTGTTATATTAAAAACAAAACACAACAGTCAGTAGATTGATCTAAAATATTACAATAAAAATTAAAATAAAGTTTTATAACACACCCAGTATATTTGAAAATTGCAGGTGTCTGGACCGAGTTTTAAACTCGGCCTAGTACACCTGGAACTGAGTTTTAAACTCGGTCCCAGCATCATGCTATTAAACTCGGGTCCGTGTTTTTTTTTTTTTTTCTGTGTAAAAAAAAATGGACCCGAGTTTCAAATTCGGGTCTGGCTAATTATGCAAAAGTGAGGAGAGAGATAGTCAATTTTATTTATTTATTTTTTTGCATTTACTAAAATAAAATAAAAAAATCTGAGATATAGATATCTTGCTTTGGCAGCAAGCGAGGAATGAATGCCTGCTTATAATAATTATTAATTATATATAACGCGCGCTTTACTGCTTTCCGAGTCGGACAGACTTGATGAAGATATAACAATTTAACAACTTTAATTTTATGAGAGAATTTTAATTAAAAAGTACAAAGGAGAAAACAATGATGCAAACCAGAAAGGGAGTCCAAGGAATAAAGATCCATCCACCTCAATTAATCCCTATGTTTAGGCGCAGGCATAGGTACATAGAGAGGGCCACTGGGCTAGGTTGTTATCTATGAGAACTAAGTTTTCTTATTTAAAAAATAATAATAAATCTAGACGCATAGAGAGAGTTCGTCTTTCAAAACATGAAATGATGTAAAAGTAGTACTTTCTTTCTTTTTTTAATAACAGTGGGAATATTATAAAAAAAAAGATGATAAAAAGAGATGTCTGGGTATTAAAAGGAGGCTGGTCTTTGATTCATTCTCAAATAAATATAAATAATTTACTCTAGTTGTACTATGTTTTAAATTTAAAAGGGAGTCACAATCCAATTTTGTGAAATTTTGTTGCCTGGGTATAAATGTCTGGGTATTTGATGTCATTTATGAAATTTTATATGACTGTTAGTAGAATCGGAAGCATCTCGTATGATCTCTTCTAACTATAAAAAAAAATCTACATTTGTCAATTTCTTTATTTAACTAAACCCTATACTTTTTTTACTGTCATTTATAAATTCTCTCTCAATCAATATCTAACCGTGGTCCGCCATAGTAGCACTGTCAAAATAAAAGTGCTCAAGCAGATTTGTTCTGATCTCCCAAATACTCATTATGTTGGGTGTGACAAACAATCTCCATTGACAGTTGGAATCTTTACACGTCATAACTAACTTTGATTTGTTACTATCTGTTATATCCAATTCTATATTTCGTTGAATGTGGAAATTAATGATTTTCAATTTCAACTCGGATTTTATACTGAATTGCTGACCGACACCATATTGTTCGTCAATTCTATGTGGTTTGTGAAAATAAGGATCATCTGCATACGGCATTAGCGTATCATCAGTAAATTGTGCACACTAGTGCTTCATTCCTTGGTTAATAAAAGGAACATACATTTATTACTCTTTAACTATTTTTTGGCATCTATCTCATCCTCAATTTCATCCATATTTATATTTGTTGCATCCTGAATATCATCCTCCTCGACATCTAGGTGTCACTCTTCTTCTTCCTCAGCCTCATCCATATTCTGTACTGGGACACAGGGTGGTGGTTGCTCTTGAGTTCGAGAGTGGGTTCTTTCCACAGCTAAGACTGGGCTTACTACTTTCAGGAATACTAGTCGGACAAGGATCATAGGGTTCGTTTGGCAAATCAAGGAATAACATTGGAATAGTGATAATTTTGGAAGAGTGATAGAATAGTGTATTTTTAGAAGAGTGGTAGAAGAGTGAAATTATTGACATTCGGAAGAGCGAAAATATCGTTTGGCAGTTGTTAATCAGAATAACTAAAAAATGGACAATTATAATACTAACAATGATGATGATAATAATAATAATAATAATAATAATAATAATAATAGTAATAGTAATGATGATAATATACTAATAATAATAAAATAATTATCAAAATTCACAATCATAATATAATAATATAATAATAAAAATAATTATAATCATAATTATAATAATATTATAATAAATAATAATAATATAATCATAATATAATAATATAATATAATATAATTAAATAATAATAAAATAATAATCATAATTGATGTGTATTTTGCTAAACTAATAAATACCTTAATTTATACTCAATTTCAATGCATAGCGCACGCCTAGTCAAGTAATAGTCGGGGTTTCAAACCACAAGGACAAGGGTGAATTACCGGTTCTCGTAAGTTTCACTAATCTAGACAATCGAATGAGAGTTTTGAATTAAACTAAGAGTGCATAAGTTTAACAACAACGACTGAAAAGTTTATCAAATAGAGGATTCTAGGGGCTTTCAGCTCCACCCTCACTTGTTTGGTCAATTCACTCTATTTGATCTTTTAATATGTTCTAGTGTTTGTCGGGGATTCAATCTCAGATTTAGTATCAAATTTACACTTTCGTGACTTGATACCGTACCTAAACAATTCAGGTTTTCACGATTAAGTACCTCACCTTATAAGTCTAAGCCCATTAAGATCAGTGAATCACTTTGGTATAACCTAGATTTTGTACTTCGCCTTTCGGTACCTCACACAATTTCTAGGGTTTCCTCGGTTTTCCCTTAGGTAATACACTTCTAGGGTAAAAATGCAGTTGATTAAAATTAAGCATTCAATTTAGACAAAACAGAAATCACAAACAACAAGAACTAAAAGATCAACACACGAGTAAATTAAACCATCCGAGTTATCGAGTTTACACCTAGACCCCTAAAAGGGTGTCTAGCCACAAATCATGTCAAAGATTATACCAAGATTCATGTTTAAACAACAGTACAACATGAGAAAAGAGTAAAGAAAAGAATAAACCAAGAAGATCTACGATTTCTCGCCCGGTTCTTGAGTTCTTCTTCAAATTCTCCCTCTAATGGTGTTTTTCCTCTTCTTTCTTGCTTTAGATCTCCTCTCCAGTCAGTTGAGAGATGTCATGGACGAAGGGGTGTCAAAATCTCTTAATTCCAATGAGAAAACCGCTTTAAAACTGCAAGTTCGCGCTTCCAGCCCAAAAATTGCGGTCCGATATTTTAAAATTGCGGTCCACAATTTTTGCACTTTCTTATCAGAGCGAACCAGAGAGCAAATCCCATTATTGCGGTCCGCAATTTTTACATTTTTTTTCTCAGAACGAACCAGAGAGAAAATCCCAAGTTTGCGGTCCGCAATTTGATAATTGTGGTCCGGAATTTTTGTCTAGAAATGTTTTTCACTTGATTTCTTCGTGTAAGTTCGACCCATCTCGTTCCAAGCATCATTTCTCATGTTGACATCCTTGTTTACATTCAATAACCTGTAAACTAACAAGAAATGCAGCAGTATCTCGAACTCGACATAAAAACTGAATAAATTCTTAACAAATAACATAAAATGCACAGTTTTTGAGATAAAACCCTAATCAAATATAATATATAATTGAGGCCTATCAATAATCATGATAATAATAATAATAATATAATAAGAAAAAATATAATCATAATCATAATATAATAATAATAAATAATTATAATCATAATCATAATATTATAATAATAATAATAATAATAAATAATTATAAACATAATAATATAATCATAATATAATCATAATATAATAATATAATATGATAAAATAATAATAATATAATAATAATAAGTAATAATAATCATAGTCATAATCATAATAATATAATAATCATATAACCATAATCATAATATAATAATATAATAATAATAAATTATAATCATAATTATAATAATATAATATAATAATAATAAATAATCATAATATAATAATAATAATAATAATAATAATAATAATAATAAATAATCATAATTATAATAATATAATAATATAATCATAATATAATAATATAATACTAATAGTGAT
The DNA here is from genome assembly GCA_037127355.1 of Schoenoplectus tabernaemontani. Classification (NCBI taxonomy): domain Eukaryota; kingdom Viridiplantae; phylum Streptophyta; class Magnoliopsida; order Poales; family Cyperaceae; genus Schoenoplectus; species Schoenoplectus tabernaemontani. The sequence continues at coordinate 252,911 of CM073744.1, read as the reverse complement.
GATAATATAATAATAATTATTCTTTTTATTATAATATAATAAATAATAATAATAATAATAAATTATAATCATAATATAATAATATAATACAACATAATCAAATAATAATCACTATTCCGACGAGAGTTAATCCGGTATACCACCTATAACTTAGTATAACGGATTAGCACTCTTCTACTTAGTCTAAAATTCGTTTGGCAAATTAATTTGTTGGAATATCTATTCTATTCTAACTCTTTGCTATTTCACCAAGTGCCAAACAAACTCATATTGATCATAACTAGATATTAATTCAGATTCAACTACTAGTTTCCGTGTTTTATACCTGGATATTTGGTAGGGATCTGTTGTTTAAATCATTCTCTAAATTTTCTCAGAAACTATCCCAAATAAATTATAAAAAAAAATCTGAACCTGATTGGGCAGTGTTGATTTGTGCACTAATGATGATGTTGAAATCACTAGGGAGCAGTTTTAATCCAATATGAATCTATAATATGAACACTTCAACCGATGCAAGTTGAAGTGTTCAGGATTTGATCTCCATGATATACATTGATCAACAATATAGTTTTCTCTATAATATGAATGATAAATCCTACTGTTAGTGTATTTTAATTTTACAGTAAAAATTAATAGTCCAAATAGAAATAAAAACATACAATATAGAAGAGAAGATAGTGCTAAATAAGAATTTGGACTGGATTTGTTGAAAGATGCACTTTCAATTGGAGCTCTTGCAACAGTGATAATAATGATTTTGAAGAAATGGTTGGAGGAATAAGAAAAAGAAGATTGCTGGGTATATGATAATATATAAATAAATTTTATCTTGGATTGAATTTAAAATTTGGTTCATGCTTCATGTAACTTTTTTAATACAAATAAACCAATAAATGTAAAAGAAAATTATCTGAGATCGAATTTAAAATTTGGTTTCCACACCTATGATCGAGTTTTAAACTCGGTCCAGACTACTACTGCAAAAATACAAGGTATTTGTACCATTTCCTATTTATTTATTTACCAAAAAATCTGACGAAGAGAAATGGCACATTTCTCTCTACATGCATCCAAGTGCGTTTCATTTTAACTCTGATTTTCTATGGCTTTGGATTAACAATTAAGATGAGCACTATGTTTTCATTCATTATGATTTTTGCATTTTTTTTATGGATTTCTATTGCAATTTAAAAGTAATCAGACACAATAATAAATTTATAAACATTATATATCATATTGCATCATTATCTTTTTTATTAATGTATATGATTATCATATTATTTATAATTTTTTTGTATGATACATGATTTTTATTCATATTATTTGTAATAAATTTAAATTTTGCATATATTCTTTTCTAAAATATTTTAATATTTTGATATATCATTTTAATTATAAAGAAATGAATGAATTATATTTGTTTTATAGCCGAATCTGAATAAAACTTTCATCCGCCCATAACTCATTTAGTAATCCGGATGTATTATTATTTCTATTAAGATTAAAAAATATGCATAATATGAGTGAATAAATAATGTAATAAATAATGTAATAAATAATATAAATAAATTATTTTTTTTGCATACCTAGTGCTCTGACCGGATGAAGAAGCTTGATTGATATTTCGTTGGGAGTTATAAATGTTGAACATATCATTCAATAAGCTAGTCACGCGAGTTTCCTCCTCAGTGTAAGATAGCATAGATTATTCTTGTATCTTTGAAGCATCAGTACAGTATACTTCTTCTTGAACAATGGATGAAGACAACTTGCAATAATGATCACGACGGGTACTTCTCCTAAATATTTGAGGATTTTTTCTTTCATTACTCGTCCGATTGGAACAAGAGAAGAGTTGAGATTTTTCGCATCTTCCATCTCACGATAAACTTTGTAAAGAAAAAAAAATAAAAAGATAAATTTCAAAATTAATGTTTTAATGTTCTAACAATAAAAATAAATATAAATGAATTAAATTATAAATAAAATAAATCTATAACTAAATAAAAAATGAATTTAACATAATATAAATAAAACTATAAATAAGATAAAAATATAAATAAATAAAATGAATTTAACATTCTAATATTATAAAAATAAAAATAAATTAAAATAAATTAAACTATAAATAAAATATAAATATAAATAAATAAAAATGAATTTAACATTCTAATATTATAAGAATAAAAATAAATGTAAATGAATTAAACAAATAAATAAAAATAAATTTAACATTATAATATTCTAATAATAAAAATAAATATAAATGAATTAAATTATAAATAAAATAAAACTATAAATAAATAAAAATGAATTTAACATTCTAATTCTAACAATAAAAATAAATAAAAATAAATTATAAATATAAATAAAAAATAAATTTAATCTTATTTCTACATATTAAAAACTATAATTAATTAAAAATAAAAGAAATTTCTAACTTTCAATGCTTCAAATATTATCATAATCAGAATACAGTATTGCGTGAAGCGGGATAAGGTAAATATGGTTACACCTTCACTTCTTGTCCAAAGTCCAAATAAATAATAATATTAAAACTAGTTGTTTATTTTAATTATAATAATATACTAGAACTAATTTTTATTTTTTGAATGAAATAATAAGATTAAAACTTGACAACTAAATTGAATTATGAAATATTGAATATATGAGAACTTAAAGAGAGAAATATTAAATGTCGATGTGATTTTGAATAAAAATTGGGTGGTATTTATACCTCCAATTTTTTTATTTTTCATATTTATTTGAATTTATTTGATTAACTTTGGGGAAAAAAGTATTTTTGATTTGAAACAAAGGAGACTTGATTTGAAACAAAATAAAATATTTTTGAGGTTTTATGGGGTGATTTGAAACAAAGGGGTTGTTAGGGGCAGGTAGATGAGCTTAGACCCGCGTAGACTCAGGTAGACTCGGTCGGTTTTGTTGGGGTAAGTTCGGGTATTTTTTTTTTTTCGGGGGGGGTGGTCCGGGTTTGTGGGGGTTAGTTCGGGTCTGACCGTTCGGGTTTCACGGGTAGACCCGTCCAGTGGAGGCGGGTTTGGATACGAGTAAAAAAGGGTGAGGATCCGAGTAAGCATGGGTGAGGTCCGAGTGGGGTGGGTCTAAGACGGGTAAGGGTTAGAGCATGACGGGAATGAGAGTTCTATTTTGAAAATTTTGAGACTTGACTCTTGCTAGGACCAGACTTTTTAATGAATTCAGATTTACTCACGAGTCTAGAACTAGGCGTCCGTAACAAATGATGGATACAAATTTATACGGGTCAGATCTACCCAGTGGCGAATGCAGAATTTTGGTCAAGGGGGCAATTATCGGATTATAATAGTTTATCGGGTTTAAATTCATTAACTAATCGGATATTAAATAAAAAATTAATAATTTAACATATATTCTTACCTAATAAAAAAATATTAAAAAAATATTATTTTATATATTAAAAATAACAACAAAATAAACCTCAAAGTAATAGATAATCAAGAAAGTTTTTCATTTACATAACTTTATATTTTGATATCTTTGCACAATTATTTCATTATACATGATATGAATTTTTTTTTTCTCAATAAAAATAATCAGACAATCCATGAGGGAGAAATTTTTTTTCCAATAGGATAAATTATCAAAAACATTACTGAAAAGTACTATTTTTCAAAATCCAGAAGGGTGCACGTGCCCCCTAAACAATATTGGATCCGCCACAGAATCTACCAGTCCGCATATTTTACAATGATTTTTCTGATTCATATAAAGCCGATACAAATCTCGGGATGTTTCGCTGATAGTACCTTCTTATGAAGAAAACAAACATCTTTAATTCATCCAGCCCAGCATAATCAACCCTTCTCTTCCCCTCCCAGATAAAAACCCCTGCCTCCCATCCCATAACCACCTGCCTCCTTCCCATTTGCCCTATAACCCACGCCTTCTCTCTCCCCTCTCTCTTGCAACCCCGCCTCCCCAGCCCCTCCTGTTAGATATTTACTGTTATGGTCGTGATCCTCTAGTGAACCCCAAACATAAATTATGCTACATTGATCCATGCTGTCGGTCTTCCAGAGAGACACAACCCCGTTGATCACCAGGCTCCTTTAGCCTTCCAGCGATCTTCCTCTAATCTGATGGAGTGATTGAGAGGACCGGCGTCGACAGTTTCTTCTCTTCTGGAACTGTGTTAAGAGAGAGAGATATGGATTTGTTGGGAAACGAAAGGGTGGCAGAAAGTGAAAAAAATGAGAGTAGTAACAAAAACAATAGTATCCATGCATATATATATGAACGCCCATATAACTGAGTGCAGTTATACCTTAACGGGTCCATATCGGATCCATATTCTCTGTTAACGGGTTCCCTGCTTAATCAGAAAGTTGTCTATAGTTGTGTTCTCCGGGAGACCAATAATATAATTGTATTATTATCAGATTTTATATAATTCAGACCATCACTAAATCATAAAGTCATTAATACACATTCTACACATTAAAGAGCCTACTTCTCATGACATATAATAAACCCGATACAGAATTTGATCACTTCATTACGGATATAATTTGACAGCTCATCATATAATATATATTTATTACATATAAACTCATACATATTGTAATTAATAATAATTAATTCCAACACATCCACCCCTCCACCTCTCCACACGACAACCAAACAACCAGTGCCAGAAGGAGACATGGGTGCTTTCTGCATATCATGGTTTGAGAAATCGAAGGAACTTATAGACTTATAGGTCGCGTGTACAGGGAACCCGACCCGACCCGATTTTTTAAGAAAGTCAAACTGACCCGACCCGACCCGAACCCGACCCGACCCGACCCGGCCCGAGATCAAATGGCCTTCAATCGAATCGAAATCTATCAACGATCTGAAAAAACACAACATGTAAATTGACCACGACTCCGGCCCGGTCCGGCCCGATTTCTTCTAGATTTACATATATTCGAATTGTTCAATTTTAAGGTCTCAATTGATTATTCAAGATATGAAACTGAAAGAAACAGCCCACAATTTTACATCAGCAAAGAATAACAAATGGAAGCACTCTTCTCTCTTATCCAATATGTTATTTTCCAGCTATGATGTTGTTATGTAAATTGGTTAAACTAACATGTTGAATAGTCTCATTCCGAATTTATCCATTGCTTGGATATTACAACTGCTTTCCCAAGCTTTGTGTTTTATTCTCAACTGGATGATGTATGAAAAGCATGGGTAGGTGTGAGGGGTTTGTTCCAAAGTTGAGTCTTTTTTTTTGTGATGTTTTACCGGAATTGTATTTGATAAAAGCAGATAATTCATTTGAGAACTATCATTATATAATAGTGATGGTAAGCTTAAAAATTAACGTTAGTAGTAGTGTAGTACAATTGCTTTATCCACTGATGTCATTAATTACCCACACCTTGAGGACTCTGATTACTGATTAAGGATTCATATAGTACGCTTAGACTCTGCAAATTTCACCTAAATGGGAAAGTTAGAAAATTAAGAAGTATTTTTTTTAAAAAAAAGGAAAAATGAAAAAAGTAGTTTAAGCACACATCTTTCTTTGTTATGTCAGAACAACATTCAATACTTTATTAAAAAAATAACATTCAATATTAATTTGTTATTTGATTGTGGTGCAGAGTTTCAGATTGGATGGATGGAGCAACAAAAAGTGCTTCATGATTGCAACAAGAGTACTGAAATTGGATGCCTTTTCCGATTCAAGGTTTGCTTTTTTTATTTTATTATTGCCGCACTTTCTTTCTTTTTTTGTAATCATGACAGCATTTTGGATAACAAACGTTGAATTATTTTGGGGGGAATATGCAAACTATCTCCATACTTCAAATTGCACACTTCAGAAATCCAACCATCATGAGTTTGTTTATGTTTAGGAAATCAAAACACTAAATTATTTGACCTACTTAATGGCAAAAAAATGTATACAACTAAATGACTTCTCAACCTTTCTTTTTCACTATTTGACTTTACACTAAATTATTTCAAAATTTTAAATTGTGCTTGTCCATACATCACCTGTAGAATAGGTTAATTTTAATGGTTTAAATTTGTAATTTGAAGTCAAATCCTGATTCACGATATATTTCAGAGTTAAAGCTCATGAACCACCTTTGTACATGCATTGCCGTGTAGATATGGTACTGATATCCTTTCATTAGACCTACTTATTGATCAAATGATTTCATTCCAGGTGGGGTGCATTCAATATTGGAATGGTCAGAGGATGAATGGAGCATCATTATCCGAACAAATCTGATAAGACTGTGGCTGGTAACAAATCATGTTTGCATACAGATGCGACATGCCTAATCTCAAAGATTCTATTATTAACGTCTCATCTATAGGGGTGTTCGATCGTGGACACTTACCAGGTGGTCTCCTTATATTTGCCTCCAAAGGTGTTGATTTTTATCTTCTAATTAATATTTTGGATATATCAAGATGAGTTGAGTATTACAAGCAAGGGGCTGACTTTGCGAAATGATTAGTTTTCTTTAAATATTGGACGTTTATATGAGCAACAATGAGAAAAGGAGGGCCCAAATTATTATTGGAGTAAATGTGAAATATTTAATGTGTTGATTTGAAGAGATCTTAGTTGATGGAATGATTTTGTTTAAATATTTTTTTACTTTAATTATTTTAATTGTCCAAGTAAAGTGTGTCATTTGAATGCAACGAAATTTATATTATGTACAATCATTTTTTTTAATATAAAAAGATTCTGCACAATGGAAGGATTAGCATGCATTGGATTTGAAGAAATTAATTAAGGAGGCTGATAATAATCTCCAAGCATTTATCCCCATAAATATCCCCAAACTTTGACTCCCGCGAATTTAGTAGTTGAAACGCCAAAAGTCTTTCGCGATTTGACCATAATCGCAGAGACAAATAAAAATTTTGAATCTTCACGAGTTGACCGTAACTGCAATCATTTGGCACAAAAAAATCGCTATTTTTTGTGACCATAACATGCAATCTCAGCGACATCAATTAGATTCACTATTTTTTTTCTGTTTCTAGGCAAGCTTTGGTCGATTAATTTATAATCAACTGTTAGTTTATATTAATTGACCATAAATGTTTGGATTATTTACACAACAATAAATTTGACACAAAAAATCGTACCATCAATTGATTTTCATTCGACATTATTTATATCTTTAGTTGTCCCTATTTATATTTACTGTGTCAGTTACTAAAATTCTAATAACTTAAAATATTGTCATTTGATATCCATGTTATTTATATCTACGTTTTTGGTAATTGTTGTATCTATTGGCATCAACTATCAATTTTATTTATATCTATTAATTTTTGCTATATACATCAACCGGCTTTGGTGGTTAAATTCCACCATTTATACAAATAAATAATCACAACACTTGATATAAATAGCACAGTATAATAGATATAAATAAATTTGATAGTTTTTACCAAGTGCTAACTCTCTCTAATTTTCTTAAAGAGACGCCATTTCAATTTCAATTTTTTTTTGAATTATTAATGTGATATGCAGTTATAAAAATGGAAAGTCGGAAACATATAAAAAGTTAATTGAATGCTTAAAATGGAAATTTTTCGTTTGGGGACAACGAATGGGGATAAAAGGCTGGGGATGATAATAATATTCCATTAATTAATTAACATTGATATATGTCGAAGTCAATCTCATAATTTTCCGACATGGAAAGGCAAAGCAGAACATAGTTAGATAATGGGCCAGGCCCAACCCATCTGGCGAGAGCCCATATCATATCCATCTCTTTTTGAAAACCCTACTTTCTTTTCCTCCCTTACAACTTATAAGTGCCAACTAAACTACCAAGTACCAAGGCAAGGCAGCCGCACTCTGCTGTCTTCTTCTCTTCTTCTCAAGTTGTCATTGGTGTTCCAACATTTTATAGAGACGGAGAGGCTATTATTATGTATAGTTTCTTATATCTGTTCGTTCAGTTCTAGAACATGATTTCTTTCTTTCTTTCTTTCTTTTTTTTCTTTCATATATTTGGTGCACTGGAAGGTGTTGAGTGGCCTTGGATAATCCCCTACCAACCGAAACCAAAGTGTTTGTAAGAGACACCAAAGGCCTAATCATTTTTCTGTGGTATCTACAAATTATAGCACTCTTTTCCCCTCTGAAAGAAAAAAATAATAATTAGTGTTTGAATTTTCATGGTTTTGTTGAGCAACACGTGAGGCCTTGATTAATCCCAGATCAACCGCTGTGCAATGGTTTTTCTGATTCATACAAGGCCGATACAAAATCTCGGGATGTTTCGCTGATAGCACCTTCTCAGGAGCCATGGGGGTGTTTCATTAGTATCTTCCCTTACATTTCTCTCGCCTACCAGTGTTTTATTCACTGCCTTACCAGGATTTTCTTCAAACTCTAAATTCTTTGCTATTATATTTTTATTTTTTTATTATTATAATTAATAATTCAATTATTTATATTAAATATTAAATATAATAATTACTGTGGATTTTACTTCATTTTTGTGTTTTGTGATGTGATGTATTTGATCTTGTTTTGAGATATTTATCCATCAAAATATGAAATTTAGATATTTACCCATCAATACTTCGTTCTCTTTGATATTTACAATAATCATACTTGATTATCATGTTTAGCTCTTAACTCACAATGAAAAAGACAGATATACCCTCGCACCAAAATCATGCCTCTCTTTTCCAAGAAAGACCAGGGTTCTTCATCTCTTTCCTCCTCTTACCAAGGCTGAATCCTTTTCGGGAATGGTATATACTAAATTGCTCCATTTTTAACAGAAAAAGCTAGAACAAAATAACTACTTTGAAATCCAGCAAAACCATCTAAAATGCCCACTCCAAAAAAAACACAAAATTGGCATTGTAGCACCACATTACTTGTTCTTTATGTATATATATATTTCCATAAAGAATGATACAACATGTCAGAACATTTCTACCCGCAACTACAGCATTCCATAAGTGCAGATTTACCATACAATGTAAGCTCCTCTTTTCATAATTCTAAGCAACTGATAGCCCCCAACCCAACTACGGTTCCAATAAAAATTGATGAAAAAAAATGAGCTAAATTATATCAAGACAATGGAGGCAAAAGTGATTAAGAATTCTTTCTACAAGGCTCTTGGGCTCTGGTACAAGCGAAGAAGTGATGCTATTCCACAAATGAATTGCACTGGACTCCTCCGTGATCCTCTTGAACAGGATATCCTGCTCTAACATGTCTGTCTCGTCTGATGGTTCAGCAAAGTAACTACATATAGTGAATTTTCACATAAATGTGTTAGTAATTAATCCATGCCAATGGAAAACTACAAGTTGCACAAGCAGAAAAGAACAAAGAGAATCTTTTCTTTTCTTTTTTTTTGCACAAAAGTGCAGCAGCACATGTTCCATTTGAGTGTTCCTAGTGTGAATGGAAAAAAAAAAAATAAGCCAATGAAACATAGTTTTCCTGACATTAAAGAAAAAGTGCTTTACAACCCTACAAATTACATGGAGAAAGTTGTTTGGACTTAAGATGAATAAATACCATTCGAGGCATTGAGATATAAAAGGTGTACCTTGTGATATTTGAAGAACTAATTGGGAAGAATTGAAAAGAAGGCAATATGTTCACGTGTAACTGGTTGCTGCCTCTAAGCTTACTAATCACTCTAGCCAAGAGATCAGCACCATTCCAACTTAGACGAGAATCATCATATGTGGCATAGAATTCCCTTAGGCACTCCATCACAAAATCACTAAACAAGCAAAACCTCAAAGTTACAATGGAAAATCCAGGTTTCTATATGTATTAAGAATTTCTGATACCTTTTCTTTTCAAATGCCATGATTGCACCACTGAAAGTGGAGTTTTCTTCAATTTGTCCTGACAGGCCTACAGAATTCTGTACTGAACTTAACGATTTTAGGACAATGACATCTGAATCGAGATAAATGCCACCATACCTGCAGGAAACAATTCATATATTTTACTTTGGCGAAGCCAATTAATAAAAAAATCTGCAGAAAAATGTAAAATGAAGTCTTTACCATCTAGGACACTAATAATATATCATATCTGATTTATAGCATCATTTCCCATAAATTACAAAATAATACAAACCTTCATCCCATCCTCTCTTACAATCTTATCTTGAGAGGGTGACCAACATTGGGTATTTTTCAAGATTGGAACACAATCATCATTGGTATCTCTACTACTATCTCCAAAGTTTCCCGGGTGCATGTGAGATTTATCTTCATGTCACATGCTTTATGATTAGCAGGAGGGGAAAAACAGATATGAAACTATTCCAACAATTTTGAGGAAAACAAAAACAAAATACTAACTTGTATAAAGCTGCAAGGCGAATGAGCTCACTATAATGTAGTGGGTAGTGTTTAGTCTTTCTCCAGTCAAACCAAACTGATGCAAATACCTGCGTTGGTGTACCTTCCAAAAGCTCATCAAGATTTGGTACTGCAACTGCCACTTTGAACCTGCACTTGTGTTCACTTAGTCATATGTAAGCTTTTATGAACGCAGGAAAAAAAAAAGAGAATAATGTGAAGAAGCATATTAATTTGGAATTACCCGTCCTTGACAAAGTCCTTGAAGAACTCCAGTTCCATAGTTTCTGAGAAGACTACTACACATGCATTGTTGTGGTGTTTTAATAGACTCTCCAAACCCCTTTGGTGCCGCACACCATAAGTCCACTGGGGGCTATTCCATACCATCAAAACCTTTATTTCGCACTTGTTGCCTTCACCGAAGAAGCTCTGCATGAATTCACTAAAGCTCAAGTATGGGTCTATGCCTGGGTAGTAGCCCCATCTTCTTGCCCCATTTCTCTTCACAGCCTCTCTTTCTCCTTCCTTGTCCTTGTTCTTTTCTTTCTGTTCCTCATGCAACTCTCTCCTCTCCACGGCTCTCTCACTGTTACCAAGAAAAGGAATGGTCTCCATTTCCCTGAGCAGCAGTCGCTGGACCAAGCGATCACCCCGGGTCAGACCCGTGAGGCCTGGTACATCTGGGTCCTGTAGCAGTGGGTGGTTCTTTGGATTCAGCGAGTCTAGATTGGATTGAAGCATTCGGTTCTTTCTCAAGAAATCAGCTTTGCTTTCTAGCCACTTGGCCCAGCCCTCTCTGAGAGGCGATTCTCCCCTTTGAGGCTTGATGAGCAATGCATCTTCAACTTTTGTGATGGAACTGAGCTTGGCACGAATATCCTCATCAATGGGGTAATCATCAGAGGAGAAGGCGATCCGAAGTCCAAGTTGGCGGGAGCTGGAGTCAGCATCGGAGCCGGAGAGCGAAGCCAAGTATAGATCAAAATCAGAAAGGGAATACGCATCAGAATCAGAATGGGGAGTGTGAGAGCCGAAAGGGAGGCGTGCTACTCCGAGGATGTGATCCCAGAGAAGCGGCGCCTTGAAATTGGATTTGGAGGGAGGCGTAGGATCGGGGTCGGACTGGAGGATGTCGAGGTCGTCGATGAGGTCGAGAGAGAGGGAGTGAGAGTGGGGATCTACTTGTGCATCAGAATCAGTATGAGCACTGTGGGATTGGGATTGGGATCGGGATCGGGATTGGGATTGGGATTGGGACTGGGTGGTGATGGAAGAGGGGAGAGAAGGGGGAGATAGGGGAGAGGAGGAGAGGCGGGAGTGGAGCACAGAGAGGGAGAGGAGGAGGAGGAGAACGGCGGCGATGGCGCAGAGCTGAGGGGGGGCCAGGGCGGAGCGACGCCGCGAGGGCTGGTGGGGATGCGGGTGGGAGCGCGGTAGCATGGCGGATTGGTGCTGAGCAGCAGTTTGGGGCGTTAAATCATTATAATAATTATTATTATTATTTATATCCATTGTTCGGTGGCGCTGTGGGAGTTGAAATGGCGACGTCCATCACCGTTCCTTTGTTGTTTGTTTGGTGCCTTGGTGGACGGGAGGGACGATTCATTTTCTTAATTTTTTTTTTATTTTATTTTATTATTATCATAGCATCTTATCATTATCATTATCATTATCATTATCATCATCATTATTATTTTATTGTTAATTTTTAATCAGACATTTGTCAGTAATTTTCGATCACTCGAAATTTGTACAAAATGAACCCCCAACATCGATCATACACTTGCAATATAAACTCATGGGAAATCATGCAACCAACTTATACCATCTTACTCGAAGAAGATCCAATCAAACATGTCATATTACAGCTTTACATAACATTGTTGTTGGTGCCTTGATGGTGTCCTCAACTTTTCTATCTTACATTGCCATTGCCATTGCCATTGCCATTGCCATAATTAAAAATACACTTAAAAGGAAACCTCATCCTCCAACATCACAACCACACACCAAATTTTAATTATTATTATTATTAGCTTGCAAGCTACTAGCTAAGTTAACGCCTACAATAACACGATGTAGTATCAGCCTTGCTGCACTGAAATCTAGTCCAAAAAGTCTTTCATAGGATCATCATGGTGAATCTTCTTCATTCTATACGCTTCCATATCCTCAGCAGTAACCTGTGCCAAATAAACATCTTATTACCATCCAATCCCGTGCTAAAACATAATATTATAATATACTTTTTTAAAACATAATATTAAATATATTTCCTAGTCCGCTGCAATTTTTTGGGAAACTATACTAAATAGTACGTTTGCTTCAGCAGTAACAACCAGTACAAACACATCAACCTGTTTTCATCAAGTTCAAACAACCAGAGGCACTTGAGAGGAAACACATACCTCATCATTCCACTTCACATTGTACTTTCTCTTTCTTTCATCTCTTTCTTCCTTCATCCTCTGATCCTCCTGCCAACATCCAACTTCAAAATTAGAATATGCTCTATGCATATTAGTTGAATAAACTCTACTACTCAGCTATACAAGAAAAACCTAACAAATTTGCATCATGTATCCTATGCATCCATATCTGATATGCATCCAATATCAATTCGCCCATGAAATAAACGGTGCATCAAATACTTCACTTGCTAAAGTATAAAGAGATGTAGCTGGCTGACACATGTATCATGCATATCAGGCCACAGAAGATGGCTCCTAGATATTTTTCTATATAAGGAATGGGATAGTGCATCTAACTTTCAAAATTCTTGTCTGACTGAAAAAGTATCATTTAAGCTCCAGATTCTTTGAAATCCAGAACTTCATTTTTTTCAACCTCATTACATGAGTGAAGTTACATGGTTTGCCCCAATTATTCTCAATTTTATTGTAATATTTTACTCAAGTATAATTTTAAACATGCAACATTATATACAAAATTTTACATTCACTACAATGCAATTTGAGCATTCATCATATAATTTTAAACACGTTCAAAATAAAACTGTACTTGTTTCCCTCACAAGTATTATTAAATACAATTTGCATATATGAATGTATCATTTTAGGATATTGCTGTATTCATCATATCATTTTGGATACAATGCTTTCAAACCTCTTATCCATGCAGTATGCAAGTAAATAATATACTGCAAAATTAACTTCCATTCCAATACATTTGTACCTTCTTTAGAGCATCAGCAAGCAAATTCTTATCAAGAACAAGATCCTCTGGCACATCAGTTCCCCATGTTGCCAATCTTTTCTCTTCCTGCTGCACTGGTTTCTCTATTCAAACATAGCACCAAAAGTGGTTAACTTGTATGCAACATATTGTTCTAGACTCCATGTATGTACAGACATTTTTATTTTGGTTGTTTTTTCTGCTGAAATGAGGTCATATGGTCAGACATTAACAGACATTTATAACAAGAGCAATACACAAATAACAAAGAGCAAATACATTTACTGAGGATGTAGAAACTTTTTTGAAGGAAGCTAAATTGAGGTTCTATGTTCAGGAAGAAATGAAGTCTTTGTGGCTGAGGAACAAAGACACCCAAAGCAAAATTTTAGGTACTAAAAAATAATCAGTGTAAAATATTAGAAATTACCATCAGAGGCCTCCTTGCGTGCAATATTTGCCCTCATGAGGTCATTGACAGCCTCTGCAGCCTCAATACCAGATGAACCAGTACAGTAGCTGTTACGAATGGTCTGATGGCAGCATTTGTAGCCCCATTGGTGGTCCTTCCACCATGACCCCCAAACAGTCGTATGATTATTTATGAAAACATCCTCCTCATATTTACTTTTCGGAAGGGACACATCCTGCAGAAGCATTTTTTTTATTTAAGTAGGCAGTCCAATTTATAACATTAATATAATAGTTGAGAAAACAGAAATTTTGGACTTCCATGCAAATTAACTCAAATGTCAAATACTTGCATCTAACAACTACCATTTTAAATTTTTTTGGAAATAACACTGTACTGCTAAATTCAGCATCATAGAAAATAGAACTTCTGTGGACAGATGACAACAATACCTTCTACTACAGTGACCTTCACAAAGTGCAAATGAACATGAACCCAATCTGATAATTCTGATCCCGACATCGGTTCAAGTTTGCATAAGGACCATGAGGCCATTCAGTCAAGTTCACATGGGAATTGTCAGAAACTATTCAACCTTATCTATTGCTGTAACAAATAACTTCCGTTGACAAGTTATCATAGTACCTCTCACTTGAAAATAGAGAAAATGCTCAGTATATTCACAATTACCACAAGCTACTGGAGTAATTCCTAGACAAACATCCCCGTAAAAAAGAAAAAAGAAGAAGAAGAAGTATATGTAGTACCTGTCCTTTAATAATACGGCCAGTACGGTCATACTCTATCTCTCTTTCGCTCTGGCCAAGCAGAAGCTCCCTTGGGAGTTCCCCATCAGAGGCAGCATTTCCGTACTTCTCTATTATTGTATCCTTTGTTTGTGACTTCAATTTTTCTTTTATGATCTTGTAATTTCTGTGAAGTAACTCAGCCTGAGATGGAGCAGCTTGCATATGTATATCCTGGCCTTTCTCAAATGCCTCATGTTGATGCATGGTGAGCTGCTTGAACTCTAGCGCTTGGCCACTTAGTCGGTTTTGGTTGTCACCCTGCATCCACAAATATGTCAGCATAACAACAAAGGTAAACGTAGATGACTTCCAAAATTTCAAAGGAACAAGCTAAGGCTGAATATTACAGTTACAATGAAGATAGCCTACACCTAAATGAGGAATCAAAGCTTATTTTACCACTAATTGGCTAATCAAACTGCAACATAACACATTACATCATCCATTTTTAACAGTAAATAACTAAATACTATAACGAGTATCAAGTACACCAATTTAACTAAGGTATAAAACAGACAAACAGAGCCAATGACAGAAATAAAATATTGGTCAGACTGATACCTAGCTTTTCAGGCACAGGACCAGAACCTAGGATGACTCTTCAGTATTCACTGTCAAGTTGAAAAATGCTGTAACTTACCGAATAAAATTTCTCATTAGGATCCATGTCAGGTAAGGGATCCTCACGCATAGATCTGGTTTTCGGGTCATAGTATGCTGAGTTCACATCCAGATTGAGAAGGTATTTAGCTGTATCTTCTCTAATACGCAAATTTCTGGATAGTAAAATAAAGAACAAAAAATCAGATACAAGGCCATCAGAGCTAATAATCAGATTTTGTGGTAGACACACTCTGTAGAAACTGATGTAACCCTTGGCAACTAAAATATATTTTGGACCACCATAGGCTTAATCTGACGTGCCCCGTAGCTCAACATGCAAATAATATATTCAAGAGCTTTGACTCATTTTAGTCCAAAAATAAGTTTGCTTGGCAGTACAAACCAAATCACACAAGTTTCTGAAAAGAACCAAGTAGTTGGACCCCAACCCAACCCAGATAAAAGCAAAACCTCAGCAACCATCCATGATCCAACCAAAGGTTGTTTGAATTATTGACATTATGAACTAAACAGATCAAGTAACAATACCTGACAGTACCCGTGCTTCCACCACCAGTAGTACGAACTCTCTTCTCAACCTTTGCGAAATCCATCTGCTTGCTCTCATCCACCTTCGCCTCATCAACTTTGTCCTCATCCTCTTCCTCCTCTTCATCTTCCTCTTCCTGACTGTTGGTTGCCTCTTCTCCTTCATTCTTGCTATTCTTTTCTTCTAGTTTCTTTAGCTGTTGCTCTTTCAGGTACTTCCTTCTAGCCTCCTCACGTGCCTCATACTGCTCTATCACACGTGAATAGGTTGATGGGTCGTACCCGTTCCAGCGGTCACGCTTGCCATCATAGTCGAGCTCAAAGGATTCTACTTTTTCATCAGGAGCTATGTGCATGCTGGTATACTTTGCACCAGTTTTTCGGGGCCGCTCCATGCATGACTTTTTGTCATGAGTCATGGCTCCACAACTGAAAATGGCATGAAGACTGATAATAGCAGGGAAGAAGTTTTCAGGAAAGGGAAAGAAAAAAGAAAAAGAAAAGAGTTACTTACTTCTCACAAGCGCCTTTTCTGTACTTTTCGGCCTGATAGATTTTTGTACCTCGGTCATACCATGATTTAGTGTAGTTGGGATCTGATTTCCATTTCCTTTGATGTTTCAGACTCTGAATAGATACAGAATTGGTAAAGAATTAGAACAAGAAGAAGAAGAAGTTAGAGAGAGAGAGAGAGAGAGAGTTACATACAGGTCGCTGCGCATTGAGGTACCAAGGGGCGGAGGACATGTACTGGGGGATGTGGGGATTGATCTCCTTGCCATCTTCATCCAGCTCTGCCGGCACAAGACCAGCCTTTCGGGCCTCCTCCAGTTCAATCTGCTTTCTGTGGTCCTCTCGGGACTTGAATGAAACTGCGATCAAGCACCAGCATGAATAAATGAGTGTGAATTGTGAGGTGAAGAAGAACAATTGTATAAAAGTTCAAAAGCCAAGAAATGGAGATACCTGCGGCGCCGGTCGCCATTGACGCTGAATTGGTGATGGAGGCGATTAGGCGAAGAAGCTGGAGCTCTTTCCGATCGGAAGATTCGCAAGGGAATGAATGAATACCAAGAAGCGTCGCGAGGGTTTGGATTTGATCGGATCGGATCGGATTGGGTTTCTGAAATGGAAAGGGCCGGTCCGGGCCGGGCCGGGCCGGGTCAAGCATCTGTTAACTCAAGTGGGAATGCTCAAGCGGCCCAAAACAAGAGGCCCCCAAATTATTAATTGATTGATTAATTGGACGAACATTTACTGGCACTTTCACCCTTCGCTTTCAACTTAATTCCAATTCCAATAAATTAGTATATCATATCATATCATATCATATCATATATGCTAATCCTACTCATTAGTCATTACTCAGCCAGTGCAGTCATTGTGCTTAATTACTAATTAGGGCTAACCTCACTGGCGCACCACCATCACCATGCACATATATACACCGTCTATATATATACCTAATGCCTCAAATCAAATAAATTATACATATGCCCGCATGCTACCCCACTACATACATCTCCTCCTGGCCTTTCTTCTCTCGGCAGCGGTCGAATGGCTAACCCATTGCAGTCGCTTGCACACAAGCTGGAGCAATCACGCAGCAGACAGCCTCAAACTAACCACGATCCACGCGACACGCGTCACCCTCGCATATTTCCTCATGCTCGCCGTCATGTCCTTCAATCTGCATGTGCTGGTGGCTGTGGTTCTGGGCCACGCACTGGGCTTCTTTCTATTTGTTCGACCGGCGATCCAACAGGCCGCCAGAGTTGGTGACGTGGCAAAGGTGGATCTGTCTAGCTCCATGCCCTGTTGAATTTTCACTTTTAATCAAGTCAATGTTGTGCATGCTTGCAAACATAAATATATAATTAAGTATATGTATATCTGTATCTGTTGTGTTAATGTGATTGAAGGACTTGAAATTTATATTATATTAAGATCACGGTGTGGGCCTGGATTAATTAAGGCCTTCAATAGTTGCTGTGGTGCTTTACTTCAATGGGCCTATTAATTAATTAAGAAAGCAAACAAACAATACCTTCATCTGAAGTGATCATTTGTAAGATTTATTGGGCAGCAAGATCCAACACGACGTCACATTAGATTTGGTGTGCATTCCCTATCAGTATTTTTCTTTTTCTTTTTTTGACTGGGTAATTCTTAATATATATTTTACGTTGTTCACATTAATTTTGTAGCTTCCATGCTAATGGATTGGATATAGTCATATAGAGCAAGGGGAATCTTAAATTAATTAATGAGCTCATTAATTAAAAGAAATTGCCTCTTCTTCTCAATAATTCTGCATTCTTTTTAATTCATTGTGTTAATTAATTAAAAGGCACCATATATGTTATAATGTAATTGGTCATAATTTATGCATGATCTCCTATTCAGGATGAATACTGGACGTGTCCGTTCAATCTTTTTTTCCCTCTTCTTTTTGGATAGAGAGATCAGAGTAGCTCTGAATTTTCTGTTGCTGCATGTGAAAATTTAAATTGAGAGACATGAATTGTAGTTAGTCACCACTTAATTAAGCTACTAAAAGAATATTTAATTTGTTGATACGGTCATTCGTCTGAAAGAGAAAAGGGAAGCGAGAAACTAATGGAACCTAAGGCTCTATAAAAAAAAGGTCGGGTCGTGACTCAGTTCGGGTTCAGTTCGAACTCGAGCTAATCTGATTCGATAGTTAAATGATTCGAGTTTGAGTTGGGGTTGATTCAGTTCATGGCTCGACTCTACTCGAATAATAATAGTTTATATTTTTTCTGATAATTCACCTCACTATCTTAATGACTTAACGACTTCTCTTACTCGCTCGTGACTTGATCCGTATATGTGACTCGATATTTTTTTTACTTGCCTATCCGTATAAATTAGTGCAACAAAGATATCATTGAAAATATAGTTTGTTGATATATCAATTTTGAACCAACTCATATATCACTTTTGTAAATGTATCAACCTCGTAGTTTATAAATGCACTACATCTAAATGTCAAATCGAGTCAACGTACATGTCTCGGCTCATGAGCCAGCTCAAATAGTAACAAATCGAGATTGAACTAGTTTTTCAACTCGAATCGTTTCACGAGCTCAACTTGAATTTTTATGAGTTGCTCGAACTTGTCTCATTTGCAGCCTAATGGAGGCGCCCATTTGGTTGGAACTGGAGATGAGAGAAAGTCAACTCTTATTTTTGTCCAGAGGCGATTGTACTAGCATTGATCGAACTCGTACTACATGCATATTGCATCAATCCATGCGTACACAGAAGGTACACAAAAATAAATAAATAAATAATCTTGTCAATCGACCGAAGATACATAAAGCTATGCACCCCGCCGCCAGCAAAAGAATTTGCATATATCGATTGATCGATCGATCGATCAGGAAAAATTAAGCAAAAATTAAAGATGGATCACGATCACATGGACCCCATGACGATGTCGCCGCCACCGATGAAGAAGCACTACACCTCCATGACCTTCTTCTGGGGCAACAAGGCGGAAGTGCTCTTCTCCGGCTGGCCCGGGGACCACGGCGGCATGTACGCCCTGGCGCTGATCGTGGTGCTCTTGTTGGCGGCGCTCACGGAGATGGTGAGCAGCCACCGCCTGGACCGGGGCACTCGGGGAAGGGGCCTCATGCAGACGGCACTGCATGCACTGCGCGTGGGGCTCATGTACCTGCTCATGCTCGCCGTCATGTCCTTCAATGGCGGCGTCTTCATAGCAGCGTGTGTGGGCCATGCAGTCGGGTTTCTGCTCTTCAGGAGTTCAGTCTTCGGCAAGCAGCTACAGCCGCAGAACGAAGCCTCGGCCTGTGCTAATGGTAACGGGGCCAAGTACCGCGACCTTCCAGCCATGAGCTGTTGATCAAATTCAATTTATGATCGACGATATATATCTGTATGTTATATGCATGAGACATTGATTAATTAATTGCTTCTTCCGGGAAATGATACATGCATGATGCATGTATTCGATCGTCCTTGAGCTTACTGTTTGTTCTCTTCTCTGAAGCTTTATCCGTCGTTTCATTACTTGCATCAAAAATATATATAATTATGTATCTAATTAAGCTTTCAAAATCAATAATTACGAGTAATATGATGCTAGCTGTTAATTAGGCAGACCATTTCGATACGCTTAATTACATGGTAGAGCACTAGAGCTAGGGTAACCAGGCCAAATAATTAATGAATATTTGCCATGGATTATGTTTTTTTTTTACTAGTTGGAATATAAATTGACAAAAACATCGTCAGCGTACAAGTTGGAATATAAATTTGTAAATGTTTGTTGTAGAATTGGCCATCTTATCTATCCAAACATTATGCATGATTAATTAATCAATTAATGGATAAAGAAATTGCTCAGAGGCTGTGACTAGCTAATTAATTAAGTAAAATTATTGAATATTGATCAAGTAAAGATACAGCCATAGAGCCAGCCAACGCATAGATAGCGCTTGCTAGCTGTTAATTATACAATATTCCGTATTAATTTTATAATTTTATTTTTCATTCCATGATAGCATGAATTCTAACTACATCAATTCTACAGTTTTACTAGACTAGCCAGATGCCCCCAGTTTCATGCATTTTGGGACCTCCCATATATGTATTAATGTATGTGGCTTTTGATCAAAAAGCAATTAACAAAGTTGAGTTACTTACTCTTAATAAATCCAGAATTCAAATTTATCTTTCTTATTAAATTATTTATATAAAGTATTAGGATAAAAATTTGAGGTGTTTAAAGTTTTCTAATTATTTATTTTGAATTGAGTGAATCAACTCTAAAATAATGATAAAATATTGATAGTTTGTACATTATTTTTAAAAATCCAAAAAATATATTTAGATATCCCTAACATTTTCATATGAAATTGTTTTGTATAGTATAAATTTGAATTTCAGATATATTATGATAAAATATAAATCATGTATACTTCAGGTTAAGGGTGCGCAATCGGTTGATTAAGTTGAAACCAACATAAATATATGTATTTAATGTTTTATTCAGTTTATCAAATATTGAACCGAACCAAATCTATAAAAATATCAATCGAGTAAACAAAAATCGATTAAGCTAAAATTTTACTCGATTTATTCAGTTAAATTAAAATTATATTAGTTAAACAAAAAAATCACTAATAAAAAAATAATAGAAGAAATAAATAGTTTAAAAAATAAATTAAATAACTAAAAAAACTTATAGAAAGTAAACATATTTGCATAATCTTTGATATGATCTTTATTTATTACTAGGAAATGATTGTTGCTTAAGAGAAATAATTTTAATTTTTTTAAAAACTCAATCAATAGATCTAATGTCAAGAGTATTTCTAAATGAGTTTGCTTAAGTGCTTAATTAATAAAAAAGAGGATTAACGATTGATTTGTTCTCTAAATCAACTTAGAAGCAGGGCGACATCAAGGTGGGTGTCATCTGGCGCCTAGAGACCCCCTTAATTTATTGAAAAATAATGTTTTTAACCTAGACATTCTATTTTTTTGACCCGGATATCTCTTACCGATCGTTTCTGCTTTTGCCCCTGCTTAGAACGGAGATGGCTCGATCTACAATCCTCTTGATTGTCTTGCTCCTCCAATGATGGTGGCGGCAAACTTCTCACTTGTGAAGACTCTAAAGTATCCACCAAAAATTAAAGAGATGCTAATCAATCACGGCTAGAAAGTTTACTATTAGCAAATGTTTAATCCTAGTTTAACTCTTTTATAAAAATCTGAAAATTTTAGAAGGATTTGTTCTTAACACATAAGAGAAGAGAAAGAACACTTTTAATTTTCATCTAAAATGGAGGAAGAGAGAGAAAATCACATTTGAAGCAAGAGAACACCCCTTTAAATAACTTGAGACTTAGGGTATCTTATGTCTTACATCCCTAGACAGTTATGAGCCATCAAATAGTCTAATTTTGGGCTTCAATGCTATTTAAATGATGATAATTTATTTTTCTCTCATTTTCATAAAGCTCAATATCTCATTTATATCACATATAAACATATAGTTTTATTTCTACTATTATGTGTTGAATTAATTTATAATCATATCATACATATTATAAATTATTCTATTATTATTTTATATTATCCAATAGTATAAAATTGCTCATATATTAATATCATATGACTTACTAAAATTAATTATAACATTTATAATTAGTTTAGAGTATATCATATGCATATTATTATGCAATATTAATATATTCTTTTTCAATCATTTAAGGTATGATCCTTTGGGATCCCATCATGTTGGCAACAAAATTAAACCATTTAATTTCATTGATCAATTGTATAACTAGCCAAGGTACAATGATTACCCAAATAATGTGGATGAATATGCCAATCAATTTGTGATCCCTAAAACATAAGAATATATTTTGTGTTAATTATTTGCTACATGATATCTTAATAATTGCAAAGTAGGAATGTGTCATCTTTTATCAATTTTTCTTTCTTAATTTTCTGAAAGTTAATTATGATATGAATAACAGTTAATCATATTGTGTACACATAATTTATCTTCTTCAAGGGATCAAGAGATATTATCATATATATCACATATAAAGAGCAGTGGTATCTTGATGTGTAGTATTCCTCCGTACAAGTCATATACACTGCAGTAACTATCTGTGTAACTTTCGATTAAAATAAGCGTTGGACAGTACCAACAATGCATGTGTCTGTCTAGTGCATTGATAATAAACATCTTAATTTTAGAATTCAAGACACAATGAAAAATTAATGACACGTAACACAATCCATATGATATTTCATTTTGGATCTGTCTAGTGCTATACAACTTTTTGTATACACTTGTGTGATTATATCGATAACTTCTTATCGAGTAATATGTAGAACTCGATCAATATCTATCTCATACACTAATCTTATAATTATCATTTAGTGTTCTTTGCTAATTATCAAGATCAAAGACATTTAAAGTAGTCATATTTATTTTTTTAGTAATATTTTACAAATTAAGTCATCAACATGAATGTTCCACAAAAATATATTAACTTTAGGAACAAAATGATATAATCATCCACTAATAAACTAAATAAATCATCAAATGATTGAGTCTATGACCACATATCACTAATATTTATATCAAGTAAAATGAATTTGTTTAGTAAATTTTGAACTATTCAATTTATTAAATTTAAAAAATATATAAAAATAAAATAAAAAGAATTAGCTAATATTTTCAACCGAATTGAAAATTTTAAATTAAAAAATCAAATAAAATAGTCTAAAATTTAAGAGTTCACGTCCCTATTTCAGTTGAAGGGTAAATATTACATATTAGTCAACACCTCTATGTAACATCTAATTCTTGTTTTTGAGAAGCATGTTTGATGCTTGGTCAGCCCGTGAATGTTGTCCGTTCATCAAACTAAATTACATATGCAGTACGTCATGCAGATGCAGTCTAGACTATAGAGCCAAGCCAAGAAGGAATATTTTATATTTACTCCAGAAAAGGAAAAAAAAAACATAATTGATGCATATATATCTCATATCTTATCTGTTAAAAATAAAAATAAA
Source organism: Schoenoplectus tabernaemontani (assembly GCA_037127355.1). Lineage (NCBI taxonomy): Eukaryota > Viridiplantae > Streptophyta > Magnoliopsida > Poales > Cyperaceae > Schoenoplectus > Schoenoplectus tabernaemontani. The sequence goes on along the minus strand of CM073744.1, from coordinate 229,352 downwards.
AAAAAAACATGTGAGAGTCAACGGCGTGGCGAGCGCCTAGAAATCTAGCAGTACTACCAGAATTGAAAATAGTACGCAAATCAAAGCAAAGCAGTACAAACGCACCGGAGATGAGTACCAAAATTGGGCGTTTGGGCCTTCACCCTTGACCTTGAGAAATTAATTCAAGCTAATAGCATATAAATACAAATATAAATAGAAGTAGAAGTAGACACCTTAATTTCATCACAAATAAATCTTATAAATCAATCCGTTGCTTGCTTGCTTTGCTTCAGATGGACATGAACATGAATCCCTCGCCGGCGGCACCCATGGCGCACATGGATCACTCCATGTCGTACGCGCACATGACCCTCTTCTGGGGCAAGAACTCCCTCGTCCTCTTCAAAAACTTTCCCGGCTCCAACACCGGCCACTATGTCCTCGCCCTCATCATCGTCTTTGCTTGTGCCGCCGGTCTCGAGTTTCTGAGCCAGTGCTACCTGATCGGGCCTCACTGGCAGCGCACAGCCGCCGAGCTGGCACGCACGGCCCTTCACACCCTCCGCATGGGCCTCTATTACCTGGTGATGCTGGCGCTCATGTCCTTCAATGTCGGGGTGCTGCTGGTCTCCATCCTCGGCCACGCTGTCATCTTCTTGGGATTCACCGATGGTTGGACTGGCGCCTTTACCTCCCGTTCGCACTGATTCCTGATTCTTGTTTCATCATGCATGCTCCATGCATGTGTGCTGACAAGTCTGTCGACCGTCTTTGTGTGCTGTGCTATATTATGTTATGTTATCTCTATGAATCCTTAAAAAGTTCCTTGTGTATTGCATCTGCATTCATTCTTGTTAGTTTTTGCTGGATTGCTGTTTGCTGTTTGCTTTTGGTGCTGATTGATTCGTTTCCGTATTGAATTGGTATGTGGATTTAATATATGGAATAATTATTTCTCTTGGTGTAATTAATTTTCCAAAGCAATTAAAGGAAAAAAAAAGTGCATTATTTACATAAATCATTCCTGAGTAAACTTTGTAGAATTAAATTCAGGAGGGCTGGGCTTGAAATTTGGAAAATTGTTCATCGGGCTTGAAATCGAGTCTGGCACAAATCAATAAAATACCAGCTGCAACAAGCTGAACACACTATACCACCATGAGAACCATTGATTCATGTAATGTAGTGCAGTATAGTGTGCTTGATGGTTGATAAGCAAGCACCAGTTTAGAATAGAGCCTCAGAGAGAACCATTGGCAGCGCAGCAACCCCAACAATTCAATTAATCGAGTGAATCAGCAAACCAGTATCTGCTGTTGGCTCTCTGATTGCGTTTCAGCTGATTCAATTGAAACCATTATACTTCACAACGGATGGATTTTTGTTCAAATTCAATTCCATCAATGAAACAAAGAAAAACAAATTCATTTGCAGCATTTTTTTCTTATTATTTATTTATATGCATTCATTCTACAAAAATAAATTCATCCTTTTTCATATGATGCAACCAGGTCGTATGGAAATGTCAGCTTACAGCTGCAAAAGAATAGCAATACACAATTTCCATTTACTCCACTTTTCTATTATCTCATAAATTTTATCCGCAGAAGTTTCTGTTTATAGGAGCAAACAGAAGGTAACAAGCAAAACTAAATAATTTCTTTTATTACATACATACACAAGCACTAGCCTAGCAGATGGAATCTGTTCTCATTCACCTTAAGTGATGCCTGAAACAAAGAAAAAATAATGAAAGAAAAATAATGGTTAGTGGAGTACAGATCACCTAGTTCATTTATCTATCAGGCCCAAGCAGCTTGTACCACTCCTTTGTATGAACAATTCAAACAAAGTAAGAACTGATTTGAAGCACAGTTCTGCCAGGCTCAGACCATCCAGGACTGACAATTAAGAATACTATGATTTTGAGTTAATGGTACCTCAATGTTTCTTTGGTGCCACGCCGGACCTTGCAACGAATTGTTGGAAGGCCAAGTTGTTGATGCGCCTCGTACCGGTGACAACCTGAAAAGCCTACAAAAATAATGCCAAGGTAATGTCAGAAAACAGAAGTGAGACAATGAAACCACTGTAGTAACTAAGAACTATTACACAAAATGATGAAGGTATTATTTTTGCAACATGTGCATGAAGCTAATTAAAAAGTTATCATCTATGACACCGCCCGCAGTATACCTTGGTATCGGTTAAACCATTGCAAAACAGAGAAATAAAAAGGATTTATTTAACAATATGTTGAAGTAAATTAGAGAAAGAAGGTTTATAGGCTTCATGTGACACTTCCTGTATATTGTAGATTTATCCAAGGAAATTTTTGGTTTTTCAGTGGATATAATGTTTTGCCATCTGTCACAGACAGACAGCACACTCGATTACATAAATTTACTTATAATAAGGCAGTTGTGAAGGGAAAACAATTTAACAAAAGAGAAAAGCATATTTTCTATTGTGAAATGAGTGTTGCCCTCACCATAGTATACTCCGTCAACTTCGAGCACATCTATCTGCATAATTGAAGAAAAATGAGAGAAAAAAGCTATTAGTTTATAGTTTCATATATGAGCAAAATAAAAAAAATAAAAAATAAAAAGGAGAGAAGGTATTTACTGAAAATGAGTGTGAGGTGTGAAAGCACATATAACATTGTCACTTGAAAGCCTGGTACTGGCATACACCGGTAACCCAACCGCAACGCCAGCTAAACTTGGTAGTGCACTCATTATATGATTGGTGAGTTTTAATTTTATGGCTTTGTGGGGAAATAGGGGACGGTACTGGTACAGTGCATATGTATAACGGCTATATATAACTTAGTAAGTAAAAGAAGAAAAGAAATGAAAGAAGAGATTGAAAAGAATTTGCACGAACGGGTACTTGGAGGCCGATAACACGGATACTATCCATTAAATCCTTGACCTTCTGAGGGTCATTGGCACGGGTGCGCATGAGTGGCCGCCTGATCTTGTGGAGGGGAATGTCCAGTATGAGGGGGCCGCCGGTGGAAGTGGGTTTAGGATCTGATGATGGCAGCCCTAAGAAAGAAAGAAGAGCGTGTTACTTAGGATAACAAAGTAATTACTTATTAGGAAACAAAGAGTTGATTGAGTAAGAGAGGAGAGAGATTGCATGGAAGCAAATTAATTAGGGTACCGTTGGAAGAAGCAACGATGGGAATGGGTCGGAATTGTTTTAGGCGAGTTGGGATTCTGATGGGAGGGGGAGGGGCAGAAGGGGAAGAGCAGAAATGGAAACTCGGAGAGAGAGAAAGCGTCGCCATAGCCATAGCCATAGCTATACTCTCGCTTCGCTAATTCTTCGCTTGATTTGATTCTTTTCTTTTCTTTTCTTCTCTTTTGCTCTCTGTTGCTCTCTGTTGCGGCGCGGTGGCTGTCAGATTTCTTCTCTTCCCTTCCAGCTTCTTTCGTTTCGTTCTTTCTTTCGTTTCGTTTCGTTTCTTTCTTTCTTTCTTTCTAATAATAATAATAATTTTGACAACGACATTAGATCAAGGTTCTGTTTAGTTTGTAAGAGTATATCATCTTTAGATTTTATTTAAATCAAATCATTTAGTGTAAATAAAAAAAATATTAAATTAAATAAGTTGCTAATTTTACTGACATTCGCTCGGCCCGTTCTTTTGTCACTTTGGGCCCGTTCTAAAAAGATCTCCCATCTTTAATGAAAGGTGCACTTTTTATTTTGTGAATTTATTTAAGAAAGAGAGAGAGAGAGAGAGAGAGAGATGATAAGTGGATAAGATGGGTATTAGAGCAGTAGCACACTCGCCACCACTCAAATTTGAAATTGGCACTGAAATAATTCGAGCACAAACACAACTGAAGTAATTTCAGCAAAAGAAGAATACATGGACGGAGGGGCCATGGCTCTCCCCGTCCTCGGTGTTGTCGCCATCGCTGCCGCTACTTTCTATGCCATTAGCTTCATAGAACTCCGAGAGGTAACTCCCATCCAAACATTATTAATTGACGTCTCTGCTTAATTAATTTCATTTCATTTATTGACTCCTCCGAACAGAAATCATTCCAAGCCCTGGATGATCTGGATGATGACGGCCGAGATCAACTCGAGTCTGTCGCGAGCTTGAGGGAGAGGGAGAGGCAGAGGCAGAGGCAGAGGCAGAGGCAGAGGGAGCGCAGAGCAAAGATAAGAAAGGCTCATGAGAAGAACCCCAAGAAATAGATGTCTAGTGCTTTTCATTTTTATTTTTATATCTTTTGCATTTTCTTCAATTTCTCATACCCTCGTATAATTAGGTAAGCTGCGGAATTTTATTTGTATCAACATCCTTGTTAATTACATCTTTATTATGTTTAGTAGCTATCGTTTGGGCATGCGCAATTAATGTGTTTCTGCAAAGTTAAACTATAGGGAATTCATATATATATGTATATTTATAAGATAAAAAATTGCCAAAAAAAAAAGAAGAACAACAATTAACCTGGATAATCTCCGTATAATGGGCAGAAATAATTGGTGCATGAGATTTATACATATATCTCATTAATTAATTATTAATTAATTGAGTTACATATACATATGTATGAATAATGAATGTCATTGGAAGAAGAGGTACGCACACTATTACAGATGGATCGGAGCTAGAGATCGATCATAGATCTGTCCATGCACGAATGAAATGAAAAATTAAGCTATAACTTGCTAATGTACTTCCTGAGAGCGAGGTCGGCATCCTTGGCGTGCTCCGGCACCGGCAGGTTGGTCAAGAGCGTGACCTTTGCGGACGAGAGCTGAGCCGTCTTCTCCTGGGTGGAGGCATCTATTTTCCACAGCTTCACCTCCCAGACCTGTTAATTACTTGATTAATCATTAATTCATTCAATTCACTGGCTGCGCTGCATGCATGGGAATTAATTAATTGCTAGATGATTACTATAATTAAGTATGTATGTATGTATAGGAATTCAAATGACACCATGTACAATTCATTAATTATTAAGCAATTGATTGACTAAAAGGTGTGGTACTGGTACGTAGCTAGCTACCAATCAAACCCTACCTCTCTCTCTCTCTCTCTCTCTCTTCATCAGTATGGAAAGTAAACAAATGATTTATCAAATCCAATCCAATTATTTTCTTTCTCTCTTCCTTGTTCGAAATCAAGAAGATTGATATATAGTTATATATCCTGTATGAATTGAATCGGGGATAGAGCATCACTTCTGGATAAGGAAAGCTGATCTCTCTCTCGCTCTCTCTGTCAAATATAAATAATTAAATAGAATAATACTTTCAGATAAGACTTATTGACAACCATTCGCACGTCGCTACACTCATTCGTAAAATGCAACTAAATTAAACTTAAAAGTAAAATTGATTACAAATTTAAGCATTAATTTGGTTAGATTTATTAACCAAGCGGACCTGTGTAGTTCTGCCGACGTGTGCAGGACTGGCCTCAGCGAAGACGAGATCGCCGAGACGGGCGCTCTTGTAATGGTTGATGCTGAGCTGGACGCCGGCCACTCGGCGGAAGCCGGAGGCCATGTGGGCTCCCATGCTGGCGAGACCTTCGGCTATCATGGCGGAGACGCCTCCGTGCAGGACCTTGAAAGGCTGGCAGCAGAGGTGGGTGATGGGAAGGCGGCCGGTGACGAGGGAGGGAGAGAGCTGCTCTATCTCGAAGCCGATGTTGTGCAGCGGTGTATCCAGTTCTGCCGTCTTCTCCTGTGGGGATGTCGATGGTGATCTCTCCCTCTCCCTCTCCCTCTCCATCAGTTGGTATATATATGTATCTATCTAACTCACTGATTTAATTTGATGGTTGATGATCGATGAAAGAAAGAAAAGTAAGAATTAATGAAGAGCAGAGGAGAGGAGAGGAATGAAAATGGATGGTGCAGGTGTTGAAATTAAATGGATGGTGGGGGTAAGGGGAGGCTCATGCATCCTCATTGCACCAACTGTTTCTACCAATATTTACATATGCATGCAATTCTTTTAATTAATTTCGAGCTAGCATTCATTATATATATATATATATATATAGTTTTCTTTGTATAATGAATTAACCATTGAATATTCGTGTAGGATTGATTGCGTGGCACCAGACGTAAGTGCAGCGTGAAATCCGTGAGTGGGAATTGAAATCCATGAAGGGAAAATAACTGATTCGTACTTTGTTGACTAAGCGTCTAAGCCTCTCCTGGTCAATCTGTGCCTTCTCAAATTCAATTTGTTTAATCTGCAAGGATTTGTCTGCCAAAATACCCCTCAAAGATGCTTGCTCCTCATCTCTCTCTGCTCAAAATCAGTAACTTTCTTTTGCTCTCTTCCCTCGCCAATACCTGGTTACATATCTCTAGCCGGGTACCAACATCCTCAGCTAAAATCACTCATTAACTCTTCAAATTCTTCTCTGTATAAATGTAACTAGGAAAAACATTGAAATTCTATTTGAAGGATATGGAGATGGAGCCTCCTAACGTGACCTAACCTAACCTAACCTAATCTAACCTAACCTAACCTAACCAGTATTAATTGTAGTTAAAAGTTTAGTTTTTGCTAGAGAAAAAGAAAAGAAATTAGCTGTGATTATTAATTAATTAATGTGAAGGCGAACAAATGAATAAAATATTAATAAGCATACATCAGAATTCAGATCAATGCCTCTTTCAGTCTTTCTCTTTGGTTTATTATATTATTAATAATAATAATAATTAATTATCATCTTATCCGTTCTTCTTCTTCTTTTCTTCTTCTTCTTCCTACGGCCGCCACTCGCGACCTATACAAACAAAACAATGAAATGAGACTCATTCATTCATTGATTCATCGGTGATCAGAGTCAGAGGAGTAGTCAATTCTAACCCCACCTCTGCATTTATTTTTTTTTCTCCTCCTTTTTCCCTCTTGGATCAATCTCTCTCAACTTGTCCAATAAAAAACCAATAAACAGGAAGAAAACACTCCTCTCCTCTCCTCCCACCCCTTTCTTCACCAGTCAAACCTTTTATACACTAATTTTGTTTCTGCCCACAACTTATGAGCTGACACTCAGACTCTGAGAGAAAAACAAGACGAAGCTACAATGGCTCCTCTCCTCCCTTTTCTTCTCTTTTTATTCCTTCCATGCTTCCATTCTCTTCCTCTCTGCACAGACTCCAGTGAGCTAGCTACCCCTCTCTTCTCTTCTCTTCTCTTCTCTTCTCTTCTCTTCTCTTTCTTTCTCTCAGTAAACTAATTGTAGTGTCTAAATCCGTGGAAACACCTACATATTATAATTAATGTTACTTTCTCCACCAACTAATTTTCTTCTTCTCCAGTGGCACCAATTGCACTCAAGACTCCGCTCAAGTTCTGCTCCTACAATGGTACCAGCTGCTGCAACGCCACTGATGATTCTGCAATCGAGAGCCAATTCAAATCCCTGAACATTTCTGATTCCAATTGTTCGGCCATCGTTAAATCTGTCATTTGTGCGGTGTGTTTCTCCTGCTTTTTCATTTCATTTTTTCTATTCCCCCCATCAGTTTCTTATAATTAATCTTTGTCACAAGAAATTTCACCTAATTAGTATCAATTATGAGCTGAATTTATATCATCTAACTTATCACACTCATGGATCTCATGGATGTGATTCACTACCAGTACAGTACCAGTTGGTGCCAGAATGGGCCCAATAGTTTCTTTTGAGCTTTTAAATTCTGATTTCTGTTGGTCATATTAGAACTACAATTGCACATGCAGAAATGTGACCCGTATGCTGCCGGGCTATTCAACACAGCAGCAAACCTGCAGCTAGTCCCATTGCTATGCAACTCCACTTCCAGCAGCTCAGCGCTGTCCAAGGACACCCCACAAGACTATTGTGCACGAGTCTGGAATGCCTGCAAAGACGTCTCCATTTCTAACTCTCCATTTTCTCCCCAAAAGGTACAGCTTTCAGTGTATATGCTTTGTCCTTGAGCTGGATCCAGGCAACAGGGTCATGTCCTGTTACTTTTGTTCAACACTTTCAATCTCTGTATTAGAGGAATTATTGATCATTGTCATTAACTTTTTCTAAAGTATGATTGTTATTTCGCTAAATCTCAGAAATTTTCTATTTGATTTGACAGGGAAGTGGGACCCAGATTCTAGTCAACTCATCAAAGCTAACCGACACATGGCAATCAGAGAAAGACTTCTGCATGGCCTTTGGTGGGTCATCGGGTGATGAATCTATTTGTTTTGACGGAAAATCTGCTTCCTTTAACACCAGTTCACAAGACTCAGCCTCACCAAAGGGCCTCTGTCTGGAACGAATTGGCAACGGGTCATACCTAAACATGGCTGCACACCCAGATGGGTCAAACCGAGTCTTTCTGTCCAGCCAGCCTGGTAAGATCTGGTTAGCAACCGTGCCAGAACAAGGTTCAGATGGTACCTTAGAAATTGACGAGGCAGACCCCTTCCTTGACATAACAGATGAGGTGCACTTTGATAGCGAATTTGGTTTAATGGGCATGACATTCCACCCAGATTTCAAAAATAATGGGCGATTTTTTGTGTCATACAATTGTGACAAGGCGCAGTCAGCTAGTTGTTCGGGTCGGTGCTCATGTAATTCAGATGTGGGTTGTGACCCATCTAAACTTGGTACTGACAATGGGGCCCAGCCATGCCAGTACCAGAGTGTGGTTGCTGAGTATACAGCTAATAGTTCTTCATCAACCCCTTCTGCGGTATGTGCTTATATTTGTCAAATATTTTTGATAAGAAATAAGAATATTTTAGATTTCTGGAATTGGAGTAATTACCTTAACTTTTGGTGATGTCTGTATAAGAACTATTTCTAATTATTTTCTTATGCCCATATCAATATATTATCCATTAACTAAACCTCAGTAAAAGTTACCAAATATTCAAGAAAATGCAAAAGCAAGAGGATAAACAACAACAAAGGCCTTTAGTCTCAAACAAGTTGGGTTAGGACAAAATTAAAAAAAAAAAAAAAAAGCAATTTGTTGAATTGATTTTTTCTAATGAACTCTTAATTTTACAAAATCTTTCAATTTGTGTAGACGAAAACTGCAAACCCGGTAGAAGTTAGAAGGATCTTTACCATTGGTCTGCCTTACACATCTCACCATGCTGGTCAAATACTTTTCGGCCCAGCCGATGGATATTTATATTTTATGATGGGTGATGGTGGGAATAAAGGCGACCCGTTTAATTTTGCACAGAATAAGAAATCTTTGCTTGGAAAAATTATGCGACTGGATGTTAACACCTTGCCTAGTAAGCATTTTTCACTAAATATCATATTAATGATTATGGCAATTGGCAAATACAACAACAAGCCCTGGCTGGCTGGTACCTATTTTGAATGATCCCATGCACATTCCCTGTTAAAATTTTAGAAATTTGAATTTGAGCTACAGGGTCAATTGATGAAACTAAAATAGTTTAGACATGGTGGTATTTACTGCTTTAATTGTCATGGACTCTTTTCAAAAACTAGAAGGGTATATGGGTTTTAGTGAACTAATATTATTGATCAATTGTGAATTTGACAGGTCAAAGTGATATAGTAAATAAGAGCTTGTGGGGTAACTATACCATCCCGAAGGACAACCCATATGCTGAGGATAGCAGATTGCAACCCGAGATATGGGCCCTAGGGTTGAGAAACCCCTGGAGGTGCAGCTTTGATTCTGCTCGGTCTTCCTACTTTTATTGTGGTGACGTTGGCCAAGTAAATTTTATTGCTCCTCTCAATTACAGAAAGCTAGCTCAACTATTTTGAGTTTACCAAATTCTTCTATATATAAATATTAGGATCTCTATGAAGAGGTGGATCTGATAACTAAGGGAGGCAATTACGGGTGGCGGGTCTATGAAGGCCCATTATTGTACCAACCGACATGGACACCTGGTGGCAACACCTCCCTCAATTCCATCAATGCGCTATTTCCCGTTATGGGCTACAACCACTCGTCAGTGAACACCAATGTGGGTTCCGCTTCTATAATTGGTGGTTATGTGTACCGGTCGACCACTGATCCATGTTTGACTGGAAGGTATGTACAAGACATCTCAGGTTATCTGCATGGTTTTCCCTGCTTTTGTTAAATGTATATATTATGCTGATGTCATGGGTTGTATTGAAATGGATACTAGGTACTTGTATGCTGATCTATATGCACTTGCAATGTGGGCCGGTACGGAGACACCAGAGGATAGCGGCAACTACACTTCAAAGTCAATTCCTTTTGCATGCTCAAGAAACAGCCCAATTGCTTGCGACTCAGTTGCAGGAAGTTCACTTCCATCACTTGGGTACATCTACTCCTTTGGTGAGGATAATAGCAGGGACATATTCTTACTTACATCCAAAGGCGTTTACCGGGTTGTTAGACCAAGTCTGTGTAACTACACTTGTCCCATAGAGAAAGAAACAACTACCAATGGCACAGCTAGCCCTGGGAGTACTTCGTGGGCCCAGAAGTCAGATAGGGCTTCTGGGGTTGCAGGGATGACATTGTTGGCATCATTTTTACTTTTGTTAAACTTTGGGTATTGAAAAATTTTGTTGGTGAAGCTGTAGTTAAAATATGGTTTCTGCAGAAAGAGACTCGTTGATTTTCATTGGAGTTCAAGGAAAGAATTGTGTACAATACTGTAATTTTAATGTACAACAAATTAATTCAATAGTGCACTTATATTATGTGGAGAAGTGGCGGATACAAAAGCGTTGCCAACTCTGCTTCTTGACAGAGGGCTCATAAAATATTATTTTGTTCAGAAATCAATAACAACTTTAATTGCTGGTCTAATGAAGCTGCCCTGATCGTTGATTTGGGGTTCTTGCTTCCACTTTCTAGAAGCCAAGGTGTTGAGTTGGGATCTTCTGTGGTCATCATCAGTGCTGCCTTGCCACAAAACATGAAAAAAGAAAATCAATCAACCATTAACCTATTTGAACATGTCAACAACTCAGCATCATGAGGGCCCATTTTCTGGAAGAGAAAAGTCAACTGCAAACCTCCTCGTTCGCTGTTTAATTAGTTGCACAACTCGCAGTTCAGGATAAAATTTAAAAAAAAAAAAAACAATAATATTGTTTGTTTTAAAGATACAAGTATGACGCCTTCAATCTTTTAACTTTTCTTTCTTTCACTTTTTTTTTTGTATTGACGAATATGCCCATGAGGTTTCTGTTCTGTCAGAAACTCAGATATGTATAAAATTCAGCGTTTTTTGTTAGGAAGAAACTGTCAATTCAGAACGCGGTTTGTGCACCACTGCAGTCAATTATCAGCTGCAGAAAAGCTTGGGCTTGCATTGAAATTTTTGACAAATGAAGGGATCCTGTCAAAATTTCATTTGCATTTTTCTCTTACTCGTCTCTTAAAAAAAATAAAGAAAGAAAGAAATCCATTTCTTAGTCATTCTCATATCCTCCTCTCCTCTCCTCTCCTCTCCTCTCCTCTCCTCTCCTCTCCTCTCTCAAGAGTCCAGAAACAAAACATATATAGAACAGAGATCATATAGGAATGGCCGGGCCGACTGATCAGGCGTTGATATATGGATTTGTGGCGCGCGGCACCGTGATTCTGGCTGACCACACCGAATTCACTGGCAATTTCAAGGAGATCGCTGTGCAGTGTCTCCAGAAGCTTCCAGCCAGCAACAACAAATTCACCTACACCACCGATGCATACACCTTCAATTATCTTGTGCACGACGGCTACGGTGACATTTCCTCTTCATCTCTGATTCTTTAGTCTTATCACTCCTGTGGTTCCATTAGTAAAATTTATGATCGTGAATTCTTCACGGTCCAACTTGGTCATGTTACTCATACCTGTTTTAACAGATGAGAGAGAAAGGAAGGTCAACCACAAGGTGTGACATCATTTTGTTGTTGAACCAAGACCTATCAAATTTTAAAATTATGCAATTGTTCTTGATCACCCTTTTCTTCATGATTGAATATAGAAAAGTTCCTTTGGTCCATTCCTCTCTTTACCTTTTACATCAAAATACTAAACTTCGGAGGAGAAATCATTGTTCTCTGATTAATTTGTAGTGTATTGTGTGGTTGCAACGGACTCAGCTGGGAGACAAGTTCCAGTTGCTTGTCTGGAGAGAATCAAGGAGAATTTTCTGAAAAAATACAGAGGTGGGAAAGCTGCAACTGCACAAGCTAATGGCCTCAAAGAATTCGGGTAAGAATATATCCAACTTTCTGTTCGAAGAGAATTGCTAACTTGTATCTTACCCCACAGAAATAACTTTGTGTTAAAGGAAATATCCATTTCAAGAGCTACCAAAGGATCAATAAGTGATGATCCTAGTAAATTAGTATATACATATACCCCAATAGTGTCTGTCTACCTGCCACTACAAACAAGAGACCGTAGATGCTTTTTGTTACCAGTAATGAACCTGGTACTGCGTCCTGATCTCTCACCAAGAATTTAGTCTGAAACAGAGCAGCCTAATCGACTGCATAAGATGTTGAATCGTACAAGGGCTAAATATCTCTAACTCTAGCTAATTGTTTTTGACAAAAAGTGGCATTTACCACCTGTTTCTATTGAAACAAAGTTTTGGTACCACACCCTGATATTATGGGATTTACACTACTTTAGCAACTACATAGTTTCAACCATAATAACAGAACTACAGACATGCCAAGCAAAATAAGCATCCTACACATCAAATATCCCTAGCTAATTGACACAAGCGAATTAAACTGACACAGGAGCAAAATAAAAGAGGAGATGAAGTACTGTATGGAACACAGAGAGGAAGTGAGCAAGCTGGCCCAGGTGCAACATCAGGTCGACGAGGTCAAAGGCATCATGCTTCAAAACATTGACAAGGTATGTATCCATCATTGCTTTCGGTTTGTGCATGCCTACCCTACCACTTGTGCTATTTCAGGCTTAAATCTCTTAATGGCTTTCAGGCTCTAAGTCGGGGCCAACAGTTGGATGTGCTGGTCGACAAGACTGACAATCTACGCAATGAAGTAATTTAGTTTAAGATGAAAAAAAAATAACTGTGTTTCAAGATCAACTGCTAATTTTGTAACAAAAAAGATAACTTGTTTGTTTGTGGATTTATGTTATTCCAGGCAAGTGTGTTTAGGCAGACCGGCACACAAGTGAGAAGGAAGATGTGGTTTCAAAATATGAAAATTAAGTTGATTGTGCTCGGAATTATAATTGCTCTCATTCTGATTATAATTCTATCAGTTTGCCATGGATTCAAATGCAGCTGAATGTATGCCTGTAATTTATTAATTGCTTATATAATAGGGAGAGAATAATCAGATGTTTAACTATGTTTTTTAGATTGTTTGAGCTTAGGCCTTTTGCCTGATAATTTCTTCTTTTTGTATTCTTTTGACTGCTGTTTCCACATTCCTTTTTATTTTTTTTTCTCTTTTTTCATTGTGCAAAAATATATTGTATGTGCATAGAAGGTTTTGTCCAGCTTAGTGGGTCATGCAATTGTGCTTTATTATGAATTTCTTTATTTTCCTGATATTTTTTTATAAGATGAGGAGTTTCTTATTTTGTCTGTGTTGGTACTGCCGTACTGGTACTAAAACAGAAAGAAAACCTTCTCTGCATTTCAAGGCTAGATACACGTCTGCATTTCATTGTATTGCTACATGCTAGCCAATAATATATATTTGCAATTGATTATTTGTTGTAAAGTTAGAAGTAATAGAAGTTATTCTTTGTAAATATAATTACGAATAATTCAGGCTTATCTATATAATTGTAACTATTATAACTTTGAATGAAAAATAGTGGAGAAGAAATTCACCTTCAATCCAAGGAAATCTAAAACTTGAAAACTTTCATGGTATCAGAGCTTGGGAGAAGTGACGGATTATTTCCGTTATCGCCGCGCACTGGGAGTAGCTTGTTGCGTGGAGTACGAGCGGGAAGATCACCAATGCGTCGCGCTTATTGTACAATTGTAAAAAGGGTCAAAAGTTAGCAAACTGATATATTCTCTATATATGATGATATTTGTCCGTTATTGCACATCAAGCCTGACATGCTCTTCTTCAATTTGAGATACTTGCACCTTTTCATCATCTTTCAAACTGGGAGATACCTTTTGCTCTTTCTTTTTCTTAATTGCAATTATATGTTTTTGAATCAGAATGATATGCAAGGGCAAAGCAAAGACAAAGACTGATCGATTATAAGCTAGATTATAAAAACAGAAACAGAATGTGTGCGAGTGTATCTGTACTTCCAAAAGCAAAACCCCCAAGCATCTGTATTTCTCTAATAAGAAAACATGAACATAGGGCGACTCGATGAATGCAGTTGTTGTAGTTCCATTCGTGCTCTTGGTCTTTGATCTGCATAATTTTCTCAGGTTTGAAATTGAGCACCTTTTCGAGATAACTGACAACAAAGGAATCTCCATCGCACCCAGCTATTGATTTATGTATGACTGGTTTAAATTTCTCAGTCACAAGAATTAAGCTCAAATTTACGGTGAAGCAATTGCTCACAATTAGGACCACCAACAGCCATGAAATGATTATAGTCTTTGTTAAAATGGACACCTCCATTATAACACTTAGGCAAGTCACAGAGGAGAGAGTTGGGTTATCATATTCTGTATTATGAATTATTTTTTATTTTTAAAATATAAATAGTCCATCCGAACATTTCAAAATAATTTTTAAATAAAATCTAATTGCAGGTCAAATGTTGTATCTTTTCTAAAAATATATTTTTTAAATAGTTAAAAAATCACTTTTTTGAATAGTCCATATTAATCACGTCAAGTAAATTTTCAATTATCTAAAAAATGGATTTTTTTTTAAAATATAAAATTTGATCTACAACTAGATATTCATATGAAAATATTTTAAAATGGTTAGATTAATCATTTATATTTTGAAAAAGAAGAAATTATCCATAACACGAGGGTAATATGTGTTATGCATAACATCATATGTCTAGCATCAGGGGATCAGCTATCCCCTAGATTTTAAAAAAAAATAGTGCTTTTGAGTTATATTTTTGCTAATCTAATCCAACCCCTTGGATTGTTTGATTACTTTTATGTAGAATATATATATAATATCATCAATAATGAAAGAATTATGTAAAGATTCAAAAATATTTGGTCTCGTAGAGAAAAACTTTATTAATCGACTTGATTATCTATTATTTTGTGTTTTATTTTGTCAGTTTCTTATAAGGTGAGAATATGTGTTGAAATGTTGATTTCTTTTATTTGGTATCTGATTTATCTAATAAGTTTGAACCTGATAAACTATTGCAATCCGATTATTGACCCCACTAGCCAAAATCCTATATGCGCTCTTATCTAGCATGTTTTCATTTGCATTTCAACCAAAATGCTAACAACTCAAATTTTAATTTTTCATAATTAAGTTTTTAATTTATATAGCTCTATAAAATTTTATATATCAAAATCTTATATAATATAAATTTTTACCTTTTTTAGTCGTGTTACTATTTTTAATGATTTTTAAAAGATGACCTAATAGAAAATTATTAATATTTGTACGTTGAAAATGACCATATTTTAAAAATTATTAAAAATAATAAAATAATTTTAAACATGGCTAAACTGTATATTTTATAAAATTTTAATATAAATATTTTATGGAGTTATTTTAAATATAAAAATTTAAATTTAAATCGTTAACATTTCAAATAAAATTCTAAGTATAAAAGAGGCATTTCTGATTTTGATAGACTTGTGCGCAGGCGCACGCATAAAAGATTCTCCGACGACTTCAAGTCGACGACGACGAATTGCATGAAAATTGAATCACCATCAATCTATAACTAGAAGAATATATCTATAAAGTTTTTTTATTTTTAAAAAAAATATATTTATTTGAAAATTCATTGTCAAGATCAGAGGGTATACATAAAATTTTGTCTAAAGAAATTAACATAACTAAGAGTAAAGTTTTGTGGTATAACTCTAAAAAACTCAGCAAAAGGATTGATAAGATGGACCCGGATGTCAGTGATGCAAACGGATTGGATATGGTCGGATTAAAACTCTATCCTACCATTTGACACGCAGAGCAAATAGTAAATTATTTTAAAATAGTAGTGTTTAATAGTGGTGATGAAGTAAATTCATAGTTTCAGATTTCTCAAAATAAGACATAAATATGCATGTATATTTGAAACAAGGACCACATTGCTTGAATAGTTTCTGAAGTTGAATTATAAATAGAGGAATTAAAATAAGTCTTATGAGTGGTTTGGTGTCTTATCAGTCCACCGCAAATTGGGAATTAAAATATTGTCTCGAGTGAACATGCATGAACCTAATTTATTGTTCAATTATTTTTTTTATGTCCTAATGAAATATTGAAATTTAATACGAGTCCTTAAAAGATAGCCAACATACAATACATTCATTTCCAAAAGCAAATTGCGGAGCAATTATGTGCTTTGAATTAAATATTTTTAAAAAAAAACTAAATATTTAAGTCCAATTCTCTCAAAAAGAATTTTAAATATGCAACATCATTTCTCAATCATTAATTTTGTTTAAATCTTTTTATCCACTTGAATTCAAAGACTCATAAATAGCTTTTCCTCTCTTTATACTTAACGTAAAATTTAACTCTTAAATTTATCTTTTTTACATGATCCTTTATAAATAATATTTTAAGATAGTTCAAAGTTATATTTATCAATAATCAAAGATTTTATAAGTCTAAATAATCTTGAGTTTGGTATCAAGTTTGGTGAAATGTAAGGAAGATGTAAGTGCAAAAAAGTAAAGAAGAAACATGATGTTAACGCCACTTTATTATAAATAAAATATTTTATAATTTTAAAAGTTTTAGTTTCTTCACAAAAACTAGTGCAATAAAATTAAAAACTCTATAATAAAAATAGAAAATAAAGAGAACTCAAGGCTCAGAAAATCAGACTAAATCTGAGCAAAAAAATTGAGATAATGCTCAAAAGATCACAACTCAATATACAAGAATCTCTAGGTTTGGCTAATTTAAAAGCTTAGCTTCTTGTGTTTGCAAGGATGAATAGTTTGCTCTCTTGATAGCTTAGGCGTGTGCTCAGGATTGCTAGTAGGCAGAGAAATTTTTGCTTGGTTTTCTTGGATAGAAAAATTCTTAAAGCAACTCAGTTTATAAAACACAAGAACATACAATAGTCTGGATTCTTGCCCAGAAAACCGTTATAACGTTTTCTAAACCTTTATAATGGTTTTTATTCTTGATCTTGATCTTGATCTTGATCAAGAATACCTTTGTCAGATAACGTTGTAACAGTTGAGTGTAACGTTATAATGCTTAATAAAGCATTATAATATTTTGATCAAGTTTGACTGCATTGACTTAGTGTCTAATAAGGTGCTATCACCACAGAAACGTTATAACATCTCAAAACATTATAACGTTTGTTGAAACGTTAAATAATGATTTGTTCTGTTAAATTTTTACATTTCTATCTTTAGTGAACTTAAGATTTTTGAGAGTGTATTGTATAAAACATTATAACGGTTTAGGAACCGTTATAACGGTTCACTGAGATAGAAAACTCTTCCTTACAAACTAAGAACCCTAAAGTTTTGAATTAAGCCTTATAATATTTGATCATATTTCTTCTCTTTACTTCTTCTGGTCATCTTCGGCAGCCTAGATAATGAGCAATCGATGAAGTCTCCATAGGATCTTACAAAATAACTCAAAAGACTTGTTAAATTCAAGTAAGTTTTGTAAAATAATAAAATATAAAAGAAATTATTAAGTGTAACAATAAATTATTATGTATTTAAATATATTATTTATTATTAATCTAACAATTATTATTATTTAGCAATTAAAATATATTGTATCTAAATTTTCTTTAATGTAAAAATTTATTAAATATATTTAAAAATTTCTATTGCTAATTATTTATTTCAAGACTCTATTATCGAAACGAAATCCAAATTACAGTCTTAATACATATAAATATCCTAAAAGGATCACAAATGCCAAACAGTGATGACATGTTTGAAAAAGGTAACACATCCTTATAAATTTTAATTCCCTAGTTTTTTTAAGAGATTCTTGGGTGCTATATTCTTAGCATCGAATTTGATATTTCACGCACGTAGCAAACACATAGAATTCAATTACCATTTTATAAGAGAGAAAGTTGCAGATGATAGTATATGTGTGTGTTTTATTTGTTCACAAGATCAGTTGGCTGATACTTTGACAAAACCGCTCTCATCCTCTCGTTTTCTGTCTCTCAGATCCAAACTTACCGTAACATCAGTTCCAATATGCTTGAGGGGACATGTTAGCGACAATGTACAGGAAGGAGCAGTTCAGAACATACATCACACATGAGATATTACATAGAGATAGTCATAGGAGATAAACATTGTATAAATCAGTTAGGCAGTTAGTTTGTTACATTCAGTTTGAAAGCGCTCTATATAAAGAGACTATTGTAATCTAAACGATTGAGTTAAGCAAATACAAATCAGTTATTCATTTCTTTCTTCTCTGAATCTCTAACACATAGTGTATCATTATTTCTCGCTTGTCGAGTGTCAGAGCTTTTGAGATCAACGATGCTAAGGAGAAGAGGTTGAGAGGAGGCATTGAACCAACCAAAGCTATCAAAATTAGTCCCATTTATTATCAGAGATTAAACCAAGCAGTGATCACGGATCAGATTAATTGGTGTAACATCAAAGGAGGCCGAGCAAGCAGTGGTTTTATATGAAACAAGTAATTAATTAGGACGTGTTTTACTCCGTAGGAAATTTTGCTGAGATGGATTGTGTTATTTTTTGTGGGATAATTTTGAAATAATGCCCTTCAACCCTTTTTAACACAAAAGTTTCTTTTTAGTGAAGTTGGGACTCTTAAATTAACGAAAATGTCTTTTTACTCAAGAGAGCAGAAAGAATGATCGGATAAAACTTTATGATTTTATCTATTTGAGTAATTTTACTTTTTTTTTTTTAACAAGTGATTACTCGCTAGTTTTTAACAAGATGGCTAGTTTTTTAAAGAGTTAGGCTACGGTGCTACGCGTAGTACGGATGGTCCGTATGTTACGGACTGTTTCTTCGCCTTCAAAGTTCAAATGATTAATCCGACTGGTTATAATGTTTTGCATATAAAAATCTAGTTAGGATCAAATTTTATATTTTTTAGAATTTTTGTACTATTTTTTAAAATGGCTAGAAAATCACTTTGATTTAATTATTATGAGCCATTCAAAAGGATGATTTTCTAGTATCTTAAAAAATAGTAAAAAAATTCTTAAAAATATAAAATTTGGTCCCCAATTAGATTTTCATATGTAAAATATTTTTACCGGTCGAATCGATCATTTAAACTTTAAAAATAGAAAAACTGTATATAGCATTTATGTATTTATATATAGTAAAAGAGTGACGAATTGAAAGATGGAACTTGCCTGTGCTCCAATAATATAATTATAATTATAATTATAATATAATCCCAGCGCTCATCGCTCAGATGAGATGAGTATGACATCTAGCTAGTTAGGCTAGGCCTGCTATTTATAACATAATCCCACTGGGCTTCATCTATATATTTTACACTGGAAGCCCCTCTTCTAGTCTTCTGGCCTTGTGCTGTAAATGTAATGAATTAATTTCTCTTGTGTTTACTTTTGGGAATCAAACGACCTTGATTAATAGATGAATTTTACACCTTACACCTGCTCTTGGTTGCCTCAAAAGATTAATTGGCACCGGGAATTAAAACAAAGAGGTCTCTTTGTTTGTCTTAATTTGTATATATATATATATCTTTATTTCCTTGTTTGGCCAAGATAAATTAAAGGACGACTTTCTTTGATTTTGCTTTTGTTTACTATTTTTTATTTATTTGCATGTCTATCATGTTTTATGAGATCAGAGTTGCCTATTGATCAATATAATTAAAATCGTTCAAATTCAAATGATGCATACATACATCAAATCCTGTATAAGTTTAACTAGTGGAATTGCTTCGCTTTGAACTCAGAAGGCAAGGTCAGATGACAAAAGAAAGATGTATACAAAACTTAAAAGAGTCCAATCCACGACACTGAGTGCCGGCCCACTGGAAAGAACTAATAAAAGAACATGAAAAAAGAAATCAACAAAATTGATTGTAAGAAGTCTGGTGTTTCTATATCTAGCTGCTATTCTACTAGAAGTCTAGAACTGTGTTCTTGGGCTTTGTTCCATTCACACACAACAGAAATCTTCTTCTATTGATTGCTCCATGCAAAAGAGGATGCACCCCTCTCTCTCTAGATCTCTCTCACCAAAAATTAAATTAAGGAAGGATATATAGATATATCACTAAAGTATAGTACTGCAAAAGCTCTTGCACTAATAACCTTTGTCAAAGAATCTTTGGAATGTGTATTTTTGTGTGATTGAAGCTGCTTGACTCCTTTTGCAAAAGTTAGCACGCACTTGACCAATTGCTACCAAATCGAACATGCTCCAATCTTTCGAGTTATATTATATATATAGAGATAGATAGATAGATAGATGTGTGTAATACCATGCATCAATGAGACCCACATTAATTACTTTGTGATCCACCTTCCTATATATCTTTGGAATTCCATTCTCTTCCGCAAGCAACCCCTTCCTATTGGCGGCCCGGCGGCTGCCCCGATTTGCCGGCTCTCCTGCAGAAACAAATACAGAGATTGTTGATCAGAGAAATCGGTACATGCGTGTATCAGGTGATGAAGCTATGAAACTATGTGTATGATAATTAATTAATTTATTAGGCTTTCAATTAGTTAGTTAGGCAATTATTTAAATTGATGAGATTAAAGCGTACTTTGTTTTGGGACCCGCCATTGTGCATTGTGTGTAGTGCATGATTGGATGCATGTGACAATCATTTGATGGTCATATTGTTTGGTTTTCTATACACTCCACTAGATTATATATTGATATATATAAAAGTGAAAATATTGCCTTGATGTGCTTTTCATTTCAAAGTCTTATATACAAAGACAACCTGACAGTCTCTGCACCTCAAATTGTAGAGAAACTATGCGAGGGTCTCTATTTCTTTTCTTTTCTTTTCTTTTCTTTTCTTTTGTTGGGTATATAATAACTAAAGAGTAAAGAGTAAAGAGTGAGATTGAAGGTCCTTTTCATAAATAGAAAAGTGCAAAACAGGCATATGATATATATGCAATGCAATGCACGCAACACATTCATGTATGTACTTGATGCATGTCTCATGTTGTGGAGCCAGCTTCTGCACTTTAATCACTTGATACACTTTTGTCATCTATCCGCCTATCTAATTTTAATTCTTTTTCTCTCTGGTTACAACTTGAAGGAAAAAAAAATGGTAATCGGAATATGTTTAAACAGAATAGACCAACACTTATAGTGCCATTGCGCAAGCAAATTATTAAAGCTTGAAGCCCTTATTTAACTCGCTTCATATGCGAGCAACAAGTACACATTAATCATGCAGAAGCGATGTATATTGATATTAGTTGCATATTCGCATTATGAATGACTTACTTACAAACGGTTTTAATAATTAAGTAGAAAATTGAATTGATAGAGTATATATAATATACCTATTGTGAATTGGATCAGGCCCATTTGGGACTCTTCTCTTGGCGTCTCTAAATGTGTCAAAGTTCGTGGGGCCCATTGTTCTTCCTTTCAATTCGGGTGCTTGAAAACTCTTCTCAAGAGGCAATGGAGATGAATTGGAGGAATCGGCCGTTGTCGTGCTTTGGTTTTGAAAAGCTGTGACGCCTTGCTGTAATGCCAGAGCAACCAGAAAACCCACACAAAGCAAACAAGCAACCCTTCTCACCATCGACCAAATGGAGCTTCCGCCAAAACAACTCATTGTAATATTTATTTATATATCTTCTCTATCTTGGCCAGTTGCTATGCTTCCTTCTATTACCTTCAATTTGTCTAGGCTAGCTATATATATATATATGTGCCCCTGTCTCTCTGTGTACTGCCGCTTCTCACAAGAAATGGTGTTTGCTGCTTTGAGTAGATAAAGAAAAGCTTGACGCAGAATGGGACATTGTAAGGAAAAGAGAGAGAGAGAGGGAAAAAGAGGAGAAGATCGGTGTGTAAGCTTGTGTTACAGAGAGAAGATGTGAAGGTGGAATACAAGGGAATGGAGGCGCCACTGAGTACTGAGGTGGAGTTGTGCTTCCAACTTATATATATATATATATATATATATATATGGAAAAATATAATGAAGAATATTTTATTATGTGGGTAGATTATGTCGTCAGTTTGAGTTTGTGTGCGTTGTTGGGCTATTTTGGTTAAATCGGAAATCTTTTTTTTGATTTGAAAATATTCTCCTCTCTTTTTTGTTATTGTTCTCTTTTCCTTTTTTTTTTTTCTTTGTCATCGGAGTTGGAAGCGATTGTGTTGTGCTTTTGTAGGACCTTCGAAGTGGAGAAGAGAACTCATCAGCTAAAGCACTGCCAGATGTTCTGATTTGATGTTCCTATGCGGCGCCCATTCTGTGGCAATTGATGTGGTGACTTCACTTGATTCATTCATTGTATAATTTGCGCTGATTAATTAATTAATTGATTAATTAGGACTTAGGAGGAGGAGCATGTGCCCTTTCGCATAGATGATTACATTTGAAATGATTTGATTTGATTTGAACTGAGATATCTTTTCTGATGAATGGGGCACACAGTGCAGCAGCTGAGCAGCAGGAGGCGCAGAAAACCCAGGGGAATTTGATCTGGTAAGTGTAAGTGGTTAGTGGTCTTTGGAACAGGGGAGGGCCCACAGGGGATGGATTTTGGGTACTTTGATGCAGAGGACAGAGGCCAGAGGCCAGAGGAGGGGGGGTTGGTTGTTAATTGTTAAACAAATGGCAATAGACAGAGACTAATAGTCTAATAGAGGAATAGAGGAATAGAGGATAGGAATCACAGGATAGAAGAGCATATACTGACATTGATATATCACTATCTCCTCTTTCTGAGGTGCATCTCCAAACCCCAACAGGCCAACACCCCTTATGAGTGGTTCATTAGCTCCTCCTCCTTTATTTGCCTTTGCCTTTGCCTTTGCTTTCCCACTTTTCGAGAGATCTTTTCTTTTTCAACAAAACCCCTCTTCTTTCTTTTCTTTTCTCTTTTTTTTTCTGCTAAAGTTGCATTACTTCTTTTAGTTTAATTCTTACTTGCAGCATGCAGCTCAGCATCTGGTGGTGGAAGTGAAGGTTTAAGAGCACTTGTTCTCTTGAGATTCCAAGTTATTTGTCTCAATCATAGGGTAAAGTTCTTCACAATCTTTAAAACTTGATGAGATTCTCACTCAGTATAAATGTTAGTCCATGCATGAGGATGCATGTTAGTCCATGTATTCACTCAGTATATAGAAGGATGGAGGGATATTGTTATTAATAAATCATTATTACATAATATAAAAAAATACTATTGAAAGTTGAAAAATAAAACAATTAAATGACAGAGGAGGCATTGAGTGCGACGGTTGCAAGAGAAGACAGAATAAAACCAAAACGCTTTTTCATGCGCTGCTCTGCTCTGCTCTGCTCTGCTCCAGGGAACTCTGCTTCTGCTGTGACAGTAACACCTCTATGGCTCTATCTAATATAACATCATCTATCCAACCAAGTATCCCTTGCCTGTTGCCTACTGGCTAGTGGCTGCTACCTCGGAATTATATTTGACCAGAATCCATAGGCATAGATACAAACAAAATTAAAGCATCAGATGTGTTGCTATCAACTTACAACCCGGGTCCATCGAAATATACATATATGGCATGAAAGTAACCAAAATCCAAATTGATATGTACGGTGCCGTATAATATAAAGGGCACGATCCTTGACAATGGGTTATTTTAATAATTTTAACAACAAAATTTAAAATAAATATTAATAAAAAATAATTTATATATATATATTCTTTTCAAATTTCATATAATTCCATTATCATTGCAAATTAAATAAAAATTTTATGATCTTTGATGAAATGAAAATGATATTGCATAAAATTTGAAATACTATAAAAAAATTATATTTTCAAAATTTTTATATTTATCTAAAAGCCCATTGTCAAAATATATTGTCAAGATTGCCAAAACAACCCATTGTCAAGAATCCGTCCATAATATAAATTGGATTGGGATGAAGCACTTGTATTTTCATAAATGAAATTTAATTTGTTAAAAAAGGCATGGATTTTACTCACTTTTTACATCCTTATGATACTATCTTTTTTCTCAAAGCACACTCACAAAATGTTGATTTTATATTGCGGGCTTTATATGCATTTGAGGCACCATTAGGTATGAAAATCAATTACCACAAAACAGAATTAGTTCCCATTAATGTTCCACATGAAGAAGCTTTGCATTGTGTTGCTTTACTTGACTGTAAGCTTACTTCATTTCCATTCAATACTTAGGAGTGCTATTGCATGATAAAAAATTAAAAAAAAAAAAACAACAACAAGATTGGAATGTGCTTTTGATAAAAGTTAGAGCTGAATTGCAAAACTGGAAGGGTTTCATGTTATCGTAGGGGGTAGGTTAACCAGATTTTTTTTATTTTGGTAAATAAAAAAATAGAAAACTAATAAAATCACCTCGAACTTGTGCTCAAGTAATCTGGATCGAGTTTGAAACTTGGTCCCAAGTGTCTGGACCGAGTTTCAAATTTGATCCCAGATTTTTTTTTTTTTACGTTTGTGTGTATTTAAAAGTAGTAGAAAGTTGGGACCGAGTTTAAAACTCGGTCAAGACATTTGGGACCGAATTTTAAACTCGGTCACAGCTTTCTGCTATTATATAGTGTCATACACCCAATAATTTTCTCCTTCATTTTCCTTCAGCCAGTCATTTCTACAAAATCATCGTTATTACTGTTGTAAGAGCTTCCAACTGAAAGTGTATTTTTCGATAGATCCAGAGCTAATTTGTATTCACTACTCTCTTCTCATCAATATTGTAAGTTTTTTTTTCTATTTGGACTATTAATTTTTGCTGTAAAATTAAAATACACGAACAATAAGGTTTACCCTTCATACTATAGAGACGAAAATATTGCTGATCAATGTGTATCACGAAGGTCAAATCCAGAGTACTTCAATCGGCATAGTTTACGACATTCATGCCTCATGCACATTTTTTGCCGACGAGACAATCAATCTTCATGACTTGAAGATACATATTCATGCTGGTTTAGAGTTACTTACTAGCCAATTCAACATCAACATTAGTGTACGGATCAACACTGCCCCAGTAAGTTCGGGTGCTTTTTTTTTACAATTTATTTGGGATTGTTTCTGAAGAAATTTGGGGAATGATTAAAATAACAGCTCCATACCAAATATCCGGCTATAAAACTCTGGAGCTAGTAGTTGAATCTGAACTAATATTCAGTTCTAATTACTATGATCCGACTAGTATTCCTGAAAGTAGTAACCCATTCATGGCCGAGGAAAGAACTCACTCTCGAACTCGGGAGCAGCCACCATCCCGTATTCCGTTACAAAATGTGGATGAGGATGAGGAAGAGGAAGAGGAAGAGTGGCACCTGGATGTCGAGAAAGATGACATCCAGGATGTAACAGATATAAATATGGATGAAATTAAGGATGTCATATATGTCGAAAAAATAGTTAAAAAGTGGCAAATATTTGTTCCTTTCATCAATCAGGGAATGAAGCACTTGTGTTCATAATTTGCTGATAATACGCCAATGTCATATGCAGACAACCCTTATTTTCACAAACCACCTAGAATTGATAAATAATTTAGTGTCGGTCAGCAATTCAGTACAAAATCAGAGTTGAAATTAAAAATCATTTATTTTCATGTTCAACGGAATATAAAATTGGAGGAAATAAATAATAGCAAATCAAAGTTAGTGATGAAATGTAAAGATTCAAATTGTCCATGGAGGATGTATATCACACCCAACATAACGGGTATTTGGGAGATAAGAATAAATCTGCTCAAGCACTCTTATTTTGACAGTGCTACTAGGGCGGACCACAGTCAGATGACTTCTAAAATTATAGTAAAAATATTATTAAGAATCGGTTAAGAGAGAACTTAGAAATGACAGTCAAATAAGCAAAGGGTTTAGTTAAACAAAAGTTCCCCACAGTACAACCGCGTTATAATAAATTATGGAGAGAAAGAAAATTGGCAAATGTAGATCTTTTTGGTAGTTAGGAGAGATCATGCGAGATGCTTCTGTCTCTACTAGTAGCCATATAAAATTCCATATATGGCACGAAATACATCATAGAGATGGCGCCCTCAATAAAGTTCGGTGTTGAAATTTTCAATTGTGTTGCATGGGCATTTGGTCTGTGCATTACAGTATAGCCTTACTTACTGCCAGTCTTAGCTATTGATGTTGGATTTTTATATGGTCGGTACGCCGGTAAACTATTTATGACATGTGGTTATGATACGGAGCAACAACTACTACCACTTATATTTATTATTGTACTAGATGAGGAAAGTGTGGCAAACTACAGTTGATTCATGCAGTGGTTGCGTAAAGATGTTGTCGGTCCTAATAAAATTATTGTTATCTCAGATTAACATTTAGGTATAAGCGTAGTATTTAAGATACCATATTTTAGATGGCAGAAATCAGCAGGCAAGGTTGTTCACCGTTATTATACTCAACACATTGCACAAAATATGTATAAGGACTGTCATATGAAAAGAGTAAAAACTTTTTTCAAATAAGCTGCAAGACATAAGAAGTCATGGAGGTGTGAGGAATATATGAAAAAAATTAACAATATTAGACCGACATCCTATAAGTTCATAAGAAAAACATGAATCATGCAAAAAATCTCCTAACAGAATAAGTGTCCAACAGAAAGATACGAAATAACAGAAACCGTAATAACTAACCTGCTGCAGCCGAGGAATTTCATTACAAGGAGTTAACCCCAGATCAAGTGGCTACATTGCAGCAAGAAAGATGGGTACAACATCTAGACGGAGATCTCAATCGGTGGGGAATAATGACAATCAATGGTTCAGAATCACTAAACAACGTGTTTAGGATCGCCGGACAACTTTCAATATGTGCTATCGTCGAGAACACGTGGCAAAAATATGTTGAGTGGTTCATTTATGTTCTCCCAAAAGGTCACGGAACTGATAAAATATTACGATGATAAGGGGAGAACTTACGATGTCATACCACTAGATTGTGGTATCAACAACTATGATATTTACAACATAAATAAACTTATTTAAATGATAATATTCTATACTTATATAATTTTTATTTAATTTCAAAATTTAGGCAATATTTTTTTATTTTTATTTGAAATAATAGGGACAAAAGAGTAAAATAAAAATATGAGGTTGAATTAGGCATGACAAAAATTAGTAATTATTGGTGTCAGAAATCGCAATTAACTGACATCCCATGCGACCATTTGTTTGCCTTTTGTTCATTCAGAAAGCTGGATTACACTCAATACGTTAGTCCATATTATAGCATTCAGTGCTATATTAACACATGATCTGATCATTGACGTAATTATGACAATAAATGAGATTGACCAATGTACAATGGTCCGATCATCAGGCCAGATCTAGCAAAAATCAACAAAGAAATGAGAAGAAATATACACATTTCAATAATTATGTATGAAATGGAGAGTCGTATCAACATACTACCAACTCGAGGCCGAGCTCGTTCCAACAGAACATGATTTAGATTAAAAGATATCGTGTTTATGTTTTATTGTTATAATTATCAGAACAATTGGATTTTAATTGTTGTTGTAATATTTCTATTTGTTTGACACTATTTTAAAACAATATATTATCGTGCTTATATTGATACAACTTTATTTTAATTCTTATTATAATATTTTAGAATAATCTAGTGTCATATTTTATTTTTAATATAACATACAAACGTAAAAAAAACTTAGGACTGAGTTTAAAACTCGGTCCCAAATGCACAAGTTCAAAGTGATTTTATTAGTTTCTTATTTTTTTCATTTACCAAAATAAATAAAAAATCTGTAGGTTAACAATGGTGAATTGTTGTGTTGCCGGTTGTACCTCTATATATGTTATTTCTTTATAAAATTTCTAGTATAGTTAGAAAAAATGTGATAGTATTAGTTGTCAGTTTTTTGGAACGGAACTTCTAGCCATATGAAAAAAATGTGCTCTGATTAGTCGGAAATGGATTAGTAAAGATGAATATTGTCTTGTTATTGAAATGGATATGGAAAAAAGAGTCATCTTATAATAGTCTCTGGACACAACTTGTTTTAGTTAAATACTCGGAAGCCACTCCTTTCTCTTTCTTATGTCACCTCTTTGAAGAGAGATTCATAAGCTTGCAAATATCTTTAACTCAGGTCATAATATGATACTGGGTACTGACACTCATATAAGATTTTGGACTGATGGATGGATTTTTGATATTACACTTGCTTCCTCTTTCTTTCAGCTATTTCAGTTTTGTTTGGTTTCTAATGTGAAAGTCAAGGTAGTCAGAGGCGAAAGGCACAGTCAAAGCGTAAATGATTGAAATTGTCTGAGACGCAAAGCGCACAAAAAATCACGCGCCTGAGTAATCTGACACACATATTATATTTGATAAAATTAATATAATGAAATGCTTGATAAAAATAAAATTGATATACAAATGCATTATCATTAATTTTATTTCTTATTTTTAAATAATATATAATATCTTAGAATACAAAACATAAATAAAATACTTGAATTTTATTTTAAATAAAACAAAATTATGTAATTAAAAGTTTGCATTGTAATTTAATATTCTAAATATTTTAAATTCAAAATCTCAATAGAACATGATTTAATTTCGATTATGTTTCACTGCAACTATTATAAAATATAAATATATCGATGATATACAAAATAACAGTAATATATATATATATATATACAATATTACTCATCATCTCATCAAATTTCTAAATAAAGTAAAGTTGGTTTATTTATATGCTATAATGATATATTTGATTATTAATTTATTATTTAACTTTTATTTTTTACATGATATATTATGATAGTTCAGAAAGTTTTAATCTAAAAAGGTACATAATATTTATAACAAGATATGATAGGATTTTAATATTATTTCTTTTTATTTTTTTTATTTTTTATTTTGTTGTCATCTCTATTAGTATTTCATCAAAATTGTATTTTATTATAATAAAAAGAACTTGGATGTAAAAAAATTCATCAGGCGCGCCTCCTTGCGCCTCTCGCTTTTTGTGTCTCACCAAAAAGCGCACGCTTTTGTAACTGCGCCGCCTCTCAACCCAAAAAAATGAAGATTGCTTTTACGCCTCGTCTTTGCGTTTAAGCGAGCGCTTTTTGCGCATCTGACTGTACCGGTGACGGTATTTAAAGTCTTAATTTCTTTTGATCAGTTTTGATTTGTTTTTCTAGAAAGCTTATTGTTATGCTATTGCATGAATTTAATGCTATTTATGGCCTCTTTGGATAGATACATTTGTCAGGTCTCCCGGACAAAGTGATATGGAGATGGAATAGTAATGGTTCTTTCAGCACTCACTCCACTTATTAATAGTTAAATTTTAGAGGGGTGAGAAATGAGTATAACTCTTTATGGTGGGGGCTTAAAATTTCATGCAAATGTTTGAGACATTATAATGTTAATGTTTCATGCAAATGAAACAAAGGCATGGATGATTGTAATGGCAGCTTCAAATAAACAATTGTTCATTAGAGGGATTATATTATAATAATAATATATTTATATTCCAGGATCTAGAAAACCCGAGGATCGATGTTCATCTCATCAGCGACTGATGTATCCTAGGACTAGAGTCTAAGAGGTTGTATTTTCAAACTATTAAATTTTAGATTATTTAATTTGATTTTTCAGTCCAAAAAAATTATCAATTTGGTTTTTTCATTGACTAGGTTTATAAATAAGATAAATCAAATAGTTCAAAATTTACTAAGTAATTAATTTTACTTGATAAAAATAAAAATCATATTAATAAATAGATCTCATGCTCATGCATCGATCAGAATTCACTACTAATATCCCATAAAGCAAGTGACTCACGCCTCAGGGAATGGAAGGTGACACGAGCTCCCTCCCTTTCCTCGGCATCTACCAAAAAATCAAAACTAAAAAAAAAATCATGGACATATTCTCATAAATTAGTAGATATTATATTTCAAATTTTATTTAATTTAAATATCATATAATAGTTCACTGGAGATGAACGTGGTGTCCAGAATGGACAGCCGGTGATATCACCGCTATCATTGCAAATTGTATAATATTTTGATGGTCTTTGATGGACTATCAAATGATAATGCAATTGTATGAAATTTAAATCAATATTAATCTATAAGTACAAGAACATATCTATATTATTTTTTTCTATTTTTAAGATTTTTTTCATATTTATTTGAAGATTCATTGTCAAAATTGTCAAGATAACTCATTGTTAAGGGATCCTTCCCTAAAATAAATGTCTATTTTATTCTAGTAAATTCTCCCTTATGTTTTATATATGGTGGGCTAACAGATTAATGAAACAAAACTGTTCCACTTTCATGAGAAATACTAAACAAAATTACGAT
Source organism: Schoenoplectus tabernaemontani (assembly GCA_037127355.1). Lineage (NCBI taxonomy): Eukaryota > Viridiplantae > Streptophyta > Magnoliopsida > Poales > Cyperaceae > Schoenoplectus > Schoenoplectus tabernaemontani. The sequence continues at coordinate 198,692 of CM073744.1, read as the reverse complement.
GTGATCACTGGTTCTAATAAAAAAAATTAAGAATGTGTTTGGTATTTTAACTTTCTTCGAAAATAAGGTGGAAAGATAGATCTTTCTAAAGAAATTTTCCAAATAAAAATGGAATTAGATGGAATATGAACAATACATTTTGAAAGATTTTTTTTATTTTACATAGCTGGAAGAAAAGATCTTTCACAAAGAGAACTCAAATTTCATTTTATATTACAAATAGTTCATTCATTTATTTATTCTGTCTATTCTTTAATTATTTTTATTATAATTATATTATTATTTAACCCTAAAAATATATAGAATAACTCAAAATAAAAAAATTAGAACCGGGGTCAAGCCCAATGTTCCCAAGGAAAGCCCAAAATTCTCAAGAAAAGCCCAAAAAATATAGAATGCCCAACTTAGTCCAAAACCCCATAATTGGGAAAATGAAGATAATTGAAGAAATTCTCAGGAATTGAGAAAGTACCAAAGTTCTGAAATTCAAATCGAAAAATCTTGTCAAAATCTTAATTTTCAAAGTTTAAATTTTATGAGAGAATTAAGTTCTCCATAAAATCTTGAAAATTTATATATTATTTAATTTTTTGGAAGTTACTAAAGTCGGAAAAATAAAAAATCATCAATTTACACAATTAAATCAATTAATAGGGCATTCAAAAATCAATTAATATTTAATACAAGGAGAAAATGGTAAATAAAAATTATCATAAAATTTGACATATTTCAAAGAACTTTTATGCCAATTTTGGTGCAAAAAAGATTTCAAAATAAATTCAAGCCTAAACTTCTGATAAAATTCAGAAAATTAAAAGAGTAGCATCATTTAATCTTGATCCGAGCTATCTGATGTAGCTCAATTAAACCTATATTCTGATACGATTTGATCACTAAAATTAGTTATTTTCACTTATATTTTACTTTATTTAGTTATATTTTACTCTTAATTTGTGATACTATTGTGTTTTGGCTTTGTTTTTAGATTTTGGAACATTTGGAGCACCTGGACACTCTCGAGACATCAAACAAGGCACTTTGGGCACTAAAGCTAGGTTTGTAGTTCGCACTCTCTCATGTGGTCCACACACGAGCAAATTTGGTAGCCAGCTGAAAAATCAGCAGCTGTCTTCTTTGACATCTCTTGTCTATAGAAGCAAACTCTAACCGCCTCGACTACTCTAAGTCCAGAGGAATTTAGGGACAGACTATGTTATTCTCGAGTCGCGTTCAATGCATTTTCAAAAGAGATCAAGGTCAAACAGCGAAGAACAAAGTTGAGTACTGATGTGGTTTCTACACACAAGTAATAAATCCCTAGTTATTACTCGGTTCGGTTGCAAGTGTACAACCTAGTCGAGCAGTACTTAAGGTTCGTCTCCACAGGGACAATTCGAAATATAGAATCTGACCTAACAATCTAATTTAGTAAAAGAATGAATAAATGAATTGGTTTGTTTGTTCATAAGGTTCGTTTGAGGTAATTAAACTAAAGTCTTAAGGTAAAATCTGGGTTTTTGACAGATACGAGAAATTAGGGTTCATAGGGGTTAATATCCACTAATGACATGATTAATTGATTATCGAATTTGTTCTTTTAATTATGAAGGCACAGTTTGAAATGTTGGTACAAAGGGATATCTCTATGTTTATACCATCCTTAAATTACAATACCCGTTACCTCTCGGTATGGTTATCCTAATCTAAGGTCATTAAGTTCTACTGTCCCAATTAATCTAGAAAACCGTTCGTCACCTCTCGGTACTTGGTACAATTCCCTAAACAATTAGGTCAAGTCCGTATAGGACGTGCGTCACCTCTCGGTACTTAGCCTATCTAATACCCTATTCTTTATGGTCAGGACTAAATATTCAACCTCTCGATTGAAAATACCGAATCCTAGGGTTTCATGTGATTTCGATTAAGTCTTCACATTCAATTGAAATAAAGAATAGATCATAAAATAAACAAGAACATATGCGGTAAAAATATCAACTAATCATGCCAAGAGTTTCAATTACATCCCTAATCTACCCTAGAAGAATCCTTAGCCGATCATGGCTAAGGCACAAATGAAATTCAGAAATTAAAAGAGTTCAAAAGCATAGAAAATAATGAAACCAGTTGATCAATTCAATCTCTTCTTCTCTACTCTTTTTCTCTCCTTTTCTCCTTTCTATTCTTCTTCTCCTCTCTCCAAAACTCTCAAAGAAACTGAAAAACTCCTCTCAGATCTGTCCTAGGGCGGTTATCCCTCTTTGGAGGCGTTCTCCTCTGTTTAAAATCGAATCTGGAGCCTTCTGGGGCGAAGGGATGCTTTCAGGGGCGAAACAGAACCGCTCTTTACGGCCCGAAAAGAAAAGATTTTGACCCAAAAAGTTCACGCGGTTTCTTGACAGAGAGCTCTTTTCGACCCGAAAAGATAACTTTTTGGGTCAAAAGGTTCATGCAGTTTTTCTCCAGCAAGATCTTCGTTGTTCTAGTTGCGCCTAGCTTACTCCATTTTCATCCAAATATTCCCAAAATGCTCCAAAAGTTCTGAAATCAAAGAAACCATGGCAGTATCTCGAACTTTGTGCAATATCCAAACTAAATCAACTAATTGAACTAAAATATGCATAAAAAGGGTAAAATGGTATAGTTTTAGATACCAAATCCTATCAGAATATATATGTGATTTTGACTTATCAAACTCCCCCAAGCTTAAATCTTGCTTGCCCTCAAGCAAGTTTTAAACATAGACAAAAGGACGGTCTCTAAACTAATCTAGTCTAAAATAAATCCTAACCTATATGCTAAAGATCATGGGTTTTTCTGAAAAAGAGATGATAAATCTTAAGATAAATATTTTCAAATTTGTTCGGCCATTATACAAATTTAGGGAAAAGCCTTGGGAATTTCTGTTATTTCCGATTTCACACATGACGTTTTACTCAAGGATATTTATATTAGACACAAACTTTCAATGTTATGCTCTAAAATCTTTCCTAGATGATATGCACCTAAATTTTTCCTTCCCCTCACAAATGAAATGAAATCTAGGAAATCCACAAGAAAAAGAAAAAAATACAATGATAATCCTGAACCTCGCGCGGGTTTTTTTTTTTTTTTTTTATAGCTAAAAAGCTTTATTGAGAAACCCTTAATGCGCACATGAGGCTGTCTCGTGCCATATTGGGGTTAGGGAGTTCCATAAGCCGCCTTGGCACATTTGAGACTTAAAGTGACTTTATTCGAATCATCATTTTTTTTTCATTTGCGAATGACATGGCATGTGTACTCTTAACCGTGGTGCTTCATAGTAAATTTGGACCTTCTAATGATTTATATATATATATATTCAGATCCTTCTGATTTTAATAAAAGATTTTTCAAAAGCACCGGTCGACACCCGCCATAATCACTCTTGTCAGTTAAAATTTTCCATTTAAGTCGTCAAAAAAAATGGATTTCGAAGATTTGATAAAATTTGTGGGAGGAAGTCAATTTCTAGGCACTTATCATTCAAGAAACTTCTCAAAGCATTTTTTTTAAATACACCATTTTCATTCACCATGTGTTACGTTAGAAAAATTTGTATATTCCCTAATCAATTTCCCAAATTTTCGATAAGGCTACTCCTTTGCCCGTATTTTCCTTAAGATTTTTCAAAACTTTTTACAAAACTACCCACTAAAATTTAAATATGAAAATAAAGAAACTAAATGTAATCCTAAATGCATGCAGATACAATTTCAATCCCCCCCAAGCTTAAACAAAGCAGTGACCTCACTGCTCAAAATGAACATAAAAGAGAGGGAAAGAGATAACTCACAATGTGCCGATGATGCTGGCCATTGTGAGACCAAGTAGAGTGTGTGGCCAATTCTTCTCATCTATTCCAGCGAGGGGGTGAGGCGGAGATATGGGTTCAGGAGTGTCGGTGTCTCCACCAAGTTGGTTGCGGCTTGAAAGGATTTAGATTTCTTAGGTGGTGGTTTGCAGGCAAGTACCTTTCCTGAAGGAAGCTTGATAGTCCGTCCAAGGCCCATAGGTTGGTCATCGTCGGTGGAACTCATGATGGAGAGAGAGTGGTGAGTGTTGGCGGTGACCGGCCCAGAGGGAGGTGTGGGAGTTGGTTGGTTGTGCTGATCTGGCAGGGGCGACGAGAGGCGAGGTCGGCAGCGTGGTGGACGGCGCTGTGGCGGCCGGTCTAGCGACGTGGGGTGAGAGGCGGCGGGTTGCTGGTGCGAGGCGCGGGTGCGGTGCGGAAGAGGCGGCTGTGCGCCGAGCGGTGCGGAAGGGGCGGCGGGTTGGTGGTGCGGTTTTTAGTTGGTGGTGCGGAAGTGGCAGAGGAGATGGGGTGCGGTTTGAAAGAGGGGAGGTGAAGGGTTATAGTTTTGAAAGAGGGGAGATGAAGGGAAAGAGACCAAGTTATGTTCTGTTAAAATTTTGGGCACCTCTTTTCCACCCGAAAACTTAAGTTTTTGACCCAAAAACTCTGCTCTGGTTTCTCTGGTTTCTCTGTGTTGCTCTTTTCCACCCAAAAACTTATCTTTTTGACTCAAAAACTGTGCTCTGGATTCCTTTTTCTTTTTTTTTTTTTCTTTTTTTAACAATAAAACAACAATAAGTAAACTAACCTAAAAATTAAAAATGAAAATAAAAATAAAAATAAAAATAAAAAGATTTAGAAAAACTTGGGTTGCCTCCCAAGAAGCGCTCGTTTAGGGTCTCGAGCTCGACCGTTCTCCTATTTTCTAGTTCGTTTGTGCATCGGTAAGGGAGATGTTTGTCTTCCCTTCAACCAGTTCTCCACAGTTGTACACCTTGAGTCGCTGCCCATTCACCTTGAATGCGCCAGTTCGCTCGCTCCAGATTTCTATTGCCCCATGTACAAACACACGTTTCACTTGGAACGGGCCGCTCCATTTGGACTTGAGTTTTCCTGCAAAAATCTTAAAATGTGAATTGAACAATAAAACAAAATCACTAATTTTAAACTCCCTTCTGATTATGTGCTTGTCATGCCATTTCTTCGTCTTCTCCTTGTAAATTTTGGCATTCTCATATGCCCTGAGACGGATTTCCTCAAGTTCATGCAAGTCGAGGACGCGTTTTTTACCCGCTTGAATCATGTCATAGTTGATGGCCTTGATAGCCCAAAACGCCTTGTGCTCCAGTTCGACGGGCAAATGACATGGCTTGTCATAGACAAGCTTGAAAGGAGTCATGCCAATTGGGGTTTTGTAGGCCGTCCGGTATGCCCACAGTGCATCATCCAGTCGCAAACTCCAGTTGTCAATGAACTCTTCCTTTTCGCACTCCTGATCCATCCAACACTCAAAGGAACCCTTCCCCAAGTTGTCAATGAACTCTTCCTCTATCAACCTGTCAAGAATTTCAACACTACAGACACTTTGATCGTTAGATGGATATCTCATGGATCTTTTAATGTCAAATTTCAATTGTTCCTCACCAATGTTCATAGTTATGATTCCATCATGCACATAAATCACGGCCTTTGCCGTATTGAGAAATGGTCGACCCAACAAGAGTGGTGTATGAGTGTCCTCATCCATGTCAACCAAACAAAGTCAATTGGGACAAAGAATTTCCCAATTTTAATCGGTAGGTCCTCTACAACTCCTAAGGGTAACTTAACCGATTGGTCCGCAATTGAAGTGATATTCTTGTTGGCTTAAGTTCCCCAACACCCAACCTATCATATACCGACTTTGGCATAAGACTTACACTAGCTCCTAAATCACATAGTGCTCGTTTAAATTGGAAATTTCCTATTGAACATGGTATGGAGAATTTACCCGGATCATCCAACTTTTTGGGCAACTCATTCATCACCATAGCACTACCGTTTGTGTCTAGGGATACCATTTGTACTTCCTCAAGCTTACGCCTATTTGAGAGAATGTCCTTGAAAAATTTGGTGTAAACCGGCATTTGGGTCATTACCTCAGTCAATGGTAGGTTCACATGCAATTGTTTCAACAGTTCAAGAAATTTCGCAAATTGCTTGTCAGTTTTTTCATTTTTTATTCTACCAGGAAAAGGTGCATATTTGTGAGGAGGGATATAGAGAGGTACCTGCGGTGCACTTACCTTCGGCCTCTCACCTTGAGATGGCTTTACTTGTTCCGCGTGGCCGCTTGGTGCAATTGGTGTAGTTTCCTCTGAGGCGGGATCCTCAAGTGTGGAGATGTGCTCATCATTGCCTCGTGGCTTCTCACCTTGCGGTTGTACATAGTCCTCCTTTGGCATAGGTGGATCCTCGTATTGCGTACCGCTGCGAAGCATGTGCCGTACCGCCTTGACATCCCTAGGATTGTTCTCGGGTTTTGGTGGAAGGGTGCCTAGTTGGCGGGAAGATTGTGTAGCTTGTTGTGCAACTTGGTTTTCAAGCATTTTGTTTTGAGTTGCCAACAGGTCTACCTTTTTTGTCAATTCATCGAATTTCTGATTTTGACTTGTTATGAAAGTCTCCATCATAAATTCAAGATTGGACTTTGGTGGTGCATTTGAACCATACCCTTGGTTACCATAACATTGATTCGGTCTATTATAGTTTTGGTTACCTTGGGCATTTTGGTCATTTTGCCTCCATGAAAAGTTTGGGTGGCTTCTCCAACCGGGATTGTAAGTGTTGGAGTAAGGATTGTTATTTGGCTTGAAATTACCTTGGTTAATTGCATTAACTTCCTCATGACTACTCTCATTACTCACACCACAATTGATTGCTAAATGGTCGGTACCACCACAAATTGAACAAGGAAGAGAAGAAGGATAGTTTACCCAATGTACGCTCATTTGATCAATTTTTCGGTTCAAGGCGGCAATTTCTGCAGCCATGTTTGAATTTGAGCTCACTTCCTTCATTCCCCTCTGCAGGATGACCGGGGTCTCTCTAGGGTTGTGCCATTGGCTTTGGTTGAGAGCCATGTCATCCACCAACTTGTATCCGTCAATAGCCCCCTTGTTCATGAGGCTACCTCCAGCGGCTGCATCTAGCATACCCTTGTCCTGCGGCAGAAGGCTGTTGTAGAAGATTTGCAATAAATTCCACCCTTCGATACCGTGGTGGGGGCAGCACCTCTGCAGTTCTTGAAATCTCTCCCAAGCCTCGCTCATGGTTTTATCTCCTTTTTGTCGGAAATTGTGGATTTGATGGCGCAAGGAGTTTGTTTTCGATGGCGGGAAGAATTTGTTGAGAAAGGCATTCGCCACCTTAGGCCAAGTGTTCATGTTCTCAGGTCGTTGGCCCCTTATCCAACTCTTAGCCTTATCTGCAAGAGAAAAAGTAAAGGCCATTACTTTGAGATCATCAGGAGAAACAGTTTGTACCTTGATTGTACTGCAGATTTCTTCAAAGTTGGCTAAGTGTTGTGTGGCATCTTCATGAGGCAGACCATGAAAAGATTACGCCGCACCATGCTAACCCACGCAGGAGGAATTTGGTATTCCTCGGCATTGATAGTAGGTGCCGTGTACCCAAGGTGGATTTCCTCGACCCAGGTGCCGTAAAGTCTTTCAAAGGTCGGTTGGCATCACCGTGCTTCATGATTTTCTCTTTCTACATTATTGCCCTCAAACGTTGAAGTTCATTGGCCATCCGATCTCTTTCTCTTTGAAGGTTTGCAAAACGAGCCTCTTCATTGCCGGTCGACATGTCTAACCGGCGCGGATTCAAGGGTAAGAAAGGTCCCCTTGTTGGGTGCTTATTTCTTCTCTCGTAGAAAAGATGAGTTGATCCTCTCCTCGAAAACCACTCAACCAAATATGTGGCGTCCGGAGTTGGAGGTTCCTCTGCCAGATTGCAACCTGAAAAATGAGAGAGAAAGAAAGCAAAAGAAAAATTAAAAAATAATTACTAACTAAATTGTTTAGGTTTGAATTAATATTTTCCGTTGTCCCCGGCAACGGCGCCAAAAACTTGATGTGGTTTCTACACATAAGTAATAAATCCCTAGTTATTACTCGGTTCGGTTGCAAGTGTACAACCTAGTCGAGCGGTACTTAAGGTTCGTCTCCACAGGGACAATTCGAAATATAAAATCTGACCTAACAATCTAATTTAGTAAAAGAATGAATAAATGAATTGGTTTGTTTGTTCATAAGGTTCGTTTGAGGTAATTAAACTAAAGTCTTAAGGTAAAATCTGGGTTTTTGATAGATACGAGAAATTAGGGTTCATAGGGGTTAATATCCACTAATGACATTATTAATTGATTATCGAATTTGTTCTTTTAATTATGAAGGCACAGTTTGAAATGTTGGTACAAAGGGATATCTCTATGTTTATACCATCCTTAAATTACAATACCCGTTACCTCTCGGTATGGTTATCCTAATCTAAGGTCATTAAGTTCTACTGTCCCAATTAATCTAGAAAACCGTTCGTCACCTCTCGGTACTTGGTACAATTCCCTAAACAATTAGGTCAAGCCCGTATAGGACGTGCGTCACCTCTCGGTACTTAGCCTATCTAATACCCTATTCTTTATGGTCAGGACTAAATATTCAACCTCTCGATTGAAAATACCGAATCCTAGGGTTTCATGTGATTTCGATTAAGTCTTCACATTCAATTGAATAAAGAATAGATCATAAAATAAACAAGAACATATGCGGTAAAAATATCAACTAATCATGCCAAGAGTTTCAATTACATCCCTAATCTACCCTAGAAGAATCCTTAGCCGATCATGGCTAAGGCACAAATGAAATTCGAAATTAAAAGAGTTCAAAAGCATAGAAAATAATGAAATCAGTTGATCAATCCAATCTCTTCTTCTCTACTCTTTTTCTCTCCTTTTCTCCTTTCTATTCTTCTTCTCCTCTCTCCAAAACTCTCAAAGAAACTGAAAAACTCCTCTCAGATCTGTCCTAGGGCGGTTATCCCTCTTTGGAGGCGTTCTCCTCTCTTTAAAATCGAATCTGGAGCCTTCTGGGGCGAAGGAATGCTTTCAGGGGCGAAACAGAACCGCTCTTTACGGCCCGAAAAGAAAAGATTTTGACCCAAAAAGTTCACGCGGTTTCTTGACAGAGAGCTCTTTTCGACCCGAAAAGATAACTTTTGGGTCAAAAGGTTCATGCAGTTTTTCTCCAGCAAGATCTTCGTTGTTCTAGTTGCGCCTAGCTTACTCCATCTTCATCCAAATATTCCCAAAATGCTCCAAAAGTCCTAAAATCAAAGAAACCATGGCAGTATCTCGAACTTTGTGCAATATCCAAACTAAATCAACTAATTGAACTAAAATATGCATAAAAAGGGTAAAATGGTATAGTTTTAGATACCAAATCCTATCAGAATATATATGTGATTTTGACTTATCAAGTACTCCATCGACACTCTGGGGCAGCAAAGAATGTTTCATTTATCACTGTTTTTATTGTTTATTTGCTATTAAACATTATTGCTACGATGCATTCAGTGCAATCTTTATTTGTTTTTGTTTAGATTTAGCCATGTGCGGCTAGATCCATTAGTTTATAGGGCTGGAATGACTTGATACTTGGGTTTTGATATGACTTGACATTTTTATCCTTATTTATCTGTGATTTTATGTGTTGAGCATTATTTATATGTTTGATCGCATGTATGCAATAATTTGAATAACCCGTAGGTAAATGACATACTTAATGTCGATCTTGTTTGAGCCAAATACACTTCTACTAATCGATTAAACTACTAAGGTAGGTTAGAACTGATAAGTTGACCAAACAATAGCTAATAAAATTTGTTTTGGACACGAAAATACGGTCAAAATACCTTTAGAGGTTTAGAAAGAGCAAACCGAACAATCAAATATTTTTGCATGACACATTAGTATAGGCGTAAAAAAATCTCAGCATAAATTTTCACATGCCAGAAAAATCAAATCAGTCAGTCACTGTCAAATTTACCAGTCCTGTATGTGAACCGTACATATCAGGAATAGGTAGAAAAGTTATCTAAAAACCTAAAAATATTTGTTTTAATTGTAGTTTAAACTCTTTTCAATTTCTCTGTTCTAGTAATTTCAATACAAAAACAAAAAAAATCCCTAAAATATTTTCCTAGTTTAAAAGTAGATTGAGTCTGATTAATTCCTCTGTCCCTATGAATTTGACGCTCAGTTATAATATTCGAGTTATACGCTTGCAACTAGAACTGTATATCAAGAATTTATTAGTTATATCGCCCCCACGACACCAATATCCTAAACCCACATGTCACACCTCTGACTCTCGTTGGGAATACACCTCCACATCCACTAGAGGTGTCAATGGATACGGTACGGATCGAGTAGAGGTATTTTCATTATCATACCCATTTTAAATTACTTTTACCTATACCCTACCCTCACCCATTAAAATTAGACTTACACATACCCTATTCTTACTCGTTAAAATAAACGGTTAACAAAACGGTAATGGATGCTAATGATAATACTAATGTATTACTTAGTTTATTATCATTTATAAAAAAAATATATATATGAATTCATTCCGTTCATATAAAAATTGATCCAAAAGTTCAATGGAACTTCATATTAAAATATATTTGAAGATCAAATTTATATTTTTTAGAATTTTCTATTTTTTTAGGGTAAAAAATACATTGAGCTAATATATACAATTTTCTAACCTATTTTAAATAAATTTCTAAATCCTATTTTAATTATAATTCAGTATGAGTTATATGTGCTATAGTGAATCATGAAGTACAAAATATTTTTGTATGTCACGTCATATCTTTCATTTTTCAATTCAAAAATTGATCCAAAAGTTCAATGTGAACTTCATATTAAAATATATTTGAAGATCAAATTTATATTTTTTAAAATTTTTCTATTTTTTAGGGTAAAAAATACATTGAGCTAATATACAATTTTCTAACCTTCAAAAAATAGAAAAAAAAATCAAAAATATATATATTAGTCTCTAACCTTATTTTTAATATAAATATCACTTTGAACGTTATGATCGGCATTTTAAATTCGGAAATAAGAGATATTTTGTACTTTAGGACTTACTCATCTAATATTATTAGTTATATGAATGTATATTATATTTGTGTCTTATAATTCATATTATTATTATCTTAATTTTATTTCTGAATATTCAATTCGTTATTATCGTTTATTTTTACTGTGACAGCCAATATATATAAAAATGGAGGCGGGGTCGGTCTGAAAAATATAAACCGCTATTATGAATTTATCCAGGGGCTGGGGCTGGGGCTGGGGCTGGAGCTGGTAAAGTCAAATACCATTTTAGTATCTCAATGTAAGTCTTCAAGTTCCCAACCAAACAGAGTGCTTGCTCCTCCTGTTTTCCAAATTCCAAATTCCAAAATCAAGCGGCGCAAGCACTCTGTTTCGTGTTTCCCTTCCTGGCGCAGTTTTGTGCTTTAATTATTTATATATAAAAACTCCTAAGGTCAGGTCAGACACCTCACACCAATCCCAAAATCAAGTCTTCTTTGTTTTTGTTTTTGTTTCGCCGTTTCTTCTTACGCAATTAATTTCAAGTTAATTTCAACAATGGCAGCGGTTACCATATCTTTTGTTTTCTTTCTCTTCTTCTTTCCCCTTCTCGCATCAGAGGCGGAGGCCGAGAAGATCGATGCCGTCGACTTTGACCCAACCAGCGTCGTTCAAATCTCTTGGAAACCTAGGTACGTATCCTTATCCTTAATTTTGTTTTGTTTTATGAGTCGTCAGTCGTCAGTCATTGTCATTTTAATTTGTCTCATCTCTTCTAGGATCTTTTTGTACAAGGGCTTTCTTTCTGACGAAGAATGCGACCACCTCGTCATTCTGGTAAGTTTCTTAGATCAGATTCAAATTTAATGTGCCGCGTTGGAGAATCTTATTTATCATATTTGTTATGATTATTATTTATTTATAGGCAAAGAAGAAGTTGGCAAAATCAACCGTAGCCGATAATGAATCCGGCGAAAGCATCACGAGTGAGGTCCGTACCAGCTCCGGCATGTTCTTGTCGAAGCGCCAGGTACAAGACGCCATCATCATTTGATTCTGATATTTGTTAGTTTCTAACATTAACATTTCTAAAATAATAATAATAAACTTACTTTGTTGAAGGATGAAATTGTTGCTAGAATAGAGGAAAGAATTGCTGCTTGGACATTCCTCCCTGAAGGTATTCATTCTATTTATTTCTTTTCCCCCAATAATATATAGCTAGCTCTCTCAATCTGTTCCTACTTGGATTTCTTTCTGAGCAGACAATGCAGAGTCCATACAGATATTGAGGTACCAGCATGGCCAAAAATACGAGCCGCATTTTGACTTTTTTCAAGACAAGAAAAATCAAGTCCGAGGCGGCCACCGCCTCGCCACAGTTCTAATGTATCTCTCTGATGTAAAATTCGGGGGTGAAACGGTTTTTCCTCAGGCGGAGGTGCGTGTTTAATTACTTTCTTTTCTTTTCTTTTCTTTCACATAGACTGATAGACTGATAGACCACACATCTCCTCTTAATCTGAATAATGTTGTATTCCAATCTCAAAAACCATAAGAAATTTCATTTTCGTCATTATATATATATATATGTATATGTATAAGAAAAATGCTGGTAATGAAATATGACCATGTGTCATATTTTTGTAAACAACTAATAATTAGTAATAATTATTCTTTCATAGCACGGACAATTACAAGTCAAGGACGAGACTTGGTCAGAATGCGCAAAGAAGGGATTGGCAGGTAATTTTAACTTAGAAATGAAATTTACTCTATAACATTACTCAAGAAATAAGAGAGTATAAAACTAATCGTCTCTTTGTCCGATTAAGTTTCGAGTTTGACTTTACCATTGAATAAAAAAAAAATAAGCTGCCTGATCTCATTGGGTTTTACACTTTAAGGCGTTCCATGAAATAATAGATGATGCATGTAAACACAAATAATTGAAAGTGAATACATAAATTAATATGGTAATGCAATGCAACTGTGAGCAGTGAAAGCTGTCAAGGGAGATGCAGTGCTTTTCTTCAGCCTGAACCCGGATGGCAGTACCGACCCAAGGAGCCTGCACGGCAGCTGTCCGGTCATAGAAGGCGAGAAATGGTCCGCCCCGAAATGGATCCATGTGGGGTCATTTGACAAGGTGTACACCTCGACTGATGACTGCTCTGATGACAATGCAAATTGTGCACACTGGGCTGGTGCTGGGGAGTGCGACAAGAACCCGGCATACATGTTGGCCAACTGCAAGCGCAGCTGCGCGGCATGTGATTCCAAATCAGATGCTTAGCTTTTTGAATTTTTGAAAAAGAATTGTGTGTCTTGAATTCCATCACATGGTACTTGAGCAGTAGATGTTGTGTTTGTATATAAAACGAATTTTACTTTCTTTTCATGTTTTTAAATTGTTTGATTAAATGAGAGAGAGAGAGAGACACGGTGCTGATGAAAACTACCTATAAATAATAAATTCTACCAGTAAATGCTCGGATTAAAATTTCTTGCCAGAAACGCACCTCACTTGTCTACATTTATTTCAACCTGAAAACTTGAAATATAGGTTTATACTTGTCCTGTCGGCCTCAACATTTGAATGTTGGTGGTTAAAAAAGTCACATGCAACTATCATAACAAAACCTGGTAGAATCTTACAGACCGTTGGCTGAAGGAACATAATTTTCAACGATGAGGTAGGTACTTTCCAGTTTCCACCAATATTCTACAACTTGTATAATATCACGTTTAATGAAAACAATAATTTATACTACTTTTCAGTAAACAATAACCAATATTCTCAAAAAGGGGGGCAAAGAAGAAAATACTAACTAAAAGTACAGTTATCCTAAAAATAACACTAAAAGAAGAATCACAATTGGAGGTGAATGTTATGAGTTAGGTGTTGTTGCTATCCTCGCTTTCATCACAAGGAACTCTAGATTGAATCACAACCCGAGCACCTGATGTCAGCCTGAAATTTTCAAAACAAAACATGACCATTTTAGAGATTTTACTGAAACTGTAATTGAGAAATCCAAAGCATTTTTTTTTAATTCTGACATGCAAATTTGAACCATCCCCAAAAATGTTCAAAAGAATGATTCTCGGGTCATATTTATCAAGGGTAGAATTCAGAATAGACTCTTGGATCTAAATAGTCTATACATCCAAGGAACAATTCAAATTGGAATACCACTTCTTGTTATTTTTCTGCTATATTACACTAGACTTTCAAGATTCTGATGCATTTCACATTTTTTTCCCCTATTGGATACAGACTACAGAGAGGTATACTTAACTTTCTTCGATTTTGAAAAGCTTCTCCTTCTTCCTTCTAGATGGCTCCACCACTGATGAAGGCTTGCTAGTGATTCGTCTGTTTCCTGTCGGGGGTGTCTGGCTGACATCTGGGCCTGAAGAAGAGCTCCTTGGGCAGTCAGACAGTGGAGATGTGATCAATTTCATTGTTCGAGGAAGGCATCTAGACCTCGATGAGTCATCAATCTCTGCTTCCTCCTTCCAATTTTCAGATGATTTACAACTCCTGCACATATTTAAGTATTGTTACTTAATAAAGTTTTAGCAAACTTCATTTAGTTAAGCATTCAAACTGAATCTTACAAGGTACAAGTCAGGAGTTTTTGTAGGAAGAACTATAGCTACGACTAAGGTTGGTACCAGCAAGAAAATCAAACAATCATGAACAATAAGCATGTAATTATTTTTCAATTTGTTGGGTTAATTATTATGCTATCAAGGGTTTTAAATTAGGCAATTACATCAGAATCTATAATGTATAAAGAAATGAGCATATGATAATCTTATGTTCAAAATTGCATCAGATCTATAATGTCATTTCCTTGGTCATGTGATATTACTCAAGAGGCCATGTGTTGAAACAGTATTTCAAAACTAAAAAGGTCACCTATCAGCATTATAAGAAGAGGATCGTTTCAAAACAGGCACTCTATCTCCTACAGTTTCATCTATATGCTTCTTGGTCTCGACTATGCTTCCGCTAAAATACTCCTTATCTTCCATCCTCGTAAGGAAACTCACTGAACCAGTGCCATACATTGGTGAAGGTAACGCCACTTGCACATAACTCGGCCTGTAAATTGGTATGAACCCATACTGCCTATGATCCTTAACTGAAATTGATCCGCATGAGATCAGGTGCATGAGATAACTAGCTGGGCTTAGCCTGGGGCCACTTGAGATTACCACCTCTTCATCCTCTTGCAAAACCCCAAGTTGGTTGAATTTCCTCCCTTCTGCACGGATTAGTGATTCAAGTGTTTCTGACTTCCCACAGCTGCTCTTTCGGTTGTTACTGGTCGCTTCACTATGTAATAACATAGTATCATCCATTGAGATGCTCCGCGACCTTGTTACAGTCTCCTCGTCGGTTTGTGTCCAAGCATCAGCTGAAGGGACTGTTTTGTGAAACTTGGTCTCCAGATGGTCAGGGGATGGTGGCCGGAGGAAAATGAAGAGGGAGATTGTTGTTCATCCCGAGATGAAGAGAGAGAGAGTGGTGAAAGGGGATTGGCGTGTTTAGTTGAAGGTGGAGAAGGTGAGGCCAAAGAAGACTGGGATGCCTCTTTTGATTTGTGCCTAGAGAGATTTTTGCCATCGTGTTTGGGTCTCACTTGGTTTGCTGGTTTGGGGTTTGTGTTGATCTGATTAGGTCGGTCTACAGAGGAAAAGGAGAGCATAAGCTCAAATAAAGGTGCTTTCCCAGTGAGTTTATTTGCAGCGTAAAACAAAGAGGTATAGTTGTACAGTAGAGAATAAAGAATGAAGATGTTACCAGGAGGAGGAGGAGGAGGAGGAGATGGAGATGGAGATGGAGAGGCAGGAGAGTGGTGGAGGAGCTCAGAGCCCTTGAGCACGTATTCATCGCCAGTGGCAGGTAAAATGAGATCGTCTTGAGAGAGATCGTGCCAAACAAAGCCATTCTTGTAAGTCCTGGTGGAAAGGAAGTTGATGTATGTATAGATCTGAGAGGCAAGGAAGGTTTGATTGATTGATGGAGAAAAAAAAGAGGATAAAAATGTAATTAATTAGAAGGTAGAAGGAAGAAGGTAGATGAGGAGGGAGGGAAGGATGACCTCTTACAGGACCAAGAGTACATGGAAGCCATGGCCTTTCCTCGGACCTGATTAAGTCGCTGGATAAAATCTAGAGGAGAGGAGATATACGAGATGGAAATTAAGAGTGGATTGACGTACTGGCACTTAAGAAGAACGTGAAATGAAATGTATAATCAATCATTCAATGAATCACCTCTGAGAAAGAAGGTGTCGGCGTCGGCGTCGGAAGTCGGAAGAGGAAAGAGGAACCTCGATGAAATGCGGGTGCTCGAGATGGCGATTTCGTGAGAGATAGTAGACCACCGGAATCCGCCTGCCGCCGCTCTCTCTGTCAGCCATTGCTCCTCTGGTCTGGTCTCGTCTCGTCTCGTCTCGTCTCTCTCTTCTCTCCTATCGTATAAATTTGTATTTGTACCATTTTTAAGTAATTTTTCGTTTTCTTTCCAAATCTAACTCTACACAGTGATTCACTGATGCTGATTAGCTGATAGCCATAGTTGCCTCAATCTCAATTCAAGCAATCAGAAGTAAATTATTGAGTGTCCCCTTCACTGAATTCATCCTCAGAAAGCAAGATACCTTTGAAGCTGTAATTAATTAAAAATCTAATTAACAGATACTTATCAAACTCCAGTCTTTAAAAGTCTTATCTTTAGATATATCTTACAAATTGTTCTTATACTTTTTGTGCTCTCTTTCAACTGTCTTCTTATTTATTGAACTTCATATGTCTCTACTTCTTATTAACCACATAAATGTTCTTATTTTATAATGATTTAGATTTTTTGTTGAATTTTTAGAGCTAATATTTGTCATCGGATTGAGTTATTCGTCAAATAATGTTACTATCTCTATGACCATTTGCGTTCAAGTTATAATTTCTCTCAATTTTGATTGTTATACGAAATAATACATAATTTAGGAGTATGATGTCATGCATTCATATATATATTTTGACAATCAGTATGCAAAACTCTCAATCTCAAGTTTAATTTTATTGCATGTTTATTTTTAGATTTGATTCTTGCTTGATTGGTTGTGCATTTCAGGAATATCAAACTAAGGAGCTAAGGAATCAGGTCCTAAATTGAGCTTCCGCGCCAATTGGAGTATCTTGGGATCAACAGAAGTCATTTGCCACTAAAAAGAATGATGTACGACCCGTATACACCTCCATACAGGCTGTATGGACCATCTTCGGGAAATAGTGCAAAAAAACAGCGATTTAATGGCGTGATTTCCTTCCATTCCGGCCAGGGCTCCTCCTATATAATGTGCCCCAGTAGCCTAGGGTTTCTCTCTCTTGGTCACCATCCTTCGTCTTCATCCCCCTTCCGCTCCACATCCAAAAAACCTAACCAACCGACCACCATTCCCGAGGTAATTCAAGAGATCAAAAGCCCGAAATACTCGAGAGGAGATGGGGACTGAGTAAGACACTAGCAAGGAGCAGCATCAAGAGTTTAAATCATCTATTTTTGTTGTCTCTTTGTTGTTTTTGATAACTTCTACTACAATGCTTCATGTTCTTACTTTATGTATCTTTACTTTTTATATGCCGGTATGAGCGGCTAAATACTCTAGTTTTAGAGGTTAGAAATGTAAAACTCGGATTATGATTTTTTATTAGAGATTTTCTATTTTATGGTTGTGTTTGATGTGATGTGTATTATTGCTATGCTTATTTGATTGCTTGATGAACTGCTAGGATAGGTCCCGAGCCGAGGTCAGGCTCCAGATTTGAACATCTAAGAATCAAGTGGTTTTTCTAAGTACAATAGGTAGATTTAGGACCTGACATGGTAGATTGAGTTATGTCCGAAAGGTTAAAACCCACTCAAATTGAGAGATCGAGCGTGCCTGTAGGAAACCGACACTCAATTTATCTAAGAGATATAATCCAACATGCAAGAGTTGAGGTTTATGTAAACTTAGCAACTCTACCTGACCACCAACTACACAAACAAAACCAACATGTGAGAGTTGATGTCTATTGTCTAGGTCCTGATTAGTTAGGATTCGCGCAACTAGCGAAGAAATCACCCCTTAGAAGCAATCGTAACTTGTCCGTATCCACACGGGCCGTATACAATAGCATACGGGTCGTATACGATAGCATACGGGTCGTATACGATAGCATACGGGTCGTATACGATAGCATACGGGTCGTATACGATAGCATACATCGTATACGATAGTATACGGATCGTATACGATAGCATACAGGCTGTATGGTCCAGATCCGAGTGGAAACTGATCTATACCCCTTGGAAAATTAATTTATTTAACTCAAAACCCGCAAAAATATATTCTGTTTTCAATTATAAGTAGCTAAAACCACCCTTTAAACAACACCTCTTTTTTTACTTGTTTGCACATTTAGAGGCCTGAGTAGGGTAAGTCCGGTAATTACCTCCGTCCCTGCAGATTCGATATCCTTACTATACTTAACGTGGGTAGTAAGGAATTATAAATTTTAAAGGTAGTACAACCCCATATTGTTAGAGTACAATTACTTTACTTTATTTCCTCTCTTTTTTCTTAGATTGTCATCAATTATGAATTTTAAATTTCCTTAAATTATAAATGTCAATTTTCTTCTCAATTATGTATTTATTTTACATTAATTATGTATTCATGATTAAAATATACATTAATTACTAAATTATCTTCATTTTTTTTCTTTTTTTTTCACATGAAGATATGATTTTTTATATTTTAAAAAAATCATTATAGCAACGCACAGACAAGATACTAATACTTCTTTTTAGCTATCTAACTCTTTAAAAATCATTCATTCCATGAACCAAATCTATAAGATGACACTATTTGTTGACTTTGTGCAGTTATCCTTATGAACATTAAACCCAATGAAACCAATATATACATTGTAAAAATTGAATGCCTTATTTATTGTCGCGAATTCTATACCAACACAAAATTATATTTTGTCCACATTTTATTTTGGTAAGTCATATTCACTTTGTCTTTTTCTTCCCCCCCCCCCCCCTTTTATAATAATGCATTTAGCTCTTCAATTTCATCTACAAATAGTCCACGACTAAAAATTCCTTAAACCCAATACAAGAAAATAAAAATAAATTGATCTAAGTCACTGTTTTAAAATTTTAAAACATAATGTACAATCATTGAATATTTAGTTATTATTTTAGAGCTATATTTTTCAAAAATTAAAAATAATGACTTAGAAAACTGAAACACCTCAAATTTTTATATCTCACAATATTTTTATATGAAGAATTTAATGAGTATGAAAAATCAAAATTTGGAGATAATTTGATTTACTTTGAGTAAAGAGTACGGAATGACTCTATGCTCCCAAGAGTACGCTAGTTTTACTACACACACACACTAGTATCTTACTCGTGCGTTGCTACACTGATGTCTTTTAAAAATATAAAAATTTATTTTTTGATGAGAAAAGAAAAGAAATAAAAATGAAGATAATTTAGCAATTAATATAAATTTCAATCATGAACACATAATTAATATAAAATAAATGTAGAATTTAGAGGAAAGTTGACATTCATAATTTAAGAAAAGTTAAAATTCATAATTGATAATAATCTAAGAAAAATAAATAAATTAGAATAATTACACTCCTAAGTTATATAGTATTTTGTGTAGCCAATTAATATTGAAAGAAAATTATAACTTCAATATAAATGATCATAGATATAGTTATATTATTTGATGAATAGCTCAATCCGATGAACTGATATAACTCTGAAAATTCAACAAAAAATATGAATCATTGCAAGATCAGAACACTCACATGCTTAAAAAAGAGTGTGTATATATATGACAAATTTTGCTATGAATCAAATCAAACGATAGTCATTCATTTCTTATAAATGAAATGGTTGAGATTTTTGAGAGTTGAACATTCATCACTTTAAAAATGAGATTCATTACCATCTATATCAAGCGAGCGATTCCAATCACCATGACTTGATGTCATTCAAAATAAGTTTAGTAAATTGACTGATTATCCTCTCCTCTCTAAATTAGACAACGCTATCATTTCGCAACAAAAAATAAATAACAAAGAAATAAGTGATTTTTTAACAATTAAATATAAAACACAAAGTATTTCGGTGATTACATTCCAATATATATATAGAGTAGAGATACCGTGAGCTTAAGCTCACGGAGGCCTTTCGTGAGCTTTACTCAAAAAACATATCAAATTATTTTGAAATTTTAATTTATCATCCTCATTAAATTCTTTATATGAAAATCTCATGGGATGCAAAAATTTGGAGCATTTTGAGCTTTTTAAGTTGTGGTTTTTAATTTTTGAAAATCAGCTCTAAAAATAATAATAATATATTCAATACTTCAACATCATTTTCAAAAATTAAAAACGGTGATTTAAAAAGCTCAAAACACTCCAAATTTTTGCATCCCACAAGATTTTTATATAAAGAATTTAATGAGAATGATAAATTAAAATTTTGAGATGATTTAGTATGTTTTTTGAGTTAAGCTCACGGAAGGCCTCCGTGAGCTTAAGCTCACGGTATCTCCACTATATATATATATATATATATATACTAGTATCTTGTCCGTGCGCTACTACGGTGATGCCTTTTAAAAATATAAAAAGAAATAAATATGAAGCTAATTTAGTAATTAATATAAATTTTAATCATGAATACATAATTAATGTAAAATAAATGTAAAATTGAGAGAAAAATTGACATTCAGAATTTAAGAAAAGTTAAAATTCATAATTTATGGTAATCTAAGGAAAAAAGAAAACAAAGTAAATCAATTATACTCCTAAATTATGCAGCATTTTGTGTAACAATCAAAATTGAGAGAAAATAATAACTTCAACACAAATAATCATAGAGATAGTAACATTATTTGATAAATAACTCAACCTGATGACTGATATTACGTGCTTAATAAAGAGTATATATATAGAAGAGAGAAAGAGAGAGAGAGTAAAAATACCGTGAGCTTAAACTCACGGAGGGTCTTCCGTGAGTTTAACTCAAAAAGCATATCAAATAGTCTCTAAATTTTAATTTATCATTCTCATTAAATTATTTATATGAAAATCTTGTGGGATGCAAAAAATTGAAGTGTTTTGAGTTTTTTAAGTCATCGTTTTTAAATTTTTTAAATGATGTTCAAGTATTGAATATATTATTATTATTTTTAGAGCTGATTTTCAAAAATTAAAAACCATGACATAAAAAACTCAAAACACTTTAAATTTTTACATTCCATAAGATTTTCATATAAATAAATTTATTAGCATGATAAATTAAAATTTAAAAATGATTTGATATATTTTTTGAGTTAAACTCACTGAACGCCTCCGTATGTGCTTAAGCTCACGATATCTTTACTCTCGCTCTCTATATGTATATGTATATGCATTCTGCAATGAATCAAACCCGTTTACTGTGAAAATTAATTCAGATTCATCATCCTCTTAAAAAAGACGTTACGTTACATATAAAAATAATATATATTGAATTTTATGGGAGCTCTATTAAATATTTTAAGGCACGGAGATTAAAATAATGAATGTATAATATTAATGAAGAAATTAAATACTTCAAGTCTGAGAAAAAAAAAGAAATAGCAGAGATAAATATTTCTATAAAAAGCAAAAAAAAAAGTTTAGTAATAAAAGATCACATTTGTTAGTGTGTGCTGTGTGCTGACCTTGCGCATTGTGGGCTGCTTGTGCCTTCCTGCCATGCCCATCTATGTGTAATGTGTAATGTGTGTGGGATTTTGGGTGAGTTTGCCTTTTTGTGCGAGTGCGACCACTAAAATTGGTGCCGCTTTCCGTGCGAGTGCGACCACTAATTATTACATTTACAACTAATAGCACTTTGTTACGTAAGATGAGAAAATCACATTCGTGGAATAATGAATTGAATAGAACATGAAGCACTGAATAATTAGATTAGATTAAATTAAATTAAATATACTTAAAACATAATATAATATAATATAATATAATATTAAATTAATAGAGAAGAGAAATGAGCGCCTCCACTCCACCTCAGACGCAGACGCAGACGCAGACACGGTTCAACTTCCATCGAATATCCCTGGGATCCTTCATTCCTTCTTCCCTCACCCTCACCCTCACCCTCACCTCCTTCGCGCCTGCCATTCGATTCCATGAGGAAGCCCAAGGGGGATGCGCCAGTGCTCCGATCCACCTCCACCTCCACCTCCACCTCCACCTCCACGTCGCTCCGGGTGCTTGCGGCGCTGGCCCTCCTCTACCTCTGCCTCGTCGTCTTCTTCGAGTTCCCTCTGCTTTCCCTCTCCCTCTCCAACTCCCCTTCCCCTTCCTTCGCTGGTGCTGGCTTTGGCTTTGGCTCTCCTTTCCCTCATCATCATTCTCCCCATAGTCACCGACACCGCCGGCTCCACCCCCTCCACCTCTCCTCCCTCGATTTCTCCGCCCTCAACTCCTCCTCCTCCTCCCCTCCCCCCTCCCCTTCTCCTCTCCGCCGCTCCGCCATTCACGCCTGGCGGATCGGCATCCAGCTCTTCAACCAGACATCTTCCTCCTCCTCCAGATCAACCTCAACCCACGCTGAGCCCGAACCTTGCCCCCATTCCATCATGCTCTCTGGTCCCAACTTCGCCTCCCACGGCCGCCTCCTCGTCATTCCCTGCGGCCTCACCCTTGGCTCCCACATCACCCTCGTCGCCCGCCCCTACGCTGCCCACCCTGAGTACGACCCTAAGATCACCACCCTCAAGGAGGGCGACAAGGCCATCATGGTCTCCCAGTTCATGTTCGAGCTCCAGGGCCTCAAGACCGTCGACGGCGAGGATCCCCCCCGCATCCTCCACTTCAACCCCCGCCTCAAGGGTGACTGGAGCTCCAAGCCCGTCATCGAGATGAACACCTGCTACCGCATGCAGTGGGGCCAGGCTCTCCGCTGCGAGGGCTGGAAATCCCGGGCCGATGAAGAGACTGTGGATGGCCTACCTAAGTGTGACAAATGGATCAGAGATGATGATGACAGGTCCGAGGAGTCTAAGACAAGTTGGTGGCTCAACCGTCTCATTGGCCGCACCAAGAAAGTCTCCATTGACTGGCCATATCCTTTTGCTGAGGAAAGGTTGTTTGTTCTGACTCTCAGTGCTGGCCTCGAAGGTTACCATATTAATGTCGATGGCCGCCACATCACCTCTTTCCCTTACCGTACGGTATGTCATATCATAATTTCTCTGATATGATATCCTACCTGTCCAGACTGATCTGTCCTTTTTGTTTTCAGTGCCTCTGATGTCTGATGAGGCCTAATAGAGGTTTGTGCTAAAATAGGCAGAACAAAAATGCAAAAGTTGAAAAACAAATGAACTAAAAAAATAGAGCAATTCCTCTGCTCGACCGAAATACATGTGCAATTTAGTTGCGCTACATGATGGTGCAGGACAAATATATGCTGTTCCTGGCAGGGATCCAACCATTCTTGATTATTCCTCTTGTAATTACTTTTAAAGCTTTCCATTATAGGGGTTTGTGCTAGAGGATGCTACTGGTCTATCACTAAATGGCGACATAGATGTGCAGTCAATATTTGCTGGCTCCTTGCCAACATCACATCCGAGCTTCGCTCCTCAGAAACAACTTGAGATGTCCTCAGAGTGGCAGGCACGGCCACTCCCTGACGGGCCTGTTGAGCTGTTCATTGGCATTCTCTCAGCCGGGAACCACTTTGCAGAGCGCATGGCCGTCAGGAAATCCTGGATGGCCGGCATTCGGGAATCCGGGAATTTTGTTGCCCGCTTTTTTGTTGCGATGGTAACTTTTTTAATTTCTACTTTTCCCTTCGTTTGCTTTCTCTACTAGCTATTTTTTATCCAGTAATGGGTAGTTCAGGAGGATGTGACAAAATAAAATGTGAGCCTTCTTCATACTTCATAGAATTATTTAAATAAAATGCAACATTTTGGTCCCCTTGCTTAATTTTTGTATACCAAGTTTTAACCAGGATAAGTACAGATGCAATACACAGTCATATCCTTTCTCCCCAGGTTTATTCCAAAAAATGAATATAAATAAATAGTTATCTGTCTCCCTACTTTTGGATGGAAAGTGAGGAAGGAAAGAGGGCACTACTGCACTTGTTTTAATGAATGTGAGAAAGACGGTCATCATAAATGTAACTTTTGATGCTTATAAGGTTTTGTTGGTGTGTTCCCGATGTTTTCAGGTGCATGTGTTATGCTTTCGTGTTTTAGGGGTGCCAATAATGTTTTGAGGTATTCCTGGGCATGCTAATGCAGCCTCTTTACTAACTGAATGCCATTTCTTATAGCTGACTTCATTAATTGATTTCTCTTAATACTTTTGATGGGAGTAGCATGGCAGAAAAGAAGTGAATGAGGAGCTGAGAAAAGAGGCTGATTATTTCGGCGACATAGTGATAGTGCCTTTCCTGGACAGCTATGACCTTGTTGTACTAAAGACTGTTGCAATTTGCGAATTTGGTGTAAGTTCAACCACCAACTTGCTTTGTATATTTATTTGTTGTTTATTTTCAAGGAAAGCAACTTAGAGTCACAGTGTCTACTGAAAGGGGATTTTTTTCCCTTTTCTAATTCTAGCATTTCTTTGCCTTTTACTCATACAATTGAATGATGCCAGTGTCCCCTTTTCCTCTTCTGAGTTTTTAAGAATGAAAAACACAGAAAACATAAGAAAGTGTTACCTGGCTCACCACAGAATATAAAAAGTATAGAGTCACCTGTGCATTATGTCAAAATCTCAAATTTCATGTAAAAAATGACTGATCCAAACTGCTCATTATTATCTTCATATCTAACTCTACAAGCTCACCAAATTTTATATTTGACAGGGGTATAAGTTTACTTGTCCAAATGAATTTACTTGCTCCACAACAATATAATTTGATGGGCAGATAAGGGGAGAGGAGGGAAACTCCTCTGTACAAATTCAATGAAAAAAAAAAAACACCCAACACCCGGGGTGTAAGATTTTACCCTCCTTCTCTTACTCATTATTTTAGAAGATGCTGAAGCTACTTCCATCCCGCCACTATATTTCTAGTCAGGAAGTGTATTTTGAGTATATCTGATAGTTCTCAATGTTCAGAATTGCACACAAGATTGTTGTAATTTTACACTTATGTGATGTTATTCTTGAAGCAAATGTGGAGCTGTTCCTCCTCTGTTTAACATAGCACACGTAATATATAAAATCAGGTCCGTGCAGTCTATGCCAAGTATATCATGAAATGCGACGATGATACATTTGTAAGGCTTGAATCAGTGATGGCTGAGGTCAGAAAAGTACCTGCCGGTAAAAGCCTATATCTTGGTAACATTAATTTCTACCACAAGCCACTACGAGAGGGTAAATGGGCGGTCACCTATGAGGTAATAAACTCTTATTTCATCAAATATGAAAACATGAACCAGCAAGCATAAGCCTATCCCAAGCCAGTTAAGAGAGCCTATTGTATTAATGCATGGTGTTCTTTTTTTATTCCTGACTGGTTGTGTTCTAGCCACCTGGTAACTGGCCCAGCTCCATTCGATGTGCTAGTGGTACAGGATCAGGCTATATTTTAAGATCTAACAGTCTGTCAGATTGTATCTGACCTGATAAATTTTTAAACAATGCTATGTTGTCTAATCCGAGAATGGATCAACCCGACTTGAATTCTCATCTCTCTTATTATCATATTCGGGTTCCGATATGGCACATCGCTAAGAGGGTGACGCTCCAATGAAATTTGATTGGGTTTCATTTCCATAAAGATCGGTTGTTTTAGTGTAGGGTTCATCACACCTACCGCAACCCTCCTCCTTTATTCTAGTTTGGGACAAACTGTGAAACTAGTCCACACAGGCGGAGATCTGACTTGAATTCTCATGAATATTGAAATTTCAAACAACATTCTTTTACTTTTGAAATTCCTTTAATTTTCTTTTATGTCATTCATTCATTTGTTTATTCATTATTTTTGTAGGAATGGCCAGAGGAAGATTATCCTCCCTATGCCAATGGTCCAGGATATGTTGTATCTTCTGACATTGCGAATTATATAGTGTCCGAGTTTGAGAATAGTAAATTAAGGGTAACATTTTTTTCTCTTGTTTCCTTTCTACCTTGAGAATAGTAAATTATGTTTCTAAAGAATAATTTATGTATTTTTATTTCTGTTACATGTGGTATTAAAAATGCAGTTGTTCAAGATGGAGGATGTGAGCATGGGGATGTGGGTGGAACAATTTAACAAAACACTACCTGTAGAGTACGTACACAGTGTAAGATTCTGTCAGTTCGGTTGCATAGACGACTACTACACAGCACACTATCAGTCCCCTCGTCAGATGGTGTGCATGTGGGATAAGCTGCGTGCAGGACGGCCCCGCTGCTGCAACATGAGATGACATCTCACAAACTTGCAGAACATTCTAGGTATCGAGAGAGAAACTGTATAGCCAGTCTATAGAGGTAAGGCAGATTATTGGGCCCCACACCCATCCTGGAGAGAAATCCATCAAGTATAGCAGACTTTTCAGTATTTGTTTAACAGGAAGCACGAGTTGCTCTGATGGGGGCAAAAGGGGGCAACTTGGTTTCTTTTTAGTAGATGTGTAGAGAATAGGATTCTTGTTTTGCTTAGAAAATCAGGATCTGTGGCCCACTCAGAGTGAGAGTATTTTTTGGAATAGAAATGCTTACAATTTACAGAGCTTAATTTAATTCTAGGGATGATCATATCTGATGCTGTTACTGTTGCTCTTTACTCTTTCTTACTCTTACTCTTCACCCTGAGTCCTTTTGAGTTTTCAACTTGTCATTAATAAGTAGCGCCAGTTATGTATGACTTGATGAAAATCACTTGTGGGTGCATGAGGCTGTTGCCTGTTGGGCTGTTGCCCGTGTGCATAGTAATAAAATTAATTAACTACCATACTGGTATGAGTGGTTCTAATGTGGGCTTTTGGGAGGAAGTTTTTAAGCTGTGATTCGTATTTGGTAGTGGGCTGGTGGATTGGCATTGGCATTGGCATTGGCATTGGCATTGGCTGATGAATGAGGATCGCTTAATAATAATGAATACAATAACAAAGGTCGATCATCCCTAATTAATAATTCTCTAATTGTAAGTATAGAAAAGGAATAAGCCGAAAATATGTATATATATATAGAGAGAGAGAGAGAGAACCGAGAAAGAGAACCAACCATTACCAATCGAGCGATCGAGCTGTGACCGTCCCTTGAAGAAACGAAGTGGTAGGAAAGGAAATGATCGAAAAGAAGAGATTAAATTAAATTAAAGAAAAAAATATATGATGAGATGAGAAGGGGGCGCCAACTACTACTACAAGTACAAGCGCACTCTCTTCCTCTCATGCTCCACCCCTCCGCCTCCGCCTCCGCCTCCATGGCCACCGCCGTGCAAGACCGTAAGAAGACGCTTCGATCCCAAGTCCGGAAGGCTCTTCGGGCTCTCACCCCCACGCAACGTGCACAACAAGGTAGCGACCTGCCTGCCTTCTTCCCTTCCCTTGATCGATTCCAAATCCCAATTCCTTCCTAATGGCCTAATTCCTTCCTTCCTTCCTTTTCCAGATTCGGCGATCCAGACCGCTATTCTGAGCTCCTCTTGGTTCCGATCCAGCGACAGATTGTGTGCTTACATCAGCTGCCCGGCTCTCCGCGAGGTTGACACCTCCGCAATTCTCTCCCATCTTCTCGCCACGCCTCAGCTTTCTCATTCTGGTACTTGTCTTTCCTTTACTCTGCAACTCTCATTTATTTCTTTCCATCGCATCTCAAGTTTCTTCTCTCTTTTCAAGAACACCAGGAACTCACCCCCAAGGAACTTTATGTCCCCCGCGTGGAGGATAAGAATAGTAATATGCGCATGCTCAAGATAACCACCATGCATGATTTAGTCCCTAATTCCATGAATATTTTGGAGCCTTCTCCATTTGATGACAAAAACATGCAGCGCCAAGACGGTACATTCTTTCTTTCCCGTCATAAACTTACTTAATTTTCCAGTCTTCTCCATGTATATAATTTTGTGGCTGATAGTGATACTATTACAATTTAATTGTTTCCCTCATTGTTCTTCCTCCAGTCATGTCTGCAACAAATCCAGTTGACCTCTTCCTTCTACCTGGTAAATAAAAAAAATTAGAAAAAAAAATCTCAATATCTCTATGCATACTATTATAAGTTTATCAATTCTCTTGTGTTTAAGTTATTTATTACCATTATGCAGGACTTGCTTTTGATAAGCAAGGTAGGAGATTAGGACGCGGTGGAGGGTATGCTCTTATTTTTTTTTCTTTTATCAATTTCATAATTTTGGCTTTTAGTTTTCTTGTTTGGATGTTTATCTACCTTTTTTCGTGTTGGCCTTTGTGTACAAACTAAAGCTACTATGATGTTCTGCTGAAGAAATATCAGGATCTTGCACTGGAGAAGAAGTGGAGTAAACCTCTACTAGGTATTTACCATCATGTTATTTCATACTAACCATAGGAAACTGGCTTCGATCAATGTTTCTCGAGATGTACTATACTGCTATCAATGTTATATGCTTTAAATTTAACTGCATTCGATACTTGCATGCAGTTGCACTTGCATACTCTGAGCAAATAATGGAGGAAGGCATTATTCCTGTCACCCCTACTGACATGCCAATCGACGCAATTGTCTCATCTGATGGTGTTATTCCTATAAGCCCTGTAGCAAAGGAGAAGATGTCCTAGTTCCTCTTTTACTAGCAGTCTGCCACTACTCGGCATTAATTTATTTTCATGGGTTGAGGATTTATCTTGAATCAATTTATGTATGATCTGCAGAAAAAAAAATAGAATCTATGCTTTGAAGACTTGGAGCAAGTAATTTATGAGTGTATACCAATTATTGTTGATGCAAGATGTTTGAAGATTTTGCAATAGTTGCCTTTAGATTGTTACACATATCTATAACAACAATTTGATCAAAATTTGACTCCAAAGTACAGACGCATCTTGGCTGTAAAAATTTCTACATTTCTAGGAAATGGAAAAACAAGAGAGAAATTTCTCTGTCACTTCTTCCCAGCTCGGTCATTGGTGATAATATGCACATCATGCACACCATCAGCTTTATTTTGCGATGCATCGAGATTACTACCATCTAATTTCAGGGCATTATTATATTGTGAAGAAAATCTCTTGGGACATTGTTTGCCAAAGAAGGAATCAGGCCGGTCAGCATCAGTGCAGTGCGGCGTCAGAAATGCCTCTGTTGTTGGTACCATGCCTTTCTCTTGAAACTTTGTACTTGATCTGTCATTCTCTCCTTGGAGCTCAACTGCTGCTATGCTGACTGAAGAGTTTAACCCCCTCTCCTTCAAGATCTGACGGTATGCCTCGTTTTCCTTTTCCATAATATAAATTTGGCGGTCATGTTCGATCAGTTTCTCTTCAAGGTTTTCAATTTGATCATCCTTGTACCTGGATTTCCCTCCTTCTTCGATCTGGTACTGTCGTGCCTCCCTCTCAATATTTGCTTTCTCCTCCTGGAGGAGCGCAATTTTTGCCATTGTCTCGAATGCGGCAGTTTCAGCAGCCCTCCTCTCTGCTTCTAGTTCGCGCCTCAAATTTGCATGGGTGGTCTTCTCTTCTTTTAGAGCTCTTTTCAAATTCCTTGTTGAGATGGATGTGTTCTCATCTTCCAAATTAACTTCTGTTTTCTCAGCTGTCTCGCTGTTGTTTAACAAACTGGATACATCCCCGGAAACTGATGTAATCATACAAGATTTACAATCAGAGAAATCAAATTTGAGATTAGGAAAGTGTTTATGGGAGGAATAAATACCTGAATAAGTGGATAAGGTACTCTCTCGGCATGACATAGTGGGGCAATGAAAGGACTCAACCTCAGTGAGTTCATGGTGGCGGCGGCAGCTGATTCCGAGGTTGGGTAACTCGCCATCAAACTGTAGGAGTCCACAAACAGTGCGGTGCACAGCGGAGATCTTTCTGGTGGAATGGTCGAGCAGGA
This sequence comes from Schoenoplectus tabernaemontani, assembly GCA_037127355.1. Taxonomy (NCBI): domain Eukaryota; kingdom Viridiplantae; phylum Streptophyta; class Magnoliopsida; order Poales; family Cyperaceae; genus Schoenoplectus; species Schoenoplectus tabernaemontani. The sequence continues at coordinate 168,570 of CM073744.1, read as the reverse complement.
AGGCCTCGAGGCGAATGAGGAGGGCATTGAAGGGGCCGATGACGGTCTGAGAACAGAAGGTCAAGGCGGCGAACCAGAGGAGGAGGAAGGCGACGGAGAGGTCTGCGAATGCTAGCATGAGAGTACAGAGGGCTCTCATCTTCCCACAAACAGCCATTGTTTATGGATTTGGATTGATTTCTGAGGGGTTGAATTGTCGTTGAATTGTGAGTGTCTATTTTTAGTGTTGAAAGTTGAAATTTGAGGTGAATTAGGGGAGTCATTCTATGGATATCTATATATAGATAGCGAGGTTAATTATTTTGCAAGTGAAAAGCAGTTTGACATTAGTTTTAATGTAAAAAAATGTCAATGGAGAAGACTACAAGAAGGAAGTGCAATGTAAATATGGAGATATGCAATCCAAACCACTAACCTGATCATAACTGACATGCGGGGTCACTTGGATTAGATGTGGACCCCACTACTCAACGAATTCCATTTCTTTCTTTCTTTGATATTTCTCCTTTTCTCAGGCGACCACGTTTCTTTCCCAGTTCTCATTCTCTCTCTCTCTCTCAATTCTTCTCTCTGATCTGCGTCACTGTCTGAGAGAGAGAGAGAGAGAGAGAGAGAGAGATTGAGAGCGATGGCCTTCTCTTCCCCTCCCCCCCTCCTCCTGCTGCTGTTGCTCCTCCTCCTCCTCCTCCTCCTCCTCCACCGCCATCGCTCAAACGGTCTCCTCCGCGGCGGCTGCTCCGTCGAGCGGAAACGCCACAATCTATGAGATCCTGCCTCTGTACGGGCTGCCACCAGGCATCTTTCCCGACACAGTGACTTCCTTCTCCCTCTCAGCGGCAGATGGGGCCCTCTCTGTCAACCTCTCCGGCCCCTGCTACCTGGACCTCGACTACCTCATCTACTACGCCCCCACCATCACCGGCTTTCTCCGCTACGGCTCTCTCGACTCCCTCTCCGGCATCCAGGCCCGCCGCTTCCTCATCTGGTTTGACGTTGATCGCATCAAGGTACCTCTTACCCCCTTACTTTGCCCTACCTTACCCATCTTATCTCCTTTCATTCATACTAGCATTCCAACTGTACACGTATAGTTCAAAAACAAAACAAAAAAATTGATTTGCTCTTTCATTATACCCAAAAATAAAAATAAAAGGTGGATCTTCCTCCTACCAACTACATCTACTTTGATGTCGGATGGATTACAAGGAAGCTTGGCATCGATCAATTTTTGACCATCCATTCATGCAAATCCAGCTGCCGTCTCAGCCCAACCGTCAACCAACCATTTCAGTGGACCAAGGTAATGTGTTTTTTTTTTCCATTCTTTCCTTCTTTATATTCAGAGTCAATATTTCCCTGATATTAATTTTCAACCCTTTTGTGGTCCATTGCCTTTTCCATGCTAGGATTTCTTCGCCAATCTATTTTGGTAGGGAGAGATATCATCTCCTCCATGGAGCACTCTTAGAGGTACTTGTGTTTCATGCTACTTATTTTTCATAGGATTAGGGGGACATATTTAACAAGGCTTTATAAGTATTGCGCAAGTCAAGAGTTAAGAAATGATTAAATGAGAAACACAGAGTCCTGTACAGTACTGATACATGAAAACTGATCGTTGCTATTACAGTTGTGGTACATGCCATCAGACATCAGTTGTTGATAGAAGCAAAATTGGTAGCAGCAAAACCAGTACTTGGATGTGTAATATGTTCAGTAATTCTGTTCTTTGTCACCTTGTCAGATGTTGCAGGATTGAGAAAGTGGATCGTCTAGTCTATTTGGAGTTGATGTGATGCGCTGTTTTTTTTTAGGTTAAAATGGAAACACTGTATATATATGTGTAAAAGCAGGATCTAATACTCGAACCACAGAATGTTCACATTGATATTTGTTCATGATGAAGTCTTGGAAACTTGTTTGTGTATGTTATTAGCCGCAGCATGTGCTACTTTGTGGATCTGATCCCCTGAGTCTTTTGAAATTTAAGGATAGTGTTTGAATCATAGCACAGTATTGTTGATGAGCAAAGGGATCAACCCCAGTAAGTAATTTGTTTGCCTCATTTAGAAACTGAAATTGATGATCATGTCATCATAAAGACGCGGTTGTGAAGATTAATTGGGGATGAAAGACATGATTGGGATTGGGATTGGGATTGGGAGCTGCTAAACAAATGTGGCAAGTCTTTACAGCCCACAGAAAACGTACACAATAAAAATCTGAAAGAGATGCATGAAAAAAGAAAAAAGAAAATAACCCATGACATCCAGGTTGATTCAATCATCTGTTGAGCATCAAAATCTGAAAGACATCCAGGTTGCATTATTCTATCATCAGTCATTAATTAGCTCTCTATTGCTATATGCTTGGAAAGAGAATCGTAAGAGCATCTATATTTCATTGTCAAATTGATTGTCAAATATCATTTGACGATTGTCATTTGAATTTCAGAGATGCAGAGACTAGAAAAAATTAAATAATTGTCTAAATTTGACAAGTCATGTCAGTGAAGCAGAAAAATAATTATGACAGTACTATTTTGATAAGTTCATTCTATTCGGAGATGTCATTTTTAAAAGAGATTGTCAATTTTATGACGTGACATAAAATTTTATTTTTAACGATCGTTATCACGTTCTAATCTCTTTATTTACATCACTGTACTTGCGTAGTATTATTATATTATACATTTATACTAATACAAGAGGGGAGAGATACAACCCCAGCGCTGCGAAAATACTTGTATACGACACCTGTCAATTGATGGATATCATAAAGCAGAATCGTAAATATAGGAGGATTTTAATTATCTACGATTTACCAAACCCTAAACCGAAATTTAAACCGTATTTCGAAAGAGGAATACAACAATCAATCATCCATAAATCTTCTATTGTATTTCCTTGAAAAGAAAAATTGTTTAAATTAGCAATCCACTGCCAAATAACCTGAGTAATTGGACACATGACAAAAAAAGAAACAATATCTTCATATAGGCCACAAAAAATACAAGAGTAGTCACCTAACAATTCTATCTTAAGTAATTGATATTTAGTCAAAAAAAAAAATCCTAACTAGACAAATAAATATTTTGATTTTAAAATTAATTCTAGAACTCCAAATAATATCAAATTCAGTATTATTGACCCAAAACCAAGCCATTCACACGATTTATTGTTTTGCTTCCCTTTTTTCCTTTCGTTATTTTTATATATTTGTTTCTCTGTGGCTCCACCTGCCATGCACTAGAGCAAATGTTACTTACACTGTTACTTACACAAAACCTACGCATATATATGGATGGGTAACTGGTGTTCTTTAAAAAGCCTAATTTCGGCTAATTGGTATATTTAATAATATTTATGAATATATATAGAGAGAAAGTCTAAAATGCAATGTGTTGCGGGAATATATTTGCGCATCACGTCAAAATCTCAAACTTCAAGTTAAAAATGACCGATTTAAGCCGTTCAATTTATTCTCTTGTAGAAAATTAAATTGTATTTTTTTGAAGCTTTTATTTTATTTTTTGTGCCAAGAGAAAGTTACTTGATTTAAGGATTTTGGATCGTCCAATAGTGATAATTTTCTTCCTACTAAAAAAATAGCAAATTTTTTTTAAAAAATATAAAATTTGATTTTCGAGAAGAGTTTGATATGGAGAATAAATTTAAGGATCGGATCGGTCATTTTTAACTTGAAATTTAAGATTTTGATCATTTTTAACTTGAAATTTGAAATTTAATTTACCATAGAAAATATATAAATAAAACAAGAGAGAGAAAGAAAAAAAAACACAAAATTTAACGGAGTTCGGCTATAAAGAGCCTATGTATCCGGGACCTGCAATCACAACAATTGATGGTGCCGACTCACTAATATATGCAGGTTTTTTACAACTACGAACCTCTGATCCCTTACGCTAAGTAACAGGGCATCCGTCAATCAAAGAAATAAACAGGGCGTGAAGAATGAAGTCTCACTAGAGAACAATTAAGATCTAACTTTTCACAAACTCTCAAATGATTTTACAAAGTAGCCTTGAGTTTAGAACATAAGAGAATTGAGTATATGATCTCAAAGAACTTCACGGTTAGGTTTGGTAAGGTAAAAAGTGTTAGGTTTGAGAAAAAATGAAGATGTGTATATAGAGATATACTAAAATCAATAACAAATCGAGATATTCGTTGCAACGGTTAGCTAACTGTTGCAACAATTAGGTCAGGGAATCCTAGCGCACTTATCTGTTATAATAGATGTAAGATCCGTTATAACGAATTCTGAGGGAATTATTCTTGAGCTTTTTGACTAAATTTTGTACCCAAATGGTTTAATCCGTTATAACGGATATTAAGATCCGTTATAACAGTTAATCAATGAAAATTCTTCTCGAAGTCATCTGTTACAATGGGTAGGATATCTGTTACAATAGTTAGGGTAAGTTTTAGCCGTAGAGCAATTTGGTCAAAATTTATATAGATTTGATTTAATCCATTATAATGGTTAGGAGTTCTGTTACAACGATTATGACTTAATTAATTCAATCTTACTATTTTAATCTCAAGGCTACTTTGATTATCTTTGATTATTACAAATGTAATCTAACCAAATTATATCTTAGGATCTTCATGCTTGATTGCTTCTGCTTAAGCTCGATATCTGCATTATAGAAAGCTCCAAAAAATTATTAAATTTCCTAGGTGGTTATTTTATAAATCGAAATGTCATGTTATATAATTTTGAGAATTATTTACAATAATAATCTCTCTCTTTTTATGATTTACAAAATAAGCATATTTTTACATAATATTCATTTTGGAGAATGCAACATCCCTTTAAAATTTTAAAATGATATTTATGCCACATATTTCTCCCCCTTGGTTTCAAAATCAAAAAAAGAGAGAAAAAATTAGCAAAGCTCCCCCTCAAAATATGCATTCTCTCCTTAATTAAATTGTCACACCCCAAGATAAATGAATCGGGTTAGGGGTGCTTAATCCCGCCACGTACGCACGACGAGACGTGCGTACGAAAGGCTAAATGAAAAAAATAAGGAAATCACAGAATAAACAAAATAATAATAATAAGAATACATGACCATACAGTCCAGAATGAACAAAGAGAATACAACGCCCACATAGGCGGGGGCTAGCTCCATCGGAATGGGCAACAATCTCTCAAATAAAAACCCAAAAGAAGAAAATAAGACTCAAAAACCCGATGGATCCTAACGACTACCCGGCTCACATGCCAATGCGTGCGAAGCATCCACATCGTCGCGCGGAGGTCGTCCCTAGCACTCGCTCCAAGAAAAATCCCGAACCCGAAATACCTGGATCCCACAACCACCGTGGAAACGTGAGTAATTTTAAAATTACTCGACGGATTAGATCCGACCTTAAGATTTAATCTTCTTTCCTAGATTTGGACCCAAAACCGAAACGATGTTTGAACAACGAAAACAATATTGATAAGTGAATATAATAATATTATTATGCACATTGACCTACATGATATGATATGATATGGTAAAGAAAAACCCGAAATAGAAAATTACTCGTGGAAATAATAATATAATATAAAGTATGAGCTACGAGAGCCAAACACCCGTAATAAATACCCGGTTGTAAATTTACCGGACTCATCCCGAGCGGGCACTACCGGGGCCCAACTTACTAACTCGGGCCTTGCCTAGCGGGCACTACCAGGGCCCAACTTACTAACTTAGGACTTTTATGTTTGTGCAGCGACAACACCGCACAAACGACAATTCGGGCTCCCGAGGCGATAACGCCCTAGGAGAGTGAACGGCTATAAGCACGTACTCTGGTCTGCTGAATCTGGTAATTCACCTTACAAAATATAAACAAATGGATATAATATGTCTTCAGTTGCCATATCGTAAAAGGAAATAACTACCCGTGAATTAACAAATCGGAAACAAATGGGAGCCTACACTGTACCAACCAAGGGTCAGAGGACCGCATCCCGTAAAAGTATCAAATCGAAATATAACAAAGGGAGCCTACACTGTACCCACTAAGGCCAGTGGACCGCATCCCGACTTTCTCTGTACCAACTACGGGCCAAAGGAGAAAGCCCTTCGGACAATATTAGGATCCTAAATACGCCGGATAAATATAATAATATAGTATCACGAAATAGATTCCGAGTCTCGGATATGGCGCCCACACTAAATACTGAAGTACACGGTATCCTAAATCGCTCAAATTTGGATTAAAAATTTAATCATATAAAGAATAATAATAAGAATATAATAAAGATCAAAAGAAAACACTCGACACGGTAGAACCCGCCAAATGACGGGATCGGTGGATAACCCGACAAAGCGAGGATGCGCAGTGCATATACTGAGCCGGTGGGTCCCACGGCCTATGGGTCACCGTACGTAACCACAACGGTGCAGTTATGCAAGGCAACTCCGTGAGAATTTACCGTCCGCCTCTCGGCGCTCCCATGCATTTAATGCATGATTAACTACGACTTAATTAATAATCGGTGATAGTAATAATATTTTCCTAATAATTATATTCTACAACTTGAATTATTTCATTCTATCTAATCCTATCTCGGGACTATTTCCCGGATCCTACTCCTATCCTGTCTACGTGCAGTATGACATGATATGACATGTAAATGCGGGTATGTCTCAAATATGCTGGTCAATTTACCGGATGCAAATGACAGTCGATTTAGACTCTACAAATTTTTGGCCAAAAATACCGAATTCGGATATATTTTAAAAACGGTTTTATTTTCGGTTTGGGTTCCTATTTCGAAGAAAGAAAATTAAATCCCGGGAAACCGTACACAGGGAGTCTTTGTGAGGATCGCGGAGTCGCTCTACTCGGAGGTAGAACACGGCCTCGGGGTCGGTGTCCGCGTACGTCGGGTCGGGAATGACCTCGTACTCGCGAGGATCCGAGTCGATTTGTATCACCTATTGTAATTAAAATTAGATGTTTATTAGTTTTAACTTGATTTACTTCACAATTAATAATTAAATTTGGTTGATAATTTAATTAAGCGTTTGTTCGGGTTTGTCGTCTTTTCTTGAAAATTTCGGCAACATTTACTGCTACGCATTTACGCGGTGTCGGAAATTTTAGTCGCCCATTTAGGGATCCGTTAAATGGTGTCTATCGTTCGTGATTGCTTTCATACGTCCATTCTTTATTTTTAAATTCGAGTTCATGTATTTAATTTCTAAACCAATTAATTTAAAATAGAGAAATTGATTAATATATATAATTTAAAAATCTAAATTGTTATTATAATTTAAGTTATTATTTTATAACTCTTAATTATTTATAATCTATTATTTAATTATATTTTATTTTAGTTGTTCTAGTATTATTTTTATAATCTAGAGATTATATTCATTTTGAGTAACGTAACTAATCTAATTTACTTAAATTAAATAAGTTAACTTAATGTTATTCCTTAATTGACTTAATTATAATTATAATAATTAATTTGTTAAAAATAGAGAAATTGATTAATAGATTTTATAAGTTAGAAAAATAAATTTTAAAATCAAAAGTAAAATAAAAAGGATTAAAAAGAAATAAATAAAATAAAGAAAAATGAATAAAACAAAAGAAAAAGTTATTATATTAATATGTGTTGGTGTTTTAATGTTCGGGATCATACGCTGACTACCAAATCATTGGTGCCAATGCACCGATATCCCGAATCGGGGGCAGTCAGGGAATATAATCATTTCCCGGTTCTTAAAGTTTACGTATTAGTTCACGGATGCCGCCAAACCTTTCGGGGCGGCTTCCAATTAGTTGGTCACATTTTTAAATTAAACACTTTTAATTATCTTGAGACTTTTTAGTATTGGGCCTTAATCAATTATTATAGCTAATTAAATTTTTGTTAATTACACTCCATTAGTCGGCCCAATAAAGTTTCCAACTATCTATTAAGTCCGTAATCTTTAGTTTGGGCCTAGTCCTCTTTTACTAATTTAATCCGGTTTCCTTAGTATTAAACTTAGGCCCAATTAATCACAACCCAATAGCCACAGTTCAGAAACCCAACACCGAATGAGAGCACCAAAGGGATGGATACCCACAAAGCACCCCAATATACAGATCAAGATCGACCAGACAACGAGCAAAATAATCGGGTTTTCGATCGCAACCAACCAGAAAACAACAACAATGTCCATACCAAAGAAAACAATCAAGCAAGACCGCATAACACATTCACGGGGCAAGTCAAGACAGGGGCCAAGTGTAGTATCAGATAAATTTCCAGTAATAGAAAAACAGCACTGGACTGGCAACCAAAGAGGATATACCGATGCGGGTTGGACGAAATCAATATACCATAACCAACCACAAGAACAGTTAGGTACAACATCAAACAACAGAAATGGGCAACTCAATCAACAATCAAATTCTTTACCCTGTTCAATCGATCAGCAGAATAGAAGAGAAAAGGCCAAAATTTAGGGTTATTACCAGAACAGATCATACAAGGGCAAAGCAACATCAGGGCAGCAGCATATTCCAAAACAGAAAACCAACCCAACCAAATAGTCATCATATGACACAGAAACCACAATACCAACCGAATACCAGAACCAACAGCCAGCACAGATAGAGGTAACAGGGACACAAATCAGTAAGTGCTGCACCAGTAATGGTAAGAATCGAATAGCACAAACAATTTCAGCAGCCAGTCCACATAAGAAAGGAAAATAGCACCAATTTGCCAACAGAACAAACCGAAATTCGAGAGCACCATTCATAAGGGCAACGACGTACCGATATATGTTCCAATAAGGCTTGGCCATCACTTGCGTCATCGGTACCATAGGTACCAAGTGTACCAAGATCTGCACCAATATTGCCAAAAACACGAACCCACCAGAACCAACCAATCACAATAGCGAGAGAGCCCCAAAAAATATAAACCAAAGAATAATCAATCAACTGCAAAGAACAATCAAGCAAACCAAAGAACAATCAAGCAAACCAAAGAAAAGATAAACCAAACAGGGGCTAGGGTTTACCGAATAGAGCCAAAGGGATAACCGATCGCAACAACAAGACGAGAGGGCACCGGGTTGAGCACAGAGGGGTTTTGGCGAGCCCCGCCGCTAAAAACAACTCCGACCACCTTCCTCTCTCCTTATCAAGATTTACAATGAGAACTGTTCTTATCAGTTAGAAATTTTAAAAATTCTCAGCACATGAGAAGACAAAACAGCAAGGAGAGCGGGGCGGCATGAAGAAGTTTTATAGAGGGGAGTCGGTAGAGTGTGGGTTGGTAGTGTGTGGGCGAAAAGGGCAAGGCAACGGTCCACAACGAGGCGACAGGGGGAATAGAGAGTGTAGCATAGTCATCGGTGCATGTACCGTCAACCGGTCTAGGGTTAGGTGAGTGCGACGGAGAGGTGAGCGAGAGAGAGTCACGAGAGAGAGAAAGAGAGAAGGTGAATCGGGAGGGGGGCGATTCTCGCCAGGAAGTCACAGAGAGGGAAAGGAGAAAACGCGGAGAGAGGGGCCGCGGGACAGGTTTAGGGGTCACCGCCCATAAATGGGAAAGAGACAGATAGGAGTGAGAGAGACAGATTGAGAGAGAGAGACCGGAGAGAGAGAGAGACAGGGATTTGATGGGTATTAAGTGTGGGAGTTAATGAAGAGAGAGAGAGAGGGGGTGGGGATTTTCCGTGGCAAGTTGGAATAGCCAAACGTGTGGCATTTAGCGTTAGTGGAGGGTTTAAGGGTTTTAAATTTAATTAGAGTCGGTTAAGGAATAATTTCTTTTGATCAGGCTGGACTTATATACATATGGTCTCGTTTGGATTTTTAATTTAGTCAAATAAATTCTTATTTAATTTACTTAAACATATCGTATTCTGCTATTTTTCATTTAGGAGTATCTCTAGTCAATTTTCGTTAAATCGTTTCAATTATTCTCATACTTATTTTCATGCTTAATTTTCTTTATTAATTTGAGTTGATAATAATTCATGTATCTACCTACCAGAAGAATTAACTAAATTTCTTCAAGTACGTGTTTATTTATATTTAACCATTTTCATTCCTTTCATTTTCTTGTGTATTTTAAATTAAATGGCATTATTATTATTATTGTTACATATATGTTTATCTCTTTGACATTGCGGGTTTATGATATTTTCTGATTAGTGTTAAATTTGTTTTTATTTATTATCTTAATTATAATTATTTCTTAATTAAATTTTCACGGTTTGACATAAATAATATACATTCAAATAATATTGATACAAAAATATCACATATCATTGTACTCAACATAAATATGTATCAATATTAATTAAACTCCCCCTTAATATGTGACTAATAGAACTATGGGGGTATACAAATAAATTCTTACTCTTTTGATTTAGGAACCCAAACAATATTTATCTTGTTGCCCTTTTTTCTAAATTTGTATTCAGTTAAGATATTACCTAACTTATAATAATAATAATTACACAATGCATTTAAGGGTCTTTAGTCACTACTTTACACAATATGAGAGTTGTAGTGATATTTGAATTTTTGAGCTCGTGTTCTAAATTATTTGATACTATATTCTTATTTCTAGCATTTTGTGTATGACTTATATGGATGTTGGGGAATATCTCTTTGTAACTCATTTTTTTTTAGTCTAATTTTACAACATACATTGAACTTTCAATTCATAAAATCAATCATTATGACTCCCAAATAAATTTTATTTGACCATTGAGGATTAAATATATCCTTATTTTCTTGATAGTAGTCATTGTTCATATTCTTTCTATTTGAATATCTATATTGATATGTATGATTATGTTTTTTTTGTTATATTTTGTCTTTTTCATATTGTCACTTATATATTTTTAATTTTTGAGACTATTCCCCTTTCTCTTTTGGGCTTCTGATGACTTTGGATACCGACGAGGGTAGGGTTTTAACATATCCAAGCCTCATTTTATCATGTGTCTTTCGACCTATATATATCTTTTTGTGATTGTTATCGCGCGCGGCTCTGTGCTTTTAAAATTTGTAATAACATTATGCTACTTGGTTCGGCCGCAAGCGCACGACCTATGTTGGTATAGTAAGGGGTCGATCCGTAGGGAAGGATGTGACTACTGAGTTTACCCTCCTCGGGTTTCTAGATGTGCAAATAAGTAAAAAGGAGAGGGGTTTGTTCAAGGAGTGTTGGTAATAATTATAAAACAGAGAAAATAGAAAACAGTAACTTAATCTTTTTGTGTTTTGGTTTTTATAAAATAATATTTCTTAGGGATATAGGTCAATTCCACTTGGATCTGGACCATACGACCCATATGCATATGCATACGGTTCGTATGGACTCAGACAAGTCACTGCTATTCTTAAAAATTAGTTTCTTCGCTGGTTGCGCGAACTCTAACCAGTCAATTCTAGTCAACAAACCTCAATTTTCGCATGTTGGTCTGTTAGTGTAGCGTGTGGTTGGACGGAGTTTCTAAGTTCACATAAACCTCAACCGTCGTATGTTGGCTTAGATCACTTATTTTGAGTGCATGGTTTCCTATAGGCACGCTCAACCTTTTGGGCATAACCCGATCTACCTACTGTACTTAGAAACCCGATCTGAGCGGGGGTTCAACCTTTTGGGCATAACCCGATCTATCATTTCGAGTCTCAGATCTACCTACTGTACTTAGAAAGAACCCTTGACAAACTACTGAACCTTAGACGGTACAAGAGTCTGGCCTCGGCTCAAGACCTAATCCTTGCAGCTGGACAAGCAGGTCAGACAAACAATTGACAATAATACACAACATAACAATCACAACTATAGATTAAAATAATCTTTAATAAATACTCATGATCCAAATTTCACATCCCAAATCCCTAAAAACTAAAGTGTTTAGCCGCTCATTGCGGCATATAAAAATACGATAAAGATAGAGAACTAAAATAAAAGACATCCTACAGAAGTTATCTAAACAACAGAGAGTACAACAAAAAGAGATAATCAAACTCTGGATGCTGCCCTGTGACAGTCTTTTGCTTCGGTCTCCGTCTTCTCTCGGGACTCCGGGCCTTTGATGTCTCGAACTGCCCTTGAGATTGGCCGACAGCTAGGGTTTGCGAAGGTGGGGTGGAAGAGATGAAGGTGGTGTGCAAATGGTGGCCAAAATGGAGCTCCCCAAAACCCTAGGCTGCTGGCGAATTTATAGGAGAGGGATTGACCAAGTTGGAAGAGAATCGCGGCATTAAATCGTTATCTTCTTTGAAGATTTTTTTTCGGATAGAGACCATACGGCCCGTATGCAGGTGCATACGAGACGTATGCTCTATGTAGATGCGCAAACGACTTCTGTTGGACCCATGGTCCATCGGTTGGCGTGGAAGCTCAATTTGGGACCCGATTCCTCAGTTTTTTAACTTGATATCCCTGAAATAAGTAGCAGGCTAGAGCATAATCAAATCTAAAAATAAATATGCTTATGCAATGAAATAAAACATGAGATTGGGAGTTATGATCTTGTTTTAGGCACAAACAGAGGTGCAAATATGTATATAAATGCGTAACATCAGAGATCCATATTAGTGCTACAACTTAAGTCACTAGATGTCCTCATAGCTCGATTTTTAGTTTGTATATGTTGCACTTAACTTTTAATGAACCTATCTCACTTAGGTGTGACTCATAATTATTTTTTTACTTTTAAGTTCCATAATTTTTGTCTCACCTTCTTTGACCTTAGATTAAACTTCAATAATTTTTGCACTTAATTCCTCAATTGTTCTTTCGTTAATGAGTAAGATCTTATTTGTATCATCAAGCATAGTTTATAACATATTAAAGTTTTGATATTTCACTTTATTATTCAAGGATATACTTGAACATCACTATCATACTCATTACTATCATAAAATATGTTTAAGAATACCTCATTTGTTTGCCTTGATAAGATTAATCCACTCGCTTATTGTTTTGACTCCATCACTTTGTTCTTGGACACTGTTGTGATCTTGTCAATCACGTTTAGAGAGAAATCCTCCTTGACATTCACCACGTGAGCTAGATTTTGTTCTTACTCATCTCCGGACTCTGAGCGGGAATCATTCACCACATTCTCAACCTGATTATTGTCTTCATATATATTAATTAATACATATCATATATCATAGGCATTAGTCCTATCATCAAATAATTATCTCTTTGACTCATCAACCGAGTTGAGAATGTTATTTACTGTATAATTATTATTTTTCTTATTTACTGTATAATTATTATTTTTCTTCATATGAATATCTTATGTGATACAAAAACTTAAGGTGTTTTGAGTTTTCTAAGTTACTATTTTTTAATTTTTAAAAAATCAATTCTAAAAATAATAACAATAATTTAATGTTTGTATAACGTTTTCAACGAGATAATGACTTAGAAAACTCAAAAACATCCTATAAATTTTGGAGACGATTTGATGTACTTTTTGAGTTAGGAGTATGGAATGATTTTCTGTTCCTAGAAGTACGCTAGTTTTACTCTATATAATATTATTTTACTCGTGCATTGCTATGAGTGATTTGCTTTTAAAAATATAAAAATTTAGATTTTCATGAGAAAAAGAAATAAAAAATGAAGATAATTTAATAATTAATATAAATTTCAATCACTGATGTAAAATAAATACATAATTAAGAGGAAATTTAGCATTTAGAATTTAAGAAAAATTAATATTCAGAATTAAAAGTAATTTAAGAAAAAAATAAATTAGAGGTACTTCTTAAATATATAGCATTTCATATAATAAACAGAATTGAAAGGAAATTATAATTTCAACACAAAAGAGCATAGGTATAATAAAATTATTTGATGAATAGCTCAATCTGATGGCTGGTATTAGCTCCGAAAATTTAACAAAAAATCTAAAATATTGCAAGGTCAGAATACTTAGATGCTTAATATATATATATATATTATGTCTATTGTGCTTCTAGTAGCACTTCGGTCGAAACGCTATCAGTCCAAATTTTAATTTAAATAGCTCAATAAAAATTTTATATCATAATCTTATAGAATACTAATTTTTATCGTGTTTAGAATTAATTTACTGTACTTAATGATTTTTGAAAGATAACCCTAAAATAATAAAATTTATATGTCAAAAATATTTATTTTCTAAAAATCATTAAATATAGTAAACTAACTTCAAACACGATAAAATTTAGTATTCTACAAAATTATGATATAATTTTTTTATTGAGCTACTTAAATTAAAATTTAGAATGATAGCGTTTAGGCTGAAGTGGTACTGAAAGTACAATAGATAAATTTTCTATATATGTATATAGCTTAATTTTGAACAACACAACGATCTTTAGAATAAAGACGAGGTGAGTCGGGAGAGATCAGTTGCAAGGGCTTAGAATACGCTATTCATGCTGCGCCTACACAAGGGCATTTAGGGGAGTGTCCTAGAGACTGAAACACCGAGAAAGTTGGGTTTATCACTTTATTCCATCCCCTTTCTTCTAAACTGGAGAACGCAACGTAAGAGTTGGGTGTCTATGATCTGTACTACTTCCCTTTTGTTCCTTTTCCTCTGATTTCACGGATTTGTCCCAACTTCTTCCATTTTAAGCTACTTTTTATGCAATCCAAATTTCACACTCAATTTGTAGCTCATATCATTTATTCCAAATGTGCCAACATTGTAGTGATACTTTTTCCCCTCTGTAGCTTAATTTGACAGGTGTCCTGCATGGAGTGAGTTTTCTTAACCCCGTTCCTCAAATTAATTACCAGCATCCAGTGGTCAGAATGGGTGCTCTCTGTGTAAAAGCCATAACTTGGATTTGACTTCAAAATTTCTGATGGAGCATGTAATTTCCCATCCCCATTTTCCTAATTTTAGTCATTTTTGGGTTCCCTGAACATCTAGTCGTAAAGTTGGCGTGCTGCCAAACATGAAACATTTTTTTTCTACTTCTAAATTTTCTGAAGTTTTTATTTGCATCTTCAAATCATTTGGAGATAAAAAAAAAAAAGGCCATCTTCTCGGCCAAAATTACCATTCTTATTATTTCTAAAAGAGGTTAAATTTAGAAAACTAGATTGAAAGATACCTTAGCCAATACGTCATCCAATATTTCAAAGAAGTTGCGATCCTTTCTATACAATAGGAAGTCGGATCAACCAATTTTGAGCCAGCCTGATTGGCTGGAGGCATCAAGAAAGGAACTAGGATGGGTGCCTCGGCCTTCAGAGGCTTAATCAATTGTTTTGGTGGAATTAGAAAGCGATCCCATAAAGAACAAGGTTTGCTTGGAATCAAATTATATAATCAATTCTTTTTTCTTTTCTTTTTTTTTTGTTTGGTTTACCTCCGGAGATCACAGCGGCATGTTTCCTAAGCTTGTTCGATTCTGAATCACGAAATGAAAGACGGATGTTGATTTATGTTCTTCATGTAATTTTATTTTGTCAGGCTCGTCAAGCAGCTTGGAGGAGACATTCTTTGATACAATCGCTCTTACTGATTCTGACGATGAATTCCATAGCATACACGACGGTATGTGATAATTATGCACTTGTTTGTTCTTGCTTTTGCTAAATGTGCATCTGAAAGTTTCAATCAAAATAAGAGCAATAGCCAATGGTTGATTTGTCATAACACTTATAGACTCCTTTTCGTTGAATGGCTTCGAGACTGACCCCACACGAAATGCTGACCAAGGCCAAAAGCATCAGAAGTCTGGACAGCAAGGGAAGGTCACTTCAATCAATTCCACTGATGGAACAGATTCAACAATAGATGATGACAGGAGAGAAGAAGAGGAAGGGAGGTTGATGAATAATTGTGGTTTGTTACCTAACAATTCCCTGTCATGCCTTGCCTCAACAGTTGCAGAGTCAACCGATAAAAAGAGGCCTCTAGGTAACTCTAATAAAATAATAACTTCAATAAAAGTCCCTTTCAAGCGCAATTCTGGGGAAGGCCACAACAAATGTAAGTGCCAAAGATTATAATTAATCAAATAAGTAAATAATCAAAAGTGAACATAACAAGGCTTGGAGCAAAGCAACGCCAATCATGGTAGTAGCAAGAATTTAAATCCGTCCTTACTGAGAGAGCAGTAAGAGGTTTGTTGGGGACAAAGTGTCCCACAGCAGGAACATTGTAAGACTGATATGGAAAATGTCTTTCTTGGTCTGGCATTCTTTCTTTTTTTAATTTAACTGGTACCTTTTGTTAATTTTGGTTTTAGATTTTAATTGGGTACTTTAGATTTTAATTGGGTACTTAATGGATTGGTTGTTTTAATGCCAGTATGCACAGAGACATACCTAGAGAGGCCACTTGGGGGATCTCAAGTGCAGTTGTGCCCCGTGGAGAAGCAAATGCTCGACAGCTGGTCCCCCGTGAACCCTTCTATATTCCGTGTGCGTGGAGGTAACTACATGAGGTATGTATACACCTTGTTTGCAATGATATGTGGATATGTATTGCAAAAACAGTTATTCATGCATATGCACCATGTTAGCAACAATACATGGATATGTATCCACGATAACTATTCATGCATTTTTCTTCTTCTCTTGCATGTGTGAAGGGATAAAAAGAAAGATTTTGCCCCAAATTATGCAGCATTTTATCCTTTTGGAGTAGATGTGTACTTGTCTCCACACAAAGTTAATCATATTTCTCGGTTTGTGGAGCTCCCTGATATGGGTACCTCTAGCAATTTTCCACCTCTCCTTGTAGTGAATGTACAGGTACACGCATCTCTCAAATTTGCGAAAGAAGAGGAATTTATATCTAGCACCAAGTTTGAGTAGAATCAACAAAAAATAATACAAAGTTATGTTAAATACCTGAAATGATCCCTAATGAATGCATTTTAACTAAATTATGTTTTCTTGTTTGGGGTTGAAACATTTCCTGATTGGTCCTTGTGATACTTCTTGATTAGCCAGAAAGATCCATTTCTGACACATACAGGCTGAAAGTTGCCTACCAGTCCAGATAGATAGTGAAAGAACTTATGAGTGTATATTGTTTTGTAGGTTCCTCTCTATCCGGCTTCACTTTTTCAAAATGAAACCGATGGTGAAGGGTTTAACATTGTCATGTACTTCAAGCTCTCTGAAAGTTACTCCAAAGAGCTCCCATCCTTTTTTCTTGAACACATTAGAGTAAGATTTATATTAGTTGCTCTATTTTTTCAAGTATTTGTGTGAACATATTTAAGACCCAGGCTTTTATCAAGGAATTACTTTGATGACCTTATATCTCTCATCTCTTAATACTAAGAGAGAATTACCCAAGTATTCCGTGTATTTCATACATGAAATGTTTATTTTTATAGCTTTCTACTGCATTAATAATTGAAGGTTGTGTATCTTGGTTTGTTTCTAATCATTATGGTTTTACATCCACAAGTTGTTTCTTATTTTTTTCCTTTGTGCCTTTTTTCTTTTAAAAAGATGGCTATCCGCAGACAGCTGTTTGCTACGGACATTCATGATTGGAATTTTCTTTTTTGTAGTAAACTTCCGTCTCTTAATCATTGGATGCTATTTTTTTTGTTTTTTGTTTTAAAACAGAGGTTAATAGAAGATGATGTAGAGAAGATAAATGCGTTTCCTATAGAGGTAACCCAACCATTTAGGGAGCGGTTAAAAATTCTTGGCCGGGTCGGAAATTTGGATGAAGTCCCTTTGAGTACAGCTGAAAGAAAGCTGATGCACGCATACAATGAGAAACCGGTGCTCTCCCGTCCACAGCATGAGTTTTACTTGGTACAGAGCTTCTTCCTTGTTCATTCATGATTGGATTTTTACTCAGTTTACCATTTTTTTAAGAAGTGAAGAAAGGAGAACAAAGAACGAATCGGTAACAACTGCTGTGACTGCTAAGATTTAAAAAGAAAAAAAAAATGGAAGAATCGGTAACAACTGCTGTGACTGCTAAGATTTAAAAAAAAAATGGAAGGATAATCCTAGAGGTGGCAGAACCCGACCCGATTCGAGAAACCCATCCGACCCGTTCTGACCCGATACAACTCAAAACCCGAAATAACCCGACACCGAACAACCTGATACCCGACCCGACCTGATACGACCCGATACCCAAAATGACCCGACACTAGATGACCCAATACCCGACCCGAAACTCGAAATGACCCAACGCTAAATGACCCGATACCCGACCCGACCCGTCCTAATATGAGCTGAAACCTGAAATGACCCGATACCCGACCCGACCCGATACGACCCGACAGTAAAATTTTCATAATTATGGTTAGAGTTTGGATGAATTATGAAAATATTATTTTTAGGCTCTAGCTCACGCAATTGGAGACTCAGACGTGACCTCCGTGGGTCCCGCACAAATATCAAATAATTTGAATAATTTAATTATTATTATGAATAATAATTTATTTAATTTAAATAATAAAGTTAATATTAACTATGGTATCTATCAAATATTTTTCTATCAATAACTCAACATATCGTTCAAATAAAATTTATATTGTATGGATGACGAGGAATTGAGGATTGAGGAGATAAATACAAAAGAGTTTAATTCAATTGAAATTAAGGTGAAACCTACATGACTCAAACATACATCATTTAGAAATTCAATCTGATCTGATTTATCCGGCCTGATTAGATCAGACACACAGATGGTGAAATTTGATTTGATCTGATCCGATCTAGTCTGATATGATTCAAAATCTGAAATGAACCGACACTAGATGACTCGATAACCAACCCGACCTGACCTGATATGATCTGAAACCCAAAATGATCCGAACTAGATGACCCGATAACTGACCCGACCAGACTCGATACGATCCGAATCCCGAAATAACCCAACACTAGATGATCCGATAATCGACCTGACCCGACCTGATACGACCCGAAATCCAAAATAACCCGACACTAGATGACCCGATAACCGACCCGACCCGACCTGATACGACCCGAAACTTGAAACGACCCGACACTAGAAGACCCGATACTCGACCCGACCCGACCCGACCATACCCGTGACCTGATAATCTTACTGAGTCAAATTGACCCTACTCGATCCGAACCCGAACCCGAACTTGAACCCGAACCCGCCCGACCCGTCCGATTGCCACCTCTAGATAATCCATTGAATCTAAGCAATGGGCAAAGTTTTTTTGGATCTCTGAATGCAAGTTTGCATATAATCAGCAGAATTTCTTGTTACAACCAACCTGATGACCAGTTAATTTGTGGAACAGGGAGATAACTACTTTGAGATAGATTTGGATATGCATAGATTTAGCTACATCTTCCGCAAAGGTTTTGAATCTTTTCTAGACAGGCTCAAATTGTGCGTGATTGATTTCGGCTTAACCATTCAGGTACCAGTTCTCATGCAAGTATCCTGTGGTATACAACTAAAAGTCAAGAAAGCTGTGTTGGGAAATTGTATACTGATTGATTGCTTTATTGCAGGGGAGCAAACCAGAAGAACTACCAGAGCAGATATTATGTTGTGTGAGATTGAATGGAATTGATTACACAAATTACCAGCAGCTTCAGTGCATGACAGTTGACAATGTACAGAGACTGCCATGAATATGATCATTTTTTTTGTAGTAAATCTGCCTAGAAAAAGGAATCAGAAAAATGTAGTCGAGAGATATATGCATATCTACATACATATACATAATTTATTAATCGGCCCATTGATGTACATGACATGTGGCTCGTTCATAGTAATATATATTTATTTGAGCTAATTATTTATTGCCCATAACTGATTAATCCACTGGAACGCTATAATTATTTGCTCAAGTGGCCGACTAATATTAGCTCCACTTGCAAACCCATCCATATAATTGAACACAAATAATGTTAGCTTGTCAATTTGTAATGTATATATAAATAAGTAGTTGATGTATTATAATCATATTAATTAGAATAAAATAACTAAGTAATTTTGGCGGCTCCGGTGAGGAATGTCTTCTCTTGTATCCTATCAAAGAACAGAATTACCTCCTTACACTTGTTAAGTTGAGACTCCAATCGTCAGAAGTTAGTCCTATGTCATTATTCTTGTTTTATCTGCTCCTAACCCTCTGATGTTCCAAGACAATGAACTAAACTTGCTAGTGTTTGTGAAAGACATGGAAAAGGAGAAAGAAAAAAAAAACAATCAAAATTAATTTAAAACCTAAACAGTTGCTACTATAAGTAATTGTCTTCTTAATTTTCCTCAGTTTCTATTTCTGCCCCCCCCCCCCCCCCTGACATCATTGTTGGTCCCTTCTCCAATAAGGCCCGCTTCTTCAGTTGATGTGATGTGGCAGACACCGACATATCTTCCCTCTGACCCAAATCTGGCTCAAAACTTGATGTGTCATAGAAGTTTGAGCAGTTGCTGGGATTATATGCGACTGCCAAGCGTCTGGGGGACTTGTTTCACCCTTCCCTTAACCCGCTTCGCTCAAAGCCATAGTCTTCTCCCTCTCTCTCTCTCTCTCTCCTCTCTCTCTCTCTCTCTAGCACCTTGACTGTGTGTTTAGCGTGGAAGAATTCCCCCCTCTCTCTCGCTCACTTCATTTAATTTCCATCTCTCAATTTAATTTACTGGTAGTGCTGTACTGGTAAACTACTGCAGCCAACTATCATATATAATTTATGGATAATTATTCACTGAATTTCTCTCATCTTTCAGGACAGATCCAAGCACTTCATCAGTTAAGGCACTGGATCACAAACATTCTATTAGCGTTATTATACCACCAATAATATGCTACTAGTCTTTCCCTGCTCTTTTCATTTTTTTTTTTAATTTAGCCATTTTCTTCATATATTTTGTTCAGTTCCATGTGAAATGATCTCAAGTACGCATACGTCGCTCTTTTTTATTTAGAGTTGCTATATCTCAAAAAAAAAATAAAGGAAAAATTGGAAGGAACCAGCGGTTCTCCTAACCTATTTCGTTTGGTGTTTTACAATTGTAAAAAATCAAATTTATATACATCATGTTGGAGAAACTGAATTCTCCACCTTCATACTCAGCATATAAATTAAAACAAATATTCCTATTCGAAACCCTTTGTACAATTTGAAGCTCCTGTATGCTGAAGATATTAAAAGCTAAAATGGATCCTACTAATGGATTCTCCATTTATCATTATTCGCTGTTGTTATGTTATACTTAAACTATCACTTACAGTTACAGTTACACCAGAAGGGGTTCTACTAAAGGGATGGGGCATCTATGTTGGAGATCCATAGTGTGTGTCACCACAACTGAAATGAAAGCACAGACCAATGGAACTAGCCCCAGTCCTAGTCTGGTAATTGAACGAGTTATTCCCAATATACAGTTGCTTTCCACATCTGAAGTAACTGCATACACCAAAAAAGTTTTTTTTTTTTGCGTTTCAATTTTAATTGATTTCTAACAATCAAGAAGGACATAAAGCTCAATAAATTGTCTAAATGTGAATACAAGGATCAGTTTTACTAATTTCTATAACAATAAATAATAATAGCTATCAGTCTATCAGAGTGGAGAAGAATGCTAGCAAGACCATGATTTTTTATAATAATCATATTTAATTTCTAATTTTAATAACAAAAATGATGGTGACGCTTTACAAACGTTCCAATTCCACTAGTGATTTGTGCAAAGACGCCAGCATTTTTCTTTTCTTTTTTAATTATTCAGTTACTTTAAAAAAATACAATACTAATGGGAGTGGCGTTCTCCCACCCGCAGACAAAAAATCAAGTAGCAAAGTTGTCTAAACATTGAAAGATAATATAAGATAAAAAAAAAACATCACTCCCACCGACATCTTTGCACAAAATGCCAGTGAGATTGGTGCATTTGTACAGCATCAGTTAGAATGGTGCGCTATCATTTTTATTATTAAAATTTTAATTAACTAATATTTATTATTAAAATTAAAAATTAATTACTTATTATTATAAAAAATCACGGCTAGCAAGAAGTTTCAAGTTACCAGCATTTACTTGGGCACCGTTGTGTACGTTTTAGTTCCACGAAGAAATCCATACATATATGACTATGGACTTTAAATCATTATGACCAAACAAACTCTAGGATTTCAGTATCAGCACCAATAGCATCCATATGAACAATGGAAACTGGATCCAGGGTGCGGACCCCACTTTTAGCATTGGAAGAATAACAAGACTAAATGGAAAAACCCCAAAAAGAAAGGAAATGATCTCATCAGCGCCAACAGAGAACAGTACTGCTAAGTGTGCCAGGACAAAAAAGTTGTTACCTTGGTATGACTCCAGAACATACAATGCAAGACCACATGAGAGCTTGTCAGCAAAACTAAGGGAGCCGTACACAAAGGCGCACCCACTGAGATCCTCTCCGACCAGAGTACTCTCCATGCTAATTGCTGTCACCTGTAATTACAACAACAAAATCACAAACTAGAAATTAAAAAAAATGATAGCTAATTGGATTTCATTTGATATGTTCTGGTGCTTCAATTCTTATTCTTTATAAAAAGAGCTTGAAAAATATAGTAAGTGTTATCTATCACTGCAAGGAATTTGGACCATTGGATTAAGTGATTATTTTATCAGCTCCGTTGATAAAAAAAACCTCTTTATGTAATTCTTGCATTTGTACTTGAAATGGTTAAGAAAATAAAGCCAATTATTATTTACCGATGCCTCATAGAGTGGAAAACTGAAATTGTGTTTTATTTAATAACTGAAAAGCCTATATAATAGATAGAAAAGTCATAAATCAAAATCTCTAATTGGTACTCATAAATACTTGCTATATTTCAACACTCTCTTTCAAGATGGGCTTGAGATATCCATCAAGTTTATCCTGTCACATAACCTAACTAGATCTATTGAACTAATTTTCAGTAACTACATGATTCAGCTCCAATAGTTCACTCTCCATCTTTTCTTTTATGAAGAACATATCGATCTCCACATACTTGGTTTTGTCATGCTACACAGGATTGTTGGCAATGTTATCGCTGACTTGTTATCGCACCAAACTTTATTTTTGCTCTGTAATTCAACTCGAGATCTTCTAATAATCTTTTGGCCACAACATCTTAGCAACTCCTAATGTCAGTCTTGTACTCAGTTTCTATCGTCGATCTCGCAACAACTGGCTACTTCTTGTTCTGTCAGGAGACCAAGTTGCCCCCCCCCCCCTATGAACATGCGGTAACCAGATGTTGACCTCCTATCATCTTAGCAACTAGCCCAGTAAGAGCCACAATAGCCCTCAATGTTTATGTGTTCATTCTTCCTAAAAATCAGGCACTTCCCTGATGTACTTTTTAAGTACCTTAAAATGTGATATATTACGTTTATATAGCCCTTCCTAGAGTTATGCATATAGCGGCTCAACACGCTTACTACAAATGAGATATCGAGACGAGTGTAACTCAAATAAATCAATCTTCCTACCAATCTCTAGTACCTCTTATGATCAACTTGTTCTCTCATATCTATACTTATATTGGCATTCACATCAATTGGAGAAATTACAGATTTGTAACCTAACATGTCTGTCTCTATGAGCAAGTCTAATATATACTTTCTTTGAGATAGGACAATCCCCTCTACTCCACAAGCTACCTCAATCACAAAAAAATACCTAAGTTGTTCCAGATTTTTTCCCTCAAATTCATTCCCCAATCTTGCCTTCAACTGTGCAATTTCTCTCTCATCATCCCAAGTAATGATCATATCGTCGACATACACAACCAGTATAGTGATGTAACTACCATATTGTCGAGAGAATACCATGTGATCTACAT
Organism: Schoenoplectus tabernaemontani; assembly: GCA_037127355.1. NCBI lineage: Eukaryota > Viridiplantae > Streptophyta > Magnoliopsida > Poales > Cyperaceae > Schoenoplectus > Schoenoplectus tabernaemontani. Next base: position 144,742 of record CM073744.1, on the reverse strand, counting down.
TAATTTGCTGATAGCTCAGGCCTATCATAACCTTTCTGAACCTATCAAACCAAACCCAAGGAGATTGTTTAAGCGACTTCTTGAGCATGCATACCTTACCAACTGTTTGGGTTGTGTCAAAGCCCGAGGGAATCTCCATGTAAACCTCCTCCAACTAATCCTCGTGAACAAATACATTTTTCACATTGAGTTGGTGTAGCTTTCACCCACCATTCACGACCAAAGAAACCAATGTCCTCATTGTGCTCATCTTCGACATCGGTGCAAATGTTTCATCATAGTCAATATCACACATCTGGTTGTACTCTTTGGCCACCAATTGTGTTTTGTACCGCTCGATCTTCCCTTCTTAGTTCTGCTTCACTATGAAGACTCATTTGCATCCAATAGCTTTCTTTTCATATGGTAGTGACATAAGCTCTCATGTCTTGTTCTTATCAAGGGCCCTAAGTTCTTCTAGTATAGCAGTTTTTCACTTTGGATCCACCTTAGCGTCCTGCTAACACTTAGGTAAAGTGACAAAGTCCAAAGATACAATGAATGCTCCATGTGTAAGGGGTATGTTAGAGTATGAGACAAACTACGCGATATATGTGGAAAATCATAACGATCAGGAGGAAGTCCCGCATTTGCGAGATGTCTTCCTTAATGCCACGGGAGATGGAGAAGGAAGAGAAATCATATCACCTGTGTATTATGAGTCTAAGGATGGTGAAGATATCTCAAGAGTCGAGATAAACAAAGATAAGGGACTTGACGGCACGAATGGCACTATAAGCATTGGTGCCTCATTTTGCTTCTTCCTCCTTTCATACATATATCTCACCTCCCCCTGAATTCGAGTCCCAACACATACAAGCTCCTTTTTTTCTTCATTATTCTCTTGTTCCTCAATCGATGAAGGAATTGACAAAAGAATCGATCCCACATTTACCAACATCTCACAATTCTCCCCCTCTCGCTCTATACCTGCAGTATCGACCGAGTCACCAAAGGGTGAAGACACCTCCAATGTATAATAAGGCTCGAACTCTCGAAACTGTGCATACATGCTCACAAACAACTGTTTCTCTACTGGGCTCCAACATACCCCTTTTGAATAGTCGAATATCCCACAAACACACACTTCACGCCTCTAGGATCAAGCTTCCCTATAAATGGTCTGTTATCCTTCACAAAACACATACAACCGAACACCTTTAATGGAAGGATCTCACCATTATCTCCCTTTAACATTTCACATGGAGACTCTCACTCTAATACTCTTAAAGACACTCTATTGATCAATTGAGCGGCAGTCAAAACTGCTTGTCCCCACAACTATTTTGGGACATTTATGGAGATCATTATGCCTCTAACTACCTCTAGGAGATATCTATTCTTCCTTTATGCTACTCTATTTTGAGCCAGTGTGTATAGACATATAGTCTGATGATATATTCCTTGAGCTGATAAGTATTATCTAAATGTTCTACTGTCCCATATTGAGTTTGAATAGACCTATGAAATCTTTTAAGCAATCAAACACCTCATTCTTATTCTTCATCAAATATACCTAAGTAACACGAGAAAAACAATCAATGAAGATTACAAAATATCTATTACCATGCATAGAATGCGTGGAACAAGGTCCCCAAATATCAGAATGAATCAGATCAAAAACACAAAAACTCCTATGACCAGAACTAACATACGAACTTCTAGTAAGTTTACCAAACTCACATGCATTACATACAAGCTTCGATTTATCAACTTTTTCAAACAAACCTGGATATAGCCTACTCAAAACATTAAAAGAAGGATGTCCCATCCGCTGGTGATGGAGCATCAACAACTTCTCAACACTCATCTCAGATCCTCCTACTCCTACCTTTTGTACTATAGATATCAATTATAAGTCTATTTCCTCACACTTCAAGTCTTCAGTTTGTCCCCTGCTCCTGAAAAATCATCTTGGGAATATCAAAAGTAGCGACACATTTTAGTTGGAGTATAATGACACTAATGGATAATAGACTTACTGAAAATGAAGGAGCATGCAAAACATTAAACAAAGTCACGAACCAGTTTACTGTACCTTTACCAACCACAGGCTGTGTTGTACCATCAACGGCCTGGATGCTTTCTAGCATTGATAGGTGTTTAAGAAGAAAACTCACTAGCATTATCTATTACATGTCGAGATGCATCAGAATCTACTATCCAATATGATGATCTAGATGTGAATATAGAGGCAAGAACATGTGTGTTACCAGTACCTTTGGTCGAATGAACATAAGTAGCAGTATTACCCCTGAGGAATGACGAGGTGGATGCATCCTCTCTGTCACCTGTTGCTCTCTGCATCTCCAAGAGAGCCCGATCATCTTCAGTAAATACTACCCCAACTTCTATTTCTTATGCTACCATCAGATTTGCTCGGTAACCTCCTCTTCCACCTCTTCGACCTTCACGGCCTCCAATTTGTCCACGCCCACCTATCTCTCTCCTTGGGTGACTTAGGACAAGTCTTGCACAAGTGGCCCACTTCTCCGTAGTTATAGCAATTTTGAGTCTCCCCTTAAACCCCTGTTATACCTGAGTTTGAGACAATCAATGCTGAGTGCATCCCTCCATCTCCTTTAGCCTCTAAATGTAATTTTATGCGACTCTCCTCTTGTATCATAGCTGCAATAGCCTCGTCTAGTGAAGGGATCCTCACCTTAGCTAGTAACACCACACTTCTCTGCTCAAAAGCTGGATTCAACCCTCTTAGAAAGTGCATGGTTTTTCTCTGCGCGTCACGCTCCCCTCTCTGGCACTCAGGATCAAGTCTGCCCACAATCGCTCTAGATTTGTGGCATACTTTTGGATCGACCTATCTCCCTGTACTATTGTTTTTATCTCACGCTCGATCTGAAACACCTTCATGTTGTTCTCAGCTCTGCATAGATCCTTCTCAACTTAGTCCAGATGTCCTTCACGCTCTAAATGTCATCCACCGTGACCGCAATCGATGGTACCATAAAGTTGAGAAACCATGTATACAACAACATGTGTGTGGTCTTCCACTCGTTCCACCAGACAGTGTCTTGACTCGGCTTCTCCCATGAGAAATCCCTCCAGGTTTCTTCCGGCTAAAGCACTTTTGAACCGACGCGACCAACTCAGATATGTGGCTAGTCCATCAAATTTTAAATCCATAGGTGGGAGATCTAACTTCACGGGTTGTGAATGTGTCGAGACCTCGGCTCCTTTCGACATCCTCATGAGCTCGAACAACATCCTCACATCTTCTGGATCCAATTTTGCAATAAGTTTCTCCATTGAACCACCTTGTGCCTCCATCAACCCCACTTGAAATCTCCTCACACTTTTGAAAAATCAAACACCTTTTTTCAGTTCTTACAGAGACGCCTTACAATATTTTTTTAACTAATCATGCCTAAACGTATACAAGAGAGAAACAGAGAAGTGGGGCGACAGCGGCAGCGACGATGGTGGCAATGGTACCGGCCTGGAGAGACGGCGGTTACTGTAGCGATTTTTTTCCTATGTGGCGGTTGCCCTAATAAGTATTGGCTCTGATACCAAGTTGAAAATTGAAATTGCGTTTTATTCAATAACTGAGAAGTCTATTATATAGACGTACAATGAAGTACAATAAAAAAGTCATAAATCAAAAATCTCTGATTGATACTCATCAATACTTGTTATATCTAATTGATACTCATAAATACTTACTATATTTCAATACATAGTAGTTAGTTTAATTATCTCATGTAAACACTTCACAGTAGTTAATATTTTAATTAAAGTTTTTCTTTGTCAAATATTATTGATTGATGCTCAAAGTTCAAATTATGAACTATTTTAAAGAATAAGATATTAAGATCTTATTTGATTATTATTATTTTATAATTTTAAAGAAACCAGCAGCATGACACAGGCACTATACTAGTAATTATAAAGATTTGAAGTGGACAAAAAGATGTTTTGAGTTCATGCGTGCATAAAAAAATTGCCATTCATAAAAGCAGTTCAAGCAATCGCCAGAAATGATATTAGTCGATTTAAAATGTATGACAAGTGCGATTAGTCTTGTTACCAACTTTTTTCCAGCATAGTAGTTTACTGTAGTGGGAAAAAAATGTTAAGAAGATGTGGAACTCACTGTCATCAAAGCATTAGCAGCTCCAATGATTACTGACAAAGCATACATAAAGTACTGCAATGTGCTCGGTAAAATAAAAATACCAGCACCAGAAAACACCCAAAGTACTGCTCCTATTGTGAAGAAGTTCTTAATCCGCCAACTCGACCATCTCATCTCCTGCAAACAGTAGAAACAACAACTTTGGTGCTATATAAGAAAAGGAAGCAGTTTCCAATACAAATTCAAAAACTAAGATGGGTCGGTAATTAAAACATATACCTGTAGAATGACAGATACGATAAAGCTAGAGACATAAATAAGTGCTGGAACCTAATAAATAAATAAAAAAATCAGCATCAACTGTGTTGATTTATTAGAAGCAATTGACTGGTACTAAATAAAAAGCTCACGGTGGCCTTAGAAGATTGACCCATTCCCAAGTCATTGATAACGTAAAAAGCAAGAAGTGACTGGAGCCCAAAAAAAGAAAAGACATAGTTAGTATCTATTTTTGACACTCATATGGTTAAATAGGTTGGACAATCAGTGAAGTTTAGATAATTGTGGAGCTAATAAAATATTAAAACCTGTGAAACGTTAGTAACCAATCGAGTCAGCATGTAGACTAGAGCAACTTGGTAGTATAAAGCCTTCTTAAACCAGTGAGCCCATGAAATTCTAGACATATTCTTAGATTGTATCTGCTGTCCTAACCTATAAAATGAGAAAGTTATAAATCAACAACATCCAACTTTACAAATAACCTTGAACGGCGGCTGCTCATTAATGATTATTACCTAGAACGAATCGTCTGGCATTTGTTTCAGCATTGGATAGGGTTTCTAATGTTTAGTTCTTCTTGATTTTTGGCATTGGATCAGAATTTCTATGCAATCTGAGCACACATATTGTTCTGGGCTCTTTTTTGGTTCAGTCAATCAATTCTTTCAGATTGCTTTTGGTTTGGTTTCTGATTGTTGCACCTGCTCTTGTAACAGTATAATTTATCATATATAGTAGACAGGTTCTTCTCTGTCTAGAATTGTGTATAACCATATAGTAAAATTAAGTGGTGTGATATATCTTGCCACTTTTCTCTAAAAAAACGTGGTGTGACATATAGATTAGATTGGTTCTGTCTTCTGAACTTTTGATAACATCCTATTGGTGGATGACAGTTTTAGAAGCCTTGTAAAATTTTATTTAGTGCAAAATGTTGATAATTTACAAAATGTAGTACAATTGTGAAATGAAAGATTATTAGATTGTTGTTTAGAGGCCAAGTGGAGACAACTTACTGGGGTTCTTTTGTCCCGATGAGAAAGACAACCACGAAGCAACAACCCAAAAATATAGATAAATAGGCAATCCAACGATACTGTTCATATTACAAAAAAATTTAAGTAATAGGTTATGACGTGCTAAGGACATCAATAATATAAATTGATTCTGTGTAATTGAAGTTGAACCAAAATAAAGAGATGCATGAAGTTAAAAGAAGTCAGTACCTGTAAGATTATATTAACTGATTCTGTGTTATTGAATACAGTAAACACAGATAAAGCAATTGCATACAGGCTCAGGTTTGCGACCTTCAGAAAAAAAAAATAGCAAGTCACAAAACTGGACAATAAAACCTTGTGCATTTCAGAAGGAAACAAACTGTTTGGATAATTATTCCAGAACAGTGAAAGTTGTTAACATTTGACTACCAAGTATTTAGAATATATATTGAAATTTCCAAGTATTTAGAACATAGATTTCTTTGTATTGTTCTTTCTTTCTTAACTCATGCACCAAACATATTGTTTGGTAAAGGTGAGAGAACCGATTTAATAACACCAAATTAAATTTTGCAGAGCGACAAAAATCTGATGTTGCTGCCAAAATTGGGAACATAAATTAGACAATTACCATTGTGAAGGCGTTGCGACAACTCGCAAGAGAAATCCGACTTGTTGGATTTAATGTAATACAATTCACCATTGCCCTACATAATGCATTGAAATTGAAGTAAAAACATACAAGCAAATTTGTTTAAAATTGGGATCTGCAATATTGCAAGTATTGAGAAAATGGTATGGTTGGAGTGAAGGGAAAAGCATAATACTTAAGGTTACAGTATATGGACATCAATTTCGGAGTGTAAGAAAAGCAAAATCATTTTTATGTTCATGAAAAAAGTGGGATAATGGTAGGGGAAATTATTAAGTAAAGAAGGTAAAGTACATGTGGGAGACTTGGGTAATAGCCCAGCCGACATTAAAAATGGCGGCAAAAACACTGTATCCAATTGTTTCAAGTGCAGATGAATCGGACTTGAGAAGTTGACATGGAACGCATCCACCAAAAACTGAAGAAAATGAGACGGCCACCAACACAGACCCACCGGCATGCCACAGCTTAAAATGCCCAAATCTATCTATCTGCAGGTGCCATGGATAGTTTTAATTTAGTGTTGAGAAGTGGGAAGCACCTAATCATACAAGTTATATAAATTTGAGAAATAAGGCCAAAAAGGTTAGTGTACCAACTCTCCGACGAATATGGTTGCGAAGGCATCAGCAACTTGGCCAGAAAGCATGACAATTGCGGCATCTCTAGAAAGAAAGCAGGGATGGAATTATTGAGTTTGTAAAAGGAGATGGCAATGGGGCAAAAAAAGGAGGAGGGGGAGGAGGAGGAATTAGCAACCTGGGAGTGAGGCCGACATCAGTGAGGAATAAGAGGAGATAAGTAAACCAGCACGAGGAGGTGATATCATTGAGCATGTGACCGGAGCCGTAGGAGAGGATGGAGGACCTGGGCAAAGGGTCGGTGTTGGGTTGCTCACTGGGTGAGTGGGTGATTGTTCCATGGACCATAATTAATGAATTAATTAATGAATTGATTAATGAAGCCTGGCTGTGTGTCTTGACTTGAGCTTACTCTGTTACATGAAAAGGAATTAAATGATGGACATCACATCAGGACATGGTTGATCGTTGGTTGAGTACCTTGTTGACCCTCCTGAGACGGTCCTTCTTGACCCTCCTGACCTTCCTTCCTGGAGAGAAACGCAATTCACGATAGAAAAGAAGAGAGAGAGAGAGAGAGAGAGAGAGAGAGAGAGAGAGAGAGAGATGTGATACCTACACCTGGGGCGCGAGGAGAGGAGACGAGAGGAGCCGAGGAAAGGAGAAGAACAAATGTGTCTGATACTCTGATTCAATTCATTGGGATTGAGGATTCGATTTGTGTGGGGCCAAATGTTTGCAAGTGTTTCAAAGTTCTATCTGAATTCTGAACTCTGAAGTGATGGAGGGGGCGGCCGAACTGATGGACTCCAAGTCTCCAACACGCAACGCAAAAGAAATCCAAGTATTTATATAAATAATAATATATTGCATCTGACAAGCACTATGGACCATGTAACGTGTATAACAACAGTATCCACGAAAGTCGAAAGTGCATCCATTGGTTTGGTTGCATCGCACAAGCATACAAGCATGTTCCTGTTGCTTTAATTTTATGGGTCTTCACTCTTGAATCAATCTCCATTTTTGGAACAAGATTCAATGCATCAGAACTGTAGTAGCCACAGACACAGATGAAGGAAAGGCCAACTAGACGATTGATTTGTGATTTGTTAGGAGAGCAGCAAACCCACCACAACACGATTAATTAATTGATTACATTTACAAGCAACTGATAACCACCCACCTCCATGAATGACATGCATCTTACCAGAAAACAAAAACAAAAACAAAAAAAGAGGCAGCAAAGCACAACACAAGTACACAACAAACATACAAACAGAAAAGAAGAGTTCGTTCCACTGAAAGGGTGTACATCTTTACCAGAACAATCAAACAGTATAATAATCATAACCATCAGGCGCAAAAGGTAGTTCAAAATTACAGCTAAAAAATGACCCGACATAAACCTACATCCCCCCCCCCCCACACACACACAAACGCATCGCCCACTCTCGCAGCACTACTCTACTACTGTAGCCTAATAATCAAACCCCAAAAAATTAAAGGTCCCCAGAACATGCAAAGAAATGGATGGAAGCGAAGAAATGAAAAGCCCAAGAAAAGCAAAAAACGCCCTTGGCGCCTCTCTTATGCCCCACACAAAACCAATCCCCATCCACACTCCCAAGTGCCACAGCATTAATGCATTCATTAATTTCCCTTTATTATATCATGTGAGAGATCAGACCCCAATGACCAAGAAACAAGAAAAAAGGGAGAGATTGAGACAACATTTGACAACGACACTACAATGACCAAAGCATGCACCAACAACAACCAACCCACAATACCTAACCAAAATTCTATACCATTGTCAACACAACAAAGTAAAACATAAACCCACATATTTTATATTGCAACTGTTTCAGATCCTTAAATCACAACCAGAACAAAGTTAGTCCCAAGCACTTGTAGCTGCTTGACTGTTCCCACCACCATAGCCCCCGCTGTAGCCGCCACCATAGCCCCCGCTTCCACCTCCATAGCCCCCGTAGTCACTGCCGCCGCCACCTCCACGGCTGAACGAACCCTGCTGCCTGAAATCACGGCCGCCAAAACGAGGCCCACCAGACCGCCGGTTGCGGCTTCCACCTGACGAGTACGAGGACCGAGCAGCAAAGCGGGCAAGCCACGGGGGAACTTCTTGGTTGGCCTCCTGCATGAGTTCCGAGAGAGCCCGTGCAATGTTGGTGTTACCTTCATTGAAGAATGCCGTGGCCAGGCCAGTCTTGCCTGCACGCCCAGTACGACCAATGCGGTGTACATAATCGTCAATGTCATTCGGCAGGTCGAAGTTGATGACATGTGCCACATGAGGAATGTCCAGGCCACGCGCAGCCACATCAGTAGCCACCATGATCGGGGCCTGCCCACTCTTGAATGCCCGAAGCGCGTACTCCCGCTCCTGATTTTTGTTTGTTATAATGAATTAATTGTTTCAGATGGATGTCGGAAACAATAATATGCATTAGCAACAGAGGGAGTGGGATAAGAAGCGAACATCAGAGACATGGAGAGGGGATTCATGAATTATCCAGATCCATACCTGTTGTGTTCGATCTCCATGAATAGAAGTGGCGGGGAATCCATTCATACAGAGCCAGTTCTCCAGTGCATCTGCACCCCTCTTCGTCTCCACGAATACCAGAGTTAGAGCTTGCTGAAGAAAATAAATAAATAAATAACCATCAGTTGATACAATGCACCCAAATAACTGTCAATTTATACTGCCATTGGTGGTCCCATAACACAAGTAGAAGGGTGTGTTCTGCAGACAATCAAGAAACACCGCTGAGAGAGATAAAGAGAGAGAGAGAGAGAGAGAGAGAGAGAGAGAGAAAGATAGAGAGAGAGATCATTATGTCAATATTTGCTCATAAGATTGCATATTATATGTGCAAGTCAATCTTCTATTTTTTACGTGATTTGCATTGATGTCAAAATTTTCTTTAAACTTATTGATAATGTTAATGTCAAAGAAAACAATAAAGACAAGATAGGAAAACAACATAGTGGGCATCCACAAGTACCTTTCCATGAGAGCCACTCTCCCTTTGACCGTGGAGAAGGTCCATAAGGTGACTGCGCTTGTCAGTATCTTGGACAAACTCAACTCTCTGCATGATGAGATCCGTGCTGGAACCCACCCTTCCAACAGCAAGGAAGATGTAGTTAGCCAGAAAGTCAGATGCTAATCTCTGCAATATTGTAACAGTAAAACACACATTAAGATCTGGTCACACAATTAATTTAAATGTGCATCATGAGACTCCCTATTTTACTTCTTTTGAGAAACATCAGGGCAAAAAGACATCTTGATTTTTATCATTTTATGGTGAGAAGGTGCTTCCAATTTAATTTCTTAAAACATAATTGCTCATTTTATCCTTATATTGCAGAGGAGGCTCATAACATTTTATTAACAAAAATGTCAAGTCTCAATAAAAATATAAGGATTTACAATAACACAGTGATAGAATCAAATATGCCAACTTATCTTAATGTTTAACAACGTTAAGCTTATTTATTACTACTAATAGCGTAATCTACAATATTACGGGTGCAGCATCAAACATAATCAGATGTGTGCCTTATCTTTACTCCAAAACAATGGTTTTAGAAAATCAAATTAATTCATCAACTCCTGGTGTATCAATACTTCATATCTCTAGAAAATATTAGTAGATACTGATGCAGGTTTCTTAATTTCCTCTCTGCATGTTATTTTTTCTTCTAAATATAATTCTGATTGTGGCAAAGGTTGCCGGGGTATTATTCATTCAAAATTACAAGGAAAAAAAAGAGAGAGAATTACTTATGAAGCATGGAGGTTTGTGACCTTCGTTTATTCTATTAACACGGGGTATTCTTTGTATTTTTCTTCATTTTAAAGTCAAGAAGAAAAGGTTTATGAACAAAAACCTGAATCTCTCTAGGGAAAGTGGCACTGAACAGCATGGTTTGCCGGACGCCGCGTGGTGGCATGTCAGTCTGTTCAACAATCTTGCGTATCTGAGGCTCAAAACCCATATCCAACATGCGATCCGCCTCATCAAGGGCCAAATATTTTATCAGTTGCAAAGAAACCCGGGCACGCTCCAACAAATCCACCAGCCGCCCTGGTGTAGCCACCAGGATCTCTACTCCTCTCTCCAGCTCCCTCAGCTGCAACATTTCACAAATCAAATTTGATCAATAGGGGCACTCCTCTTTGTGACCTCATGTAGGTCTGACATGCAATATGTTTGTTTAAACAATATGTTCGCTTACAAAATAGCACTGCACTGCTCCAATCATCAGAAGACGTGTATAACATTTTTACAATGACATTACAAGTTTTGGTGGCACAGAACACATGAAATTGACTACTTTTAGCTCCTATTCAGGAAAAAAAGATAATTTAGTTACTGCATGTTCCCCAACTGTACTCTCTATGCTGTCAGCAACTCTCAAGTATCAACAAATGTTATGTACAGCTTGACAAATCAACTCAGTATTTAAATTTAGGAAATAGACCTGCTGGTTAATAGGTGCTCCTCCATAAGCAACCACTACGCGCACACCAGTCTGGTATGAAAACTTCTTCGCTTCATCATGTATCTACCACAACGTTAAGAAAATAAAATAAAATGAAATGAGTAAATATGAGTATCCAAGAACTCAAAAGGGATATGCACACCATCAAACTAATTGCATGTTCCATCATTAATTATTATTCACCTACCAATCACCCTGAAAAGCTGACATGTAAATTTAAGCACGATAACAACCTAATAGCTCTTGCATCAACATACTGATTTACACTTAGAAAAGTATATTGTAAACAAAGCTAAAAGATGCAGAACAATATTATAAAAAAAAAAAATCTCCCAGTACAAGAACATTTAGGAAAAAATATTATGAAAGCATGCATATGTTACATGCGCACACCCCCTTGCAAGAATAATAGTGGATTAAACTCAACAAGAACTTAAGAACATAAAATAAACATGAGGTTGCATGCTGAGAATATACAGGTTTCCAGTTTCCACATTGTTTTCATGATTGTTGAGCCTTGGTTACTACTATTCACCCAATTTGTTTCTCACATTAGTGTTTTTAGGAGTCTAAGATGCATGTAAAAACATCCATGACTACCCAGCATGGTTGAATAAATGCTGTGGACATAAAACATTAATGACCAAGACTCCTCAACAACACAGAAAGGTAAAAAAAAAAAAATTAAGACAGTTCAAAGCAGAAAGAAAATCTGCCTCTGAAGCGGAAGAACATACCTGAGCAGAGAGCTCACGAGTAGGGGAGAGAATCAATGCAAGAGGATAGGCAGTCCTGGTTCCTCTGGGCCTCTGCGGAGGAGGCCCATTGCTCATGATGCCACTAATAATTGGGAAGCAGAAGGCCGCCGTTTTACCTGACCCTGTCTGAGCACATGCCATTAGATCCCTCCCTGCCAGAGCAATCGGTATAGAATGCCGCTGAATTGGCGTTGGCTTCACGTATCGGCACCTTCTTATATTCTCATTTAGTGCATTACCCAAATCAATCTCAGCAAAGGTAGCCACTGACGGAGGAATATTTTCGCCAGTAGCATCCACTGGTATGTCTTCGTATGCATCAAAGTTGATGCCGGAATTCTCTTGATCCTCGAAGGTGACAGGATCGACAGGGCTGTCATTTGCAAAAGGGTTTGGCTCACGGTCACGGCGGTTATCCCACCCGCCTCCACCAGATCGGACGTTCCAGCCGCCCCCACCGCCACCACCACTGAGAGGGCGGGACACACTTGTGCCATAAGCAGGACGTGGGGCTTCACGGCTGGGAGCCACATTGCTGCCCAAGCTTGGGGTGTGGCTGTGGGACTGTGGGGCAGGGGTTACAGCTGGAGATGGCTCTGGAGCTGCAGATCGATTACGGAGGTGGGGAGGCAGATAGGCGCTACGGGTCGGGCGCTGGTTCGAGGTGGTGCCCGCGTTTGAGTTGGGAGCAGGGACCACGGCTGAGTTAGGGGTGGGGCCAGTGGAGCTGTGGATGCTGAAGTCGGCTTCAGTAGGGGTTGCAGTTGCAGGTGCCGAGTTCTCGGCGCTTGCAACAAGGTCATCCCATGATTGTAGCATAATTCAATTCAGTCCTGAATTTCAAAGAACGCCACTCTAGACACGAACCCAGAGAGTCGGTGCTTGCTTTATCCTCTTCTTTGTGCTTTTAACAGAATAGAGTTGGTGACGGTGCTCGCTGGCATGTAAAGAGAACAAAACTTTTATTAGCAATTGACTCGCATGTTATAAAGAAATTAAACCAGACTCCTAACCAACCACCTGTTTTGAGAAAAAGATTGCAAACTAGTAAGAGAAGAAAGAAGGTTGAGGCCCTCAGTTGATGAGTAATAGATGTAATAAAAAAGGAGAAGAATAAGAAGATAAAACGGTGCCAGGAAAAAGAAAACTAGACCGAGGTATGTTGTTTGTGTGTCATAAAACTAAAAGAAATAGGCCAAGAAATGGAGAAAGGAGGAGGGGTGGTGGCTATTGCCTAAGGTGCATGCGAATTAGAAAAACAATAGATCTTTTGAGGCAATAGAGGCTTGCTTTCCAACAAAACAAAGTATGAGAGAGCCATAAGCGGATAGTTACTAAAACTAGGTTGGAGCCTATAATCGGGGAAGGCAAGGGGAGGGGACATAAGGAAACCCTAGATTGTAGCCGCGGAGAAGAGACGAAAAAAAAAAAACTAGGAGGCGGCGTGGCGTGAGGTGAAGGGAGAATGCGAGAAAAGTGAAAGAGAGGAGGAGAGGTTACCTTGGAGCGAGAGCCGAGAGCGCGCAAGAGAGAGAGGAAGATTGGAATGAAGGCAGAAAAGAAAAGAAAAGAAAAACTAGGGAGCAGGAAACCCTAATATTAATATGATAACACCTCCACGATGAAGAAAGACGGAGCACGAGGGCAAATTTGGGGAAAGGAAAAAAAGGATCGATTGCGAAAGAGAAAATTAAAAGAGGGGGGCGTTCGCTTTGATTTGGTTAATTGGTTCGGTTCGGTTCGGTTCGGTTCGAGCGTTCTTCTCTTCTATTTATATCCTTTTAAAATGTTTAAATAGCTCTTCTCGCGTACAAATCGATGCTTATACATGTATTCTAAATTTTTCAAAAAAAGCAGGACATTCTTCCTTTTTTTATGGAAATATTATGCTAAGTATATGCTGCGGAACTCCAAATTACAAAAAAAAAAAATTAAAATTTGGCGGGTTTGAAAAAATTTAAAAATACAGGGGCTGACCCTGGTCAGAAAATTAAAAAAAAACTATATTTTTATATATTTTCAGAAAAAAAAATAAAAAAAAAATTATATTGAAGAAAATATTTAAATTTTGACTCCTAAAATTTTTTTCAAATTTTTGACCCCCTAAACTAAAGTCTGGCTCCGCCCTTGCAAATATAGTTACAATCATTCGGCCCCTTTACAAATTGTAGCAACCGACTTTTTGGATTAAATAAATAATATCGAAGTCCGAATCTGTTGCCATAATAGCTATGGCATGGTTCTACTATGGGATAAGGACTACAGTTGGATTTAATTTAAACGGTCCAAAATTAGATGACAAAGGATGAGTTTTATTTTTTTATTTTGTGAGACTCACCTGCCATAAACTTAATAATAGCAGGATCCTACCATCACTAGCATAGCAGCGGATGTGAATTCAATAATGTCGAATTCCACTTATATACATCTTCTGGCAAGGAAAATAGTAATATATTTTTTGGACAAACATTAAGATGACAATATAACTAGAAGAAATATGCCCGGGCTCTTGGATACAATGATAATATGAGAATCCTATTTCGTTATCGAAATCATAGTAATTGTTATTCTCTTATCAACATAAAAATTAAGCAAATAATTATTTCGAGATTTGAAGGAATAGTGTGGTTGAGCCCAAAATAGTCAGAGACGAAAAGTACAGTTAAGGCATAAAATGGTTGAAATCGCTTGAGACGCAAAGCGCATAAAAAATCATGCTCTGAGGCGTATATAATTATTATAATGAAAAATTAGATAAAAAATAAAATAGATATAGAAATACATTATCATTAACTTTATTTTTTTTATTTTTAAATAATATATAAAATTTTAGAATAAAAAAATATATATAATATATTTGAATTTTATTTCAAATAAAGCAAAAATAAACAATTGAAAACTTGCATTGTAATTTAACATTGTAAATATTTAATATCAAAATATCAAAAGAACATAACTAAAATTCGAACAGTGAGTGGCGGAGTAGATCCACAGTGCAGAAGTCAGGTTCGAACAGCGAAGCTGGAGAAGGGATTGGAGTCAGACATGGCCAGTTTATTGTGCCAGGAGGAGGTGGATGGCAGGAGGCGGAGATATGTGGGTTTTTTTTTAGAGAGAAAGATAGAGAGTCTATTTGAGATCATTCTAGTTAGCTACAACTTGAGTACTAGGCTATTTTAGGTATTTATTAAATTATTATATTTTTCATACTAGAATTATATTGCATTTATATTAGAGTGACAAAATTAAAAATTAATTGAGTTTGGAACGATATTTTTTTTAAAAATAAAATAAAATTTTGGAGTGATATTTAACTAATTTTTTTCTTAAATTTTACTTGTTTAATGCTCGGTAGTATTCGGTTACTTTTGTGATAGAAGACAATGGGTGATTAAATTTTGTCGTGGGTCATTGATATCTTGATTTGATTATGATTTACAAATTCAATTGCTAAGAGGCGAGGCCACACCTAGTTAGAGACTCGACTAATTAAACTGTCTCAAAAGAAAAACAAATTTACAAAATACCGATTGTGGCTTAACGGTGAAGCATCACGTCGAGCTTCCTGCTCAAAAATGCTAGTCTTCATTTTCTTTTTCTTATTTATTTATGGGTCCAGAGACCCAAAACACCAAACAGTTAAAAAGCAACAAAAATATCAAAAAAGAGAAGAAAAAGGCATCCAGAATGAATCTATCTCTACTGAACGAGCCCGAGCTCCTTGAATTTGTGGAGCATGGCTTCACCAATCTTGGCCGGGGACTCCACCACTGTCACCCCTGCATCTCTAAGCGCCTTGATTTTGTCCTGTGCCGTTCCCTTTCCTCCTGACACAATAGCTGTACCAGACACAACTAACCGCTCAAACCCCCCGTACCATAATCCATAACAAACCATATTATTAATACAACTGATTGGTTGATTCATTCATTCATTCATTTCATTCACTCATTGATGACTGATCAATCAATTGATTAAATGGGTAGAAACAAGTACCTCCAGCATGACCCATGCGCCGACCAGGTGGTGCCGTCAGACCCGCAATAAATGCCACAACTGGCTTCTTAGTGCCACTGGCCTGCATTATACACCCCCCACGAAATTAAATAAATCAAACTATACATTCATAAAATTATTCTATGAAAACTAAACATTGCCAAAATGATTTCATATAGTATACTGTATCCCCAGATAACACTGAACAACATTGTGCATTTGCACAAATTCAAAAACAAAACAAAAAAACATCCGAGTATTTGCAAGCATTGAACATTGTTGATTCCATATCCTTGCACATAAATGTCAATGCATTTAATTTTCTGACCTGAATGAAGGCAGCTGCATCCTCCTCAGCTGTACCTCCAATTTCACCGATCAAAACAATGCCTGAATACATAAACACATCAAAAAGAAAATCAGGTAACCAATTGACAGGCATAAAAAGAAATTTACATGCTACGGAAAAAAAAATATAGAAACGCATTAAAGCGTGTAAACAATTGTACCTTCAGTCTGAGGATCATCCAGGAACTTGGTTACACAATCCACAAAATTGGTGCCGTTGAAAGGGTCCCCACCAATGCCAACACAGGTGGACTGTCCCAGGCCCACTGCAGTTGTTTGAAAAACCTAAAAAAAGAAAAGAAAGGGAACCAAATATAGAACAAAGAGAACATTTTTTTCAATTAAAATCAAAATACAACTATTGACACTGATGCACTATCTACACCGGAAACAAGGGGAAATTAATTTTAATGGAACACTGTCAACTGGTACTGATAAGGTACTATTTTCATGTGAAATTTGAGTTTAGGTAAGTTTAGCAAAAATCAAATTGCCACGAAAGGACGAGCAATGTTTCTGTTAATTTTTTTGCCAAGTCTGAGGGCCAATATGGATCAAACAAGGGACCTATCTGACTTGGCCAATATGGATCAAACAGGACCTATCAACTCTGACACTACAAATAAGTCAGTGTAAAGATTGTGAAATTCCAATTCAACTCCACCGAGCTCAAATATCACTCTGTCCATTGAAACCCCAAAAATCATCTATATCTATCCAATTCTGTAAGCTTTATGGTGGTTACTGACAGACAAAATCTTAAAGAATGATCTTAGTACCGTTGCTGCTGCTACAGATCCATACATCTGATTCGATTGATATTCTTTTTTTTAGGGAATGTGGGATATATGTGTGTATAGTAGTTGAAGGAACTAACAATTTGATATGTGAAGGAAGAAAGATAGAAAGAAGAGGCATACGGCTTCATAAGTCAAGGTACCGGAGCGAGATACAATGCCGACACGACCGGGCTTATGGATGTAACCGGGCATGATGCCGATTTTGCACTCTCCGGGCTTGATGATTCCAGGGCAATTGGGGCCAATGAGACGGGTTTTGGATTGCTGATTGAGAGCGGCCTTGACTTTGACCTGAAGTGAAGGAGTTGTTAATTGAAATGTGACAAGTAATAAATGAATCAAAATTAAACTACAAGTGATATAGCTCCCGACCATGTCGTGCTGGGGAATTCCCTCGGTGATGCAGACGATGAGGTCGAGCTCGGCGTCCATGGCCTCCAAGATGGCGGCGGCGGCAAAGGGCGGGGGGACGTAGATGACGGAGGCGGTGGCCTTGGTCTCGGCCTTGGCGTCGGCGACGGAGTTGAAGACGGGCAGGCCGAGGTGCTCGGTGCCGCCTTTCTTGGGCGTGACGCCGGCGACCATGTTGGTGCCGTACTCGATGGCCTGCTCCGTGTGGAAGGTGCCGTTCTTTCCGGTGATCCCCTGGCAGATGACGCGCGTGTTCTTGTCGACGAACACAGCCGCCTGAGGGGCCGCCGATGCCGACGCGAAGCCCCGCGCCTCGGAGAAGGCGAGAGGCGGCTTCCGGGGTTGGGAGAGGAGTTGCGCGGCGGCGGATCGGAGAAGGCGGGAGAGCTGGCGAGACATGGCGGCGGTTGTTGTGGTAGAGTTGGACTAATTTTATATATCCACGGTTCTGATATTTAGTATAGAGCATTCCATTCCTCGTTGGTGTGCTCATCTAAAAGCCAATCATATAATTATTATTTGATAAATTAAGATTATTAGAGCAAGCAAATATCTTAATTATTAAACTGATTAGAAAGCAATTTTCTTGATTTACTTCCAATTTTGCTGCAAGCCGTACGATGGCTTTTAAAAGGACCGAAATATTCATTTTATTACATTTTGTTGTTGTTGTTGTTCTTCTTCTTCTTCTTATCAATTTCTATCTCTATATTTCTAATGAGTTGATACAAAATAATGATCCCACAAAATAAAATTTGAAGAAGTGAAAAATTAGAATTGAGATATGAATCAATCCCTTATTTGCAAAAGAAAGATTGATCATTTGAAAAGTTCTTGGTGGATATTAGTAAGGCATTATTTCATTTGGTCTTTGAATTGAATCAATCCCTTATCTTTTATTTTTTATTTAAAATTACTTATATATGTCAATCCTTTATTTTATTTTATTTTTTGAAAAATTGAAATTTACACAAGTAAAGAACCATAAAATCCTTTATATCTCGCATAACTAGCATTTCCTTTATCGTTAGGCTAAATGTTATGTTTTTCATTTTATGAGTATTTTTCAAAACACATGTATTATTATATAACTATAATATATGTTAATTATAATTTTGATTACGAGCTGACAAGTGGCCTGATCCAGGGAAAAAAAAGACTTTATATATTAGTCATAGTACACGTGGTGTCCATATATAATTGCAAATTATAAACTATATCTTTGTTATAATGGTAAAAATATAAAAACAAGGCACATAAAAAAAATAAAATTTGAAAATTTGAAAATGACATAAAAAATAAAAAGTTGAGAAGAAATGTATCATAAAGCGAAAATTCGGCGGATAATTACAATACTAGTAAGTAGAAGCTATGTTTGAATGTGTGATTTTTATGAGGACCTAAAAGTAAAAGTAAAAGAGTTGATTTGGTGATTGGGCCGGGCCAGCGGGCCTGCAGAGGAGAGAAGTCGCTCTCGCTCTCATCCTCCTACGAGATCTCCGCCTCTTCTTACAATTTTCAATTTCCGTTCTCCATTCTCCATTCTCCATTGGTGGCAGGTGGCAGGTGGCAGGTGGCAGGTGTAAATACCACCTCTCCATCTCTCCGGTCCACCCGTTAAAAAAAGTAAACCTCATCCGATCTCATCTCATCTCATCTGGTTCCCGCTGCGAGAACACAAGAAGAGAAGAGATCCTGAGGCTGAACTGCCGATCGAGATCTAGGGTTACGCTCTCTTGTTTCCTTCTTCCGATCTCACTAGATCCATCCTCTCTTTCTTCCTTTTCCAGCGCTCCTCTTCGATTCCAAGCATTTGCCGCGATGAGTGCCAATTCGCAGGGCAATCTCGACGAACAGATCGAGCAGCTCATGCAATGCAAGCCCCTCTCCGAACAAGAGGTAACAGTAGCACACACCTCACCTCCTCCCATCTCTCCTCTTCTTTTATTCCTTTTTTCCTCTCTCTTTCTTCTATTTAAATTTATCTACGTGACTCTCGTACTCTCATGTAATGCCCTCATTTGATCTATCACGTTGCTCCCGCAGGTTAGAGTCTTGTGTGAGAAGGCCAAAGAGATATTGATGGAAGAAAGCAATGTTCAGGTACCCTTCTCAAAGCTTATAATAAATTAATAATGCCACCTGCACCTCCACCTCCACCTCCACCTGTTCCTTTTCTTTCATGGTACGGTAACAACTGTATGCCTTTTCAGCCTGTGAAGAGCCCCGTGACTATATGTGGTGATATACATGGCCAGTTTCATGATCTAGCTGAACTGTTTCGTATTGGTGGCAGGGTAGGTAGTCTTTTGTTCATATACTGTTACTCTCTTTTTTCACTTCCTTCTTCTTCTTCTTATTTTTTCTGTTGCATACCATACATGCAATTTATTACTTCTTCTGTTGTTGATGTCTCATATATTTTGTATTTTATTGCGACAGTGTCCCGATACAAACTATCTATTCATGGGAGATTATGTAGACCGTGGATACTATTCAGTTGAAACTGTCACGGTAAGTGCAGATTTCTATGAGCTTTTATGTATCACACTCTTCAGAACATACTGATGTTGTAAATTGCTAAGGACTTATTTAATTACACATGGGCATTGTGATTAGGAGTGCCCTGGTGCTGTGATGTTCTGGCCTTCTACTCTTGTTTCAATTTGTACAAATGTTCTAATGTTCTATATTTATTGTTGCAGCATGTTTTGATGGTTCTAGAAAATTGTGATCCGTAATTTTATTATTTGATACAACAGTTGGAACCAGGAGGTGGTTTGTGTAAGATGTAAGAAACCAATGATTTCTACTTTTGGCGCTGAAACTGGCAGGGTCATGCACCAATTTCTTTTTAAGAAAAAGTGAACTGGGAGGAGCTTTTTTTTTTGGCGTTGGGGGGTGGGGGTGGGGGGTGAACTGATTAGCTCTTGCGGTGTTATTAATTCAAGACATAATGGGCTGATGTCCATTGCTGCTGGTTATTTCTAAGTCAACACTTGTTTTTAATATCCAGCTTTTGGTGGCACTAAAAGTTCGTTATCCTCATCGAATTACAATTCTCAGAGGAAACCACGAGAGTCGTCAGGTAAGATATCACGTGCATTGTTTCTGTTATTTCATCTATTATAGTTAGTTAGCGAGTACCCTGCTTATGGGATTATGTTGTTAAATTGCAGATCACTCAAGTATATGGATTTTATGACGAGTGTTTAAGAAAGTGAGTTATCTTAAACTATCTCAATTCACTATTCACAAAACAAGAACCTGTAATATTAAATATGTACTATGATGCTGATAATGACATTTTTTTATATTCTTATGGCAGATATGGGAGTGCCAATGTATGGAAGATTTTTACAGACCTCTTTGATTACTTCCCATTGACAGCATTGGTATGTTATGTTGGTACTGTTTTGTTATGGATTGTCCATCCAAGGAGCTTCAATTTGTTGTTTTCAAAATTTCAAGGCTATTGCTTTGTACTATATCTATCTATGTAGGTTGAGTCAGAGATATTTTGTTTGCATGGGGGGCTATCGCCATCGATAGAGACGCTTGATAGTATAAGGAACTTTGACCGGGTGCAGGAGGTGCCTCACGAGGGTCCCATGTGTGATCTTCTGTGGTCAGACCCTGATGACAGGTGTGGTTGGGGCATCTCTCCCCGTGGAGCTGGCTACACCTTTGGACAGGTACCCCACCTCTACGCCTTGTGTGCATCTCACTTCTCTCTGTGTTTATCATTGCCTTATGGATTGTGGATTTTTTCAGGATATATCGGAGCAGTTTAATCACACTAACAACCTCAAGCTGATTGCAAGAGCTCACCAGTTGGTCATGGAGGGTTATAACTGGGGCCATGTAAGACCACATCTTTCCCTTTCCTTTGCAGTCGTTATATTGCATTCACAACAACCATTTAATTAGTTGTTGGAAGGCATAGTTTTGACAATTCTTTTTGTAAATCAGGAACAAAAGGTGGTCACCATTTTTAGTGCACCTAATTATTGCTATCGTTGTGGCAACATGGCATCCATTTTGGAAGTTGATGACTGCAGGGGTCACACTTTCATCCAGGTCACTATCACTTCTCTTCTCTCACAGTGCATGCATGTTGTGCTTTGTTCCCTTGGTTTTTCATGATATTAGTTCCATATTTATATAGAAAGAGACATCTGAAATGCTGGCCGGTACAAATCAGTACTGGATTTGATCGGTGCTGAACCATGTTGATGCTTTGAATGTTAATAACGTTTTTGAGCTGCGATGGACCTAAATTCCTCAATAAAAAAACAACACATATGCACCAACACACAAACAAAAAACAGATTGCACACATGCTTATCTGGGTTCTACATGCCCAGTAGTGATTATCTTTGTGATCTTTGGTTGATGTAGCCTAGGCCCATTGTCGTATTGTTTATTTAAAAGTTCATATTGGTTGGGGCTAAATGAAGTCCTGATGCATGTTTTAAAAAAATGTGTACAGTTTGACCCGGCCCCAAGAAGGGGAGAACCAGATGTGACTCGTAGGACTCCAGACTATTTCCTGTAAGTGAGCTTGTGGAGGTGAGGCAAGCAGTGGATGCTACTTGAGGAGATGTTATGAACTTACTGATTTATGCATATGCCTGATCGAGATCTTCCAAAGACAACCTATTGGGGGCCATGGGGGAATTATGTAATTTGGTAGGGAAAGATTGGTAAATTAATTTTTTTTTAAGTGGATTTGCTTCCGATTGGTATAAATTGGTGATTTGGGTGCGGGAGCAATGTGTAATTTTTGAAGACAGTTTTTGGAGATTCATCCGTGCTGCGTTGCGTTGAGTTGCGTTGCGTTGTCTTCTGTTTTCTCAACCTGTTTCTTTTTTTATTTTTGCTCCTTGGGAGCCTGTAGAGGAGGATGCCCATTTGAATCTTATTCTGCTTTCTTTCTTATTTTGAGTTGAATCAATCTCATCTCCGGTGGATACTATTTTTTTCCTTTTGTTTTTGTTTAAATTATTTGAAAACCACACACATTAATGTTGAATGTTGCTTAATATATCCGTTGATTTGATACATACATAAAGTAACAGAGTTTAGAGAACATATTGGTAATTCCGAACAGAACCAACGACCGTCCAGCAGATCCACTTTTTAAGACATGACAATTTAGGAAAATATAGTTTAAAATAGCAGACAAATATATATATATATATATGTGTGTGTGTATGTGTGTGTGTGTGTGTGTGTGCGCGCGCGCGCTAGTGCTGTTACATGGCGATGAGAGGAACCACATTTTTCTGCTGTGCTGCTGCGTACCTTCTCACCTTTATCATCTGATTCAAAGCTTTTGCGCACCGTCGTACCACCCCAGCACCAGGTCCAGGTGCCTTCACCCCCTTAACAATTTGCCGCTGCTGCCCCGCACCAGTCGACAAGTTTTCTTTCTCTTTCTCGGAATCCTTCTCTCTGACTTGGTCTCGGGGTAAATTTTGCTCTGTGGCAGTTCTCTCCTCCCTGTTGGTCACTTGTATCAGCTCCTTCAGCAATGGCCGAGGTGTTGCTGGTGCAAAAACAGTCTCCTTCAGTGCAACTTTGCTGCTGTCGGATGTGCAGTTGAGCGCTTGCTCGGCTTCTTTTTTCTCTTCAGAGGCGATGGGCGCAAACACGAGTAAGCTCTCGTCCCCGTCTTCACTTCAGCGACGATCATCGCGATGTTGGTTCTCCTAGTTCTCTTGGACATGCTAAGATCATATCGCCGCTGCTTTGTCAGACCAGACTCGGTTTCCATTTGGGTTGTTGCAGCCTGCAGGGAAGGTGAACAAAACTGCATGGGACTTTGTGTATTATATGTGGTTCCATGTAACTATGTTGTTAGGTAGAGTTAGCTTCAGGTCAGGCGTGGAGGGTCACCTACAAAAGGTGTGAGGTCCTTTTTTATGGGTTTGAAAAGGGCACAAAAGAAAGAAAGAAAGAAAGAAAGAATGAATGAAAGATGAGCATCTATCTCATCTGATATAGTGACATTAGCGGTGTTTGACGGTGACACAACACAATGAATGACAGACAGATTGACACTGGACTCTGGAGTAGGATTCAAGTTGCTTAATTTAGTTCTGAAAAGAGAGAAATTAAAGTGGAGGAGTCGGTGAAACGAAACCTGTCTGTTTCAATTTAATATTTTTAGTCCACTATCTTAAATTAAATTAGCTGCTTACACAATAAGTGAATAACCAATGCTATGCATTGGCAATAACCACTTGTGAATTTTCCACAAGAAAACAAAGCAGACGAATTGTTGCCACTAGGGATGAACAACCGCCCGCACCTCAATATAATTATACTTGGCTTAAAAAATTCATATTATTTCTGTTCCAAATGCATTAAAAAAATGTTCAGTTCACAATATTTACCTTTTTGTTAACAAAATTTATATGTCCCTCTTAGCTCGTATTATTAACTGACTTTTTTGCGTTGAAAAACACCCAGGTGAACCTTGTAATCTAATGATCTGAGTCTCTTGTCCTGGTACTGTACTGGTACAACAGGTGCCTACGTACTGGCTTCACTCAGTGGCAATGTAGTCAATAGATTAGGAGATTAGATTTACTGGTATCGCCCCAATATTCAAGTGGTAATGTATTTGTGCCTGCAAATGTGGTTCTTACCATTAGAGGCATGAACATGGTAAAAGAGAGACAGTACAGTTTGATAATGGTTATGTGGACAATGGTTTATTAAAAGTTGCTGAATGGGTGTGTTGACTTCTGTGGGGGCCCTCGCTTGGATATTCGGGGTGGCAACTGGTAACCTTGCTTGTAACTAGAAATTATTATTATTATTAGTTATGATGCTTAGTTATATGATTAGAAAGTTATGTGTTATCTTAATTTACTTTATAATAATAATGAATATTCAGAATAATATATGTACTAGTATTACATATAATGTGGTATGAATGGGCTACAAGACAGACTCCACGAAAGAGAGAGAGAGAGAGAGAGAGAGAGAGAGAATATCTGGATGTCCGGTACATGCATATAATATAAAATAAAATATTACAAAGCAAATCACGCACACGCTATGATAAATGGGTGAAACATTTTCACAGCTGGTGCAGGTGCTGGTGCTGGTGCTGGTGCCCATTATTATTAAATATTTAGAGATCAATACATTTTAGCATTTGGTGATGCATCAAACTTTCAAATTCCTGTTTTGGGATTTCCTTCCTGTACATACATAACATACTTACTCTGCAACATGAGAAATAAAATTTCCATAGTATTAGTCATATCATACGGCAAAATTCTGATTCAGTCAGCAGAATAATCATTAATCAATGGCGCCAAAGAATGGGAGAGAACTTAACTTACAAATTAATTATACAGACACAAGTACGTACTATAGTGAGTCATGGAATCTATCCAGGCTTTATTTCACTTTACCCAAGTAAGCCTTCTGATAGAAAAACTAAAATCATCATCTCTTCAATTGTATCTGCAAGCAAAGGTTAAAACTTAAAAACAAAATCAAACAATGGAACCATAGGACGTCAACCAAAGTACAACTGGAATTAATTGCTATAACATATTTTGGTTCGTACATATATATAATATAGGAGTATACCAGCTTAACAGTCGACTTTTTCAGAAACTATAGATACATCTTTCTTACAAGTCCTACGAACCAGCACAGGATACTAACTAACCAGTTAGCATGTAGATAACTCAATACAGATACTCTCCCGGTTCTTTTATTTAAATAAGCACACATTAAAAGGAAAAAAAAAAAAAAAACAAATCCTACCTCTATATCAGAGGAAATATCAAATACTCGGCATAGAACAGGTTCCAAATAAACCGATAAAATTGCAAGATTGCTTCCTGCACAATGAAATTAATACAAAAGCAGTCAACGGTTTTTCATTGCTAATATGTGTTTTTGCTCATTATTAACTGAAAAGTCTCAACATAACCTGTTTCTAGTTCCATAAGGCCTGGGTTTACTACTTTCAAGTACCACCTATGAGCATAATTCCACAATTAAATAAGTATTGGACACAATTTACCTTTGTATAGTTCGCTTGCTCCAAGATCCATGCCTGAAAATTCGTAAGAAATTCAATATTAGTCATGACAAGGACCTTTACCTCATGAGTATCAATGAAAGAACAAAGGCTTTAGAGGTAAACCTGGAATACGAGACCAAATGCTAAGAGAGCATGTGCAGGGACCATTGTACTGCGCCTAAATGCCTGAAAGAACAATAACAGGATTATCAGAGTCATGCCTGGTCGAGTGCAAGATTATAGCTTGATGTTTTACCAGTTTGTTACACTACATCAACACTTCCATTAATACAAGAAAAAAGGAAAGAGCAACACATGACACTGTACATACACTGCAATTCTGGGTTATAAAAAGGGATGCCAAGCCCAAACCAACAACAGCATTTGTTTAAATTTATCCAGAGATGGCAAGGCTGGTAGTAATTTATACCTGAGGCATTAAAAAGGCCACGGAAATAGCCACTATATAATTTGCCAGAAGAAGCCCCGTCCCAAGCAATGCTATATTTCTCACACCAAGCTTTGTTGCAAGAGTTGATATTTGAAACCTATACAAAAAAGAAAAAGGTAGCCATAAAGAACAACATTAATAGAATGCATTGACCCATTATTTTTTTAATTTTTATTTTTATTGTTAACCAACTAATCGAGTTGGTAGAACTTGGCATTAATATAATGAATAAAAGATCTGCCATTTCTTTTTATTATACACATGCTTGTCAATTTTAAAGGTAAAAGTGGGGTTATTTATTTGGAGAAGACATACTTGCGGTCGCCTTCTACATCGGGGAGGTCCTTGGTAATGGCAATAACCAAAGCAAAGAGAGTGACAAAGCATGTGATAAAAGCAACTGGAGAACTGCACAGAGAAAAAATGGATCACTTATATGGCAATATTCATGCCTCCGCAGGTAATGAATCAGAAAGAAGAGAAGAAATGAACATAAGATGACATGTCAAAACTAGTACCTCCACTGAAAGGAGAGACCAAGAGCAGCTCTGGTCGCGTAGTACACACCAAAGTTGAGAAGAAATCCACGCACCTAATCGAGCATGCACACAGAAAGGATTTCAAATTGTTTTTAAAGAGAGACAAAATAGGAGGTGAATAGCAAGTATGTAGAAGTGAAAAAAGAACAACAATGAGAATAGAGAAAAAGTAAATAAAAGGAGATGAATAGTACTGTGGCAATAATGAGGAACGCTGCAATGGGATATCTCTTGAGTCTGAAAGGCGGAACGGAATATATGGTGCCGAGGAAGAGGCCGAGGCAGTAGAGAGAAGTGATGAAAGGCCCAAAATTGAATGCCACGATGGACAGGCCGGCGCCAGCGAAGAAGAGAACGAGCAGCCAGGCGGAGTGTACGGAGAGGTCGCCGGCTGCTATAGGGAGGTAGGGCTTGTTAACCCTGAAGAAGGGATGAAGAGAGGAATTAATGAATTGATAAGTGATTGGGTGAATGAATTTGTACGGAGACGAAGAAGAAGAAGGGAAATAATGGAATGGGTAAGAACTTGTCGATTCCGATGTCATAAATCTGATTGATGCCGACGATGAAACCGTTGCCGCAGATGAGAGCAAGGACACCGTAAAGAGCTTTGAATGTCAACCACCAATTGATGAGATGGCGGTTCTCCTTCTCCAAGAGCACTCTTGCGACCAAAGCTCTGTGATGAAATTGTTTGTTTGTTTGTTTGTTTTTTTGAAGGAAAATTAATTAATATGAAGTAGAAAGTGAGAGAAGAAGGGAAGGGAAGGGAAGGGAACAAACAGGGATCCGAGAGCAGTGCCGCGGATGGTGTGAGGCCTGAGGAATCTCCAGCACTTGTCTCTGAAATGGGAGAGGGAGAGGGAGAGAGAGAAGCGGCCTGCGTCAGTGCCATGGCCGGGGCCGGGGCCGGGGCCGGGGCTGGCATCAGCATCGGTGCCAGCAGTGGCCTGTGGCTGTGTCAGCGTGGGAGCCAGCAGAGGGGAAAGGGAAGGGGAAGGGGAAGGGGCGCTGCTCCAATTGCAGTTCCAGGTGCAGCTGCCATGGGGAAAGGAGGAGGAGGAGCAAGTGTTGAAATTGAGTCGGAGAGAGAGGAGGCGGGGGTGAGGGGTGGCGATGGGGCAGCAGCCGCGCCAAGTCGACGCCATTCGACTTCTTGTTCTTGTCCTTCTTCTTCTTCTTCTCCTTCTCCTTGTCCTTCTCCTTCTTCTTCTTCTTCCCTAATTCAATTTCACTAATTCAATGCGATTCATGGAGCGAGAATGAGAATTCCTCTCCCTCCATCGTCTTCACGCACTGTCCCTGTGTTGTGTCATGTGTGTGTGGATGGAGATGAGATGAGATGAGACATCACATATTCACATGACATGATGAGAGCCCCAACCCAATTGCTAACGTATTTATTAATCTTGATGTTTACAATCTAAATCAGAATAAATTTATGTGATGTTATCCATAGCATAGCATAGGGAAGGAGACTGTGTTTCTTTCTAAATTTACTCTGATGTGATGTCTATGATCTATGTCAAAGTATTAGTTACTTGGCGGCCAACTATGTCAACTAGGTTCTTTTACTTGTCACTGTTTGATATGGGACTCTCAGCATGCTTTATGTTACTGTTTTTTTGTCCTTGGTAATTTATGGGTCTGAACCACACAATACACATAAACATTCATGCGTAGAGGTGATTCTTTGCTCAAGGTGAGCTTATTCTACTTTATGTATATAATCAAATCAAGGTGAGCTTGTGTTCACCTCAGTCCTCAGTACATAAACATTCACGGTCCGTTTGGCAAATCAAGAATATATTTGAAACAGTAGTAATTTTGGAAAAAAGTGATAGAATAGTGTTTTTTTGGAAGAGTGATAAAAGAGTGGTATTCTTGACTATTCGGAAGAGCGAAAATATCGTTTGGCGGTTGTTACTTAGAATAGTTAAAATATGAATAATTATGATACTAATATCGTTTGGCAGTTGTTACATTTAACATCTTCTTTGATTTGTCGATTTGCAAAACAATCTTGAATTTTACAATTTGCCTTGTTGAGTTTTGTGCGGGGATTAATATACAAATGAAGTAGTGCACAAGAACCAAGACTAATCTTGGGATACAAGAGCTTAATCAAGATCGCACTAGGATTAGGTTTAGTAAAACTCAAACCCAGGTTGAATTGGTCAAGAGAAATTGAGCTTAAACAACAAGAAAAGTGATTACGCCGGTGAATCGTTATAACGGTTCAGTAATCGTTATAACGGTTCATCTCGATACTCAAAAATATTCTAAGGCAGAAAAATTCTCAAAGAAACCAGAGTGAATCGTTATGTAACGATTCTGTAATCGTTACAACGATTCATGAAACGTATAATGATTTGATAAATCGTTATAACGTTTCAGCTCAGTTGATTCAACGGCTATACGGCAGAACAACGGGCAAATTTCTCTGACAATCCTACCGTTTGAATCTTAATCCGTTATAACGATTTATAAACCGTTGTAACGATTTTGTAAACCGTTATAACGATTTGTAAACCGTTATAACGGTTCAGGCCGAAAAAGTGAGTTATGCTTGGTTTTCAGCTCTTTATAAAAGGGGGACCATCTCCCTTCTCATCCTGTTGTCGAATACACTTGTAAAAATACATTCTTACAGCCACCATTAAAGAGCTTTGAGAAAACCTTGCTATACCTAGCTAAAGCTCAAGATCTTTGATCTAACTTTGTTATAAACACTTGTGAGATTTGAGTGATTTGCTCCATTGCTAAATCTACTTTTAGCTTTTGCTACTTCATTAACTTTAGGTTTTGTCTCTCATCCTTTGTGTGTAAGAGGGCAAAGTTCGACCTTGTACAAGACTCGTATTTGGTTGAATAGATCGGACCGACTTTGTTACCGTTAGACGGGAAGCCGGGGACCCGAGGAGTAGGCGCATAACGTCAAACCTCGTTACATCGCGTGTCAACTCGATCCTTTGATTGAGCATTTCTGAACTCTTTCTCTTTACTTTATTTCATATCTTTGGTTTAGAAATTGCTCGTGCTTGATTGTTGTAGAACTTATTAAAATTGCAATTTAACCCTTATACTTTTTACTAATTGACCAAATTAGTATTATTAGTGGTAACCAAGAATTACAAATATAATTGTTTAAAGTATATACTTTAGTAAATAAATAGTCATGATATCATCTAGCCAAAGTGAGCTCTCATATCAATGATTATTTATTTTTTAATTTATAAAAGGTTATATATATATTATATATAAATATTGGATCGGTCCAAAGGAAGGATAATATTTATTGAATCATATAGACATAGTAGTGGTAAATGAGTGATAATTATATGATCAATATATGATTAGTTTATTAGCCCAAAGTAAGATGAACTAATTGACGCATAAAAATTTATCATATTTTATTTACCGCACTTAATTATTAGATAATATTAATTGATTCCAAAGAACACTTAATATTAAAAAATAATTAGTTAATGGGAATGTTTTGTTTATGATTTAATTTTATAATTAAAGTTTCATATGTGTTGTTTGTTTTTCAACAGGTATTGCTAGTATTAAATTTTTTTCGACTTCTAATGGTTCTAACTATAAGGAATGGAGAGATCAATTAGAAATTATTCTCGGTTTGGTTGATCTAGATGTTGCGTTACATAAAGGTAATCCAACAGAACTAACCAGTGATTAAAATTTATATATTTTTTTTTGAAAATTTTAGTATCCTATAAGATTTTGATGTAAAAAATTTATTGAGAGAGAAAAATCAAAATCTAGAGATGATAAGATATTTTTTTGTGTTAAGAGTATGGAGGGGCTCGGTATTCCTAGGAGTATCCTAGTTTTACTCTATATAAATAGAGTGAGGTTATGGTGCTTCACGAAGCACAAAATCTCCTATGCTTCGTATCCGTATCTCAAATTTAAAGGTTCAAATAGCTGATCTAAACCATTGAACATGATCTTCATATTGAAATATCTTTCCAGATTAAATTTTATATTATTTTAATTTTATTGCTATTTTTTAGATGGGTACAAAGTTTATGGATTTATCGATTTCGTGTAATCCAAAATAAGTGATTTTGTACGCATCTAAAAGATAGTAAATTTTTTTCAAAAAATTATAAAATTTAATCTCCAAAGATATTTCAATAAGAAGATTATGTCAATGATTTGGATCAAATGTTTGGACTTTTAAATTCGAGATACAGATACAAATCACGAGAGATTTTATGTCTTCTACAAGATTATGATATACATATTTTATTCAAGCATGAAAAATTAAAATTTAGACCGATAGTGTTTTCGGGCGAAGTTCTATTGAAAACACAATAGATAAACTATATAACTATATATAAAGAAGGATTTCAATGCCATAATTTTTGTGTGCCACAAGATGCTGCCAACTCATTTTTTAATTCATATTTAAAAATTAAAAACTGAAATTTTGAATTCAAACCGTTGATCTTGTATCAAATGAACTCTAAAAATCATGAAATTAAAAAAAACATACATCTACCATAGAAATTAACATGATCAACGGTTTTGGGTTTGAAAATTAAGTTTTAAAATTTGAAAATATAAATTAAAAAAATAGAGTATGATGCATTTTTCGCTAAGAACAAAGTCACTTTGTATACATTGCATGTGATTGTATTATGCACTTGTCGCTAAGAACAAAAGTCAGTTTGTACCATAATCATTATATAATTACTGAGTCGAAAATTAAGTAAATAAAAAATGTTGATGATATGATATATCATATATGTGAGAGACCAAAATAGAGCTACAAATTATACTGGTTGCTCGTTAGCATGATTCTATAAAAGTTTGTAATTAGCCTCATCTCATCTCATCTCATCTCATCTCATGGCCGCAATGCGACTCATGCGATGCGACTCATGCGATGCGAGTGGGGCGCGTACCTGATGCTTCTACCTCATGTTGTCATGCACATGCGCTGCTGCGCGAAACCCTAGGCCCTAGCAATACAATGGAAATGCATATTTATTTATGAGATTTATTTATAAATAAATAAATATATATATATATATGTAATGTAATGTAATGTTACTAATGTATAATACTTAGCCTGCCCTGCCTGTTATTTGTTATTTATCGCTCGTTCGCTCAATCCACAATCGCTCCTGTCCAGACTGAGGCTGTCCTGCCTGCTCTACCCGCCGTCTCCCTCCATTCCTCGATCGTCGTCTCTCTCTCTCTCTCTGCCAAAACCCTAATTAATAAGCAAGCAAAGCAATTCAATTGACTTGGTTGGAAATCACACATCCATCCATCCATCCATACACACATACCCGCTACATACCCTTCCTGATCCTCTGCTAGACTGAGACGACTCAGATTCCGATTGCTCTTCAAGCATTCATCCACGATCCATCCATCATTCGGAAATCCAATGGCGACCGAGGCGCAGACCACGCAGCACCAGGAGCAGCAGATGGCCGCCGTCCTCGGCCCCGACGCCGCCCCCTTCGAGGCCCTCATCCTCGCCCTCATGTCCTCCTCCAACGCCGACCGAGGCTCCGCCGAGGCCCTCTTCACCCTCTGCCGCACCCGCCACCCTGAGGCCCTCACCCTCAAGCTCGCCCACCTTCTCCAGCACTCCTCCTCCACCGAGCTCCGCTCCATGGCCGCCATCCTCCTGCGCAAGCTCCTCACCCGCTCCCAGTCCGCCCCCTCCGTCTTCCCCCTCCTCTCCCCCCCCGCCCAGGCCTCCCTCAAGTCCCTCCTCCTCTCCGCCCTCCGCCTCTCCTCCGACCACTCCCGCTCTCTCTCCAAGAAGCTCTGTGATGCCGTCTCCGAGCTTGCCGCCTCCCTCCTCCCTGACTCCGCCTGGCCCGACCTCATCCCCTTCCTCTTCTCCGCTGCCTCTGCCCCCGACTCACCCCCTCGCCTCCAGGAATCTGCCCTCCTCATCTTCGCCCGCCTCTCTGAGTTCGTTGCCGACTCCCTCACCCAGCACCTCCCCACCATCCACTCCCTCCTCCTCGCCTCCCTCTCCCACCCCTCCTCCCCCGACGTCCGCATCGCCGCCCTCACCTCCGCCGTCAACCTCGTCCAGTGCCTATCCTCCCCCTCCGACCGCGACTCCATGCAGGACCTCCTTCCCTCTATGATGCGCGCCCTCACCGACTGCCTCAACTCCGGCCAGGAAGCCTCCGCCCAGGAGGCCCTTGAGCTCCTCGTCGAGCTCGCTGGCACTGAGCCCCGCTTCCTCCGCAGGCAGATTGCCGACGTTGTCACTGCCATGCTCCAGATTGCTGAGGCTGACCAGCTCGAGGAGGGCACCCGCCACCTGGCTGTTGAGTTTGTGGTCACCCTTGCCGAGGCCAGGGAGCGCGCCCCCGGCATGATGAGGAAGTTCCCCCAATTCGTTGGGAGGCTGTTTGCGGTTCTTATGAAGTTGCTCCTCGACATAGACGATGAGCCCGCCTGGCACTCTGCTGTTGAGGAGGAGGAAGATGCCGGCGAGACAAGCAATTACGGAGTCGGCCAGGAGTGTCTAGATCGACTGGCCATTGCCATTGGTGGAAATGCAGTCGTGCCTATTGCCTCCGAGCTGTTGCCGACTTATCTCTCATCACCTGAGTGGCAGAAGCACCATGCGGCTCTCATTACTCTTGCACAGATTGCTGAAGGGTGTGCAAAGGTACTTTCATCATTGTTTCATTTGTCTATTCACTTAACTTCCTTAGTGCTCTGACCTGAGCTATTCCATTTGAATTGAAGATTCTTCAGCTGATGCTACTTTGTCAATTCCTGCATACTGTATTATGTTAGTAACTCTGATAATGTGTTGTGTTGCTTAGAGTTGTATGTACTTATATGGTCTTGTCTCTTTTGTTGAACCTAGTTCAGGAGTTTCTGAGCTGGCAGGCAAGCAGATAGAAATTGCAGATTGCCTTTTGTTGTCTTTTAACTTCCTTTTTTTTGGGGAATACACACACACACACACAGACATATATGACTAGTTTCTTGTATCAAGGAAGAGGGTACTTTAGACTGGCAGAAGTTTTTCTAAGCTTATATTGAAAAGTGGTCTTGTGACTATCATGGTAAACCTAAATTTGGTTTCTCTATTATGAGTTATAATTTTCTATTTGTGCAGGATCTAGTATTTAAGTTCAGTTAGATTTTACATTCAGATGCTTGAAGTAGATTGGAAACAGGTTATTTGTTCGTCAAGAGAAGGAAGAGTTGGAAGTGGTGAGATATGTTTTCCAAGTCTTAATGTTCTATTATTATTGGGCATGCAGGTAATGCTGAAGAACCTAGAGCAGGTGGTGAACATGATCCTTAACGGGTTCCAGCACCCACATCCCCGTGTAAGATGGGCTGCCATCAACGCCATTGGGCAGCTGTCAACTGACCTCGGTCCTGACTTGCAGACCCACTACCACCAGAAAGTGCTACCCGCCCTTGCTAATGCCATGGACGATTTCCAAAATCCCCGCGTTCAGGCAAGCGATCTGTTCTTCATTTAGCTTGTTCATGTTGATCGTTCTCTTTTTATTTTTTTGTGCACTGCATGCCAATGCACTCGTGCTTATGTTTTCTCCTCTTGAAGTACAGGCTCATGCTGCTTCTGCTATCTTAAACTTCAGTGAGAACTGCACCCCTGAAATCTTGACGCCCTACTTGGATGGTATTGTTTCCAAGTTGCTCATACTACTCCAGAATGGAAAGCAAATGGTTCAGGAAGGGGCTCTTACTGCTTTGGCCTCTGTTGCTGATTCATCACAGGTACACAAACAACATGTTTTATGCAGCATTTTTATACTCAAAGGTCAACACATTTCACAAGGTTGCTGTAAAAATCATAGCATTGGTGATAAGTAATAAATTTAGACTGATTTTTTTAATCTTCTGATTCATTATATTATAGTTTAATATAAAAATGTGGTGTATAATGAATAATTCTTTCTTTTTGGCTCACCAGTAAATCTATTTACAATACAGTGAACTTTGAGTTGTATGATGCAGGAACAATTCCAAAAGTACTATGATGCTGTCATGCCATATTTGAAGGCTATACTAATAAATGCAACTGATAAGTCCAATAGAATGTTGCGTGCAAAATCGATGGAGTGTATCAGTTTAGTTGGTATGGCTGTTGGCAAGGAGAAGTTCCGCAATGATGCAAAACAGGTTACCTTTACAAACTTCTCTTTCAAACTATCTGGAATTGCTTTATTTCGTTTTAGACGAGGTCCTCTGTTCTTAAATAACAAATTAAACTATAAAATTAACATATTTTGACAAATTAAATAACAAATTAACATAGATTAAATAATAAATTTTGACTATTTAAATGTAAATAACAAAATAAATTAACAGAAATTAAATAACATTTTTTTGATAAATTAAATAACAAATTAAGAGATTTTGATAAATTAACTAACATACTAACAGAGATTAATAATAAATTAACATATTAAATAACAAACTACAGATTTTAACAAATTAACAAAGATTAGATAACAAATTAAGAGATTTTGATAAATTAATTAACAACTTAATAGAGATTAAATAATAAATTAATAGATTAAATAGCAAATTAATAGATTTTAACAAATTAAATAACAAATTAACACAGATTAAATAACAAATTAAAATATTTTTACAAATTAACCAACCTAATTCCTGGTGATTTTTTCGATTTCCATCTCCTGACTTCATCTTCCTCTTCTGACTCCTGGCGATCTCTCTCGTTCGATAAATACTGACATTTGGCTTTGCTTAATGATCATAGGTTATGGATGTATTGATGTCGTTGCAAGGATCCCAATTGGAGACGGATGACCCAATCACTAGCTATATGTTGCAGGTACTTTTTTTTTTCAAGCTTATGCTCTGGTACTTTTTTATATATTTTAACTAATCCCTTTTCTTTCCTTTTATATCCTAATGTATAAGCTTCAATATAACAGGCATGGGCTAGGCTATGTAAGTGCTTGGGGCAGGATTTTCTTCCCTACATGAGTGTGGTCATGCCGCCACTGCTTCAGTCTGCCCAATTAAAGCCTGATGTCACCATTACATCAGCTGATTCAGACGATGAGATAGATGAATCTGATGATGACAGGTTTCTTTGTTTTACTCTACCTCTTTGCTCCAAAATCCTTGCTCTTTGATTTGATTTAGAGTAAGTTGATTTGTTGATAATTAATTGTTGTGGACTTGTGGTTGTGGGCAGCATTGAAACAATCACATTGGGAGACAAGAGGATCGGCATTAGGACCAGCGTCTTGGAAGAAAAAGCTACTGCATGCAACATGCTATGCTGCTATGCGGATGAGCTCAAGGAGGGTTTCTTTCCTTGGATCGATCAGGTTATTTTTTCCTTAGCTAGCCATTGTCATACTTAAAGACATCTGCCTTTTGTTCTTTAAACTTTCCAACATATCTATCTACTTATTTTTTTTATGCTTTTGTATTTTTTTTCTTAGGTCGCTCCTACATTGGTGCCTCTCTTGAAATTCTACTTCCACGAGGAAGTCAGAAGGGCAGCTGTTGCAGGTAGAGTCGGAACCACTTAAAAGTTTATGCCTTCTCCTAATATTGATTAAATGAAAGTTGAAGCAATGGCTGATCAGGCTTTTTTGGTAATAATTGCATGCAAAGTTTGTGGCAGTGACACCCTTTTCTTTTCTTAATACTTTACATCATTCATCAGCTATGCCAGAGTTGTTGCGCTCTGCAAAGTTAGCTATTGAGAAAGGACAGGCTCAAGGTCGTGATGAATCTTACCTCAAGCAGCTGTCAGATTACATCATCCCAGCTTTGGTTGAAGCGCTGCACAAGGTTGCTTTTTTACCCTCAAGTTCAGTGAAGGATCACATTGGTTTTACATTCACTCTTATTTATTGATTCGTTCTACTATTTCATGCAGGAGCCTGAGACTGAGATCTGTGCATCCATGCTAGATTCCCTAAATGAATGCATGCAGGTTCTGTTTCCATGTCAATATTAGTGGCTTACTAGCTAACCATGAGTTTTGCAACCTCCTACTTATGCAGGATTAATTTCTACATGCAGATCTCAGGCACGCTGCTTGGTGAAGGCCAAGTGAGAGCTATTGTAGATGAGGTCAAGAATGTGATAACAGCAAGTGCAACAAGGAAGAAGGAGAGGTCTGAGAGGGCGAAAGCAGAGGACTTCGATGCAGATGAAGGTGAATTGCTTCAAGAAGAAAATGAGCAGGAAGAGGAGGTTTTTGACCAGGTCTCGCTTTGCCCCCTTCCTCTTTTCTGTTCTTTTGTCTTTACTATTTCTTCTCATTTATCTTTAGGTGGTTTGGTTGAATATTTTTTTAATTCTATGCTCATAGGTCGGTGAATGCTTGGGAACCCTTATTAAAACATTCAAAACCTCCTTCCTGCCATTCTTTGATGAGCTGTCCGTCTACATTACGCCCATGCTTGTGAGTTCATTTGTCTCTTCAAGTCAGAGGAGCTGTTGTTGACTTAACTTTACCTGCATCAGCATAGTCCATTTGTTTGTACTTAGTAATTTCTTTTTGATCTGTTAGACTGGACCCTTGACTTTATTGCCAAAGCTATTGCACACAGAAGTAATCAGTCTGTTAATGTCGGATTTGTAGTCGATGATGTTGTGCCTTGTATGAAGTCGGTCTGACCACTTTGTAGGAATGGCACTATCCATTTCGTAGTAACAAATTGACAATTCAGGAACAATTAGTCATGAAAAAATAGTCCATAATTTGTTAATAATATGTTATAGAAGTTTGTGAGGAGTTCACCTGATGTGAAGCTTCATAAAAATCACCAAAAAGAGACTAGTGAATGTATGGAGCTGTATTGGGCTCCTGGTGTTATTTATTGGGTACTCTGTAATTGGTCTTCGATAGGCATCTTCTTACTTATCTATGAGTTATTGGAAAATTTCATGTATTTCTTCTCTTTCAATTAATCTGTAATAAGTTATATATTGATTTGTACTGAGGTGAACACAATTTTTCACAAACTTGCAAAAATTTTTAGCTGACCTTAATACCATGATACAAGTCGCATCAAATTTTGTAACTTCTCCATGTTAAGTTGATTTTATCTATGTGATGCTAATCCATATCACCTTAATACCATGAGTCATATTCTTCTTACTGCATGTTTTGGGCATCAATATTTGTAGGTTGTTAATGTAAATTTGACTATATGCAGGGTAAAGATAAGACTGCAGAAGAAAGAAGGATTGCTATTTGCATTTTTGACGATGTTGCTGAACAATGCCGTGAAGCAGCTCTCAAGTACTTAATCCTACATTCAAGTCTTAGTTTTTTTCTGAAATATTTGGAACAGCGACTGTTTGTCAGTTCCTGTTCTGATGTATTTTGGTCTTTTAATATTCTATTTTTTTGTCCTATTTTTTTTTATTTGTGAAAAACAGGTATTATGATACTTATCTCCCTTTCTTGTTGGAAGCATCAAATGATGAGAATGCAAATGTCCGACAGGTTTGTACAGCCCATCCTTTGCATTGTATTTGATTGGGTTTCATTTGGGATTAAAGGCTTTGTTGTTGCTGTTTCTGCCTGTAACCAAGCTTGTGTAATACTATTATTTAGGGTAAATTTTTTCTCATGTCATTCAAATTTACTCATCCTTTCCCAGTCACCAAATATCAATTTCTGTCCATACTAGCTTTTTGTGATTCATATGGAATTTACATGCAATTTGTTAACAAAGTCATGAATGATTTAGACAGACTCTATGTCAACTGATCAGCATTTTGTTTGGATTGACAGGCTGCAGTTTATGGTGTTGGTGTTTGTGCTGAATACGGTGGTGCTGTTTTTCGGTCTCTTGTAGGAGGTAACTCTTCTACTCTGTAACTTGTAGTGTACAAAGAGATAAATGTAAAAGTCTTAAGTGATGGATTATGATGCAGAGGCTCTGTCAAGGCTGAACTGTGTCATACGACATCCTGAAGCGATGACAGCCGACAATGTGATGGCGTATGACAATGCTGTCTCTGCACTCGGGAAGATCTGCCAGTTCCACCGTGATGCCATCGATGCTCCTCAGGTACATAATCTACTGAAATCACATATGCATTTTTGTTCTAGTGATATATGAGGTTATTTTGAGTTTTTGACAAAAAAGGATGGCAGGCCTGATCATTTCATTATTTGTAGGTGGTTCCTGCTTGGTTGAGCTGTCTGCCGATCAAAGGGGATCTGATAGAAGCCAAGGTTGTACATGATCTACTATGCTCTATGGTCGAGAGGTGTGTTTCTGTTTGAGGGCGTCTGACTAAATTCTTTTGGATTTTGATTTGTAGCTATTATTCTTACTATAATGCTTTGTCGGCATTGACTTGATGACAGGTCGGATGCAGAGGTCCTTGGTCCGAATAACCAGTACCTGCCAAAGATCATCTCCATTTTTGCTGAGGTGATTCTTTTTGTGTAGGCATTGTCAGACATGTTTCTGGAACTGAAATGTTATGGAATTATTATTGATGCACTACGGGCTCGTGCAGGTTTTGTGTGGGAAGGAGCTAGCGACGGAGCAGACGATAGGTCGGATGGTGAATCTGCTGAGGCGCATACAGGAGACGGTCCCGCCGGCCATCTGGTCATCGCTCCAGCCGCAGCAACTGCATGCTCTCCAGTCCATCCTTTCTTCTTGATCTCAATCCCATCCTCCCCCTCCCAGTATCATGTTTGCTTTTCCTGTTTCCACCTGCAGAATTTTGGGCTATGTTGTTGCTCTTTCTTCTTTCACCCTGTATTTTGCTAGTATTTATCAATTCTTTCTTGGATGGTGATGATGATTCTTTTTGGTCGGGCTGAGGCGGGTTGGCTGCCTCAGCCCAGCGGTGTACTTGCCGGTCTGCATGATTGTGCAAAGAGTGTATATTTTGTATTTGTGTTTATGTTTATGGGCGTGGATTTTGGAGTTCTGCGCGCGTGTTGTTTAAAGTAGGGTCAGTTGTTGTTGGTGAAGAGAAGCTTCCATATTATTGTTTCAAATGCCAGTCTTTTGTTCCAAATGCATTGTTGGTATTCTTCATTTTGTTCATACTCGGAAGCAAAAAGTTAGCACTTGGCAGAGGAAATAACTATTTTAATCTAATATGGAATCATTATTTATATCGAGACATTATGTGGAGCGTGCGTTAGTTATGTACGGGTAATAATCATACGGTACTGTTCAGATATGTTCTGGTGGCATGTACTGATGGGCATGTAGAGATGGAGATGGCCCAGGCAAGGCATCATGGTGCGATTCTTTAATCATGGTTGAATAAAATTGTGTGTATATGGTAATAGTTTACATTATGTGTTGAGGCCGTGAGAGCACGTAGGCGTAGCAACCAAAATAAAAGAGAAAAAGAAAAAGAAAAAGAAAAAGAGATGCTTATGGTTGTGGCCCCCATGTCTAACACCCGGCGTGCAGTGCAATACACGAACACGACTCCTTTTCTATTACCAATTTTAATTGGAATAGCTATTCCCCCTTTGTAAAAGCTGAACCTAGGTTTTTTTGACTGCTTTGGAACGCACACCACATTTTTGTCTCATAATTTACTCTGCCACATCGCCCTCTCCAATCCAAAACTAACAAAAAGAAGAAGAATAAGAGATTCTAAGGTGCAACAAGTATAAACAATTAGAGATTAGATAGAATCAAAGAGAAACAATTCCTTGTGATTGGGAGTTGGATAAAAAATGTATATCCTTTGACAATGCATTTCATTTGTCCATTTCGGTTCAAGGGGGGACAACATGCTAAGCAGTACGAACACCAGCATTCCATTCTTTATCACTATGTGATACGATCTGAGGTTTAATTCTCTCACAGATAACTACTCCTAAAAACTGTATTAAAATGTCTCAAACCAATATTTAATTTGGTGTTTTCTCCTTACAACTCATACCACAGCCCTCCTATAAATGTTGCCAGCTGCCAGCTCCCAAAAAGACCACACAGCTCTCTCTCTTCCCTTGCCTTACCTGTTCTCCCCTTTTCTCTCTCTAGATTGGCCCCCAACCCCCAATCAGAACCGTTGAAAAGGGAAAAACAAATGGAAATCAATTTCCAATCTCAAAAAGATTGCAACCCCCTGAACCAGTATCAATACCAATTTCAGGCACCAACAGCCCCAACAAAAAAACCGACCAAACCAAAACAGAAGAGTAGCAAGAGGACCAACCGCACAAAGTTCATTGGGGTGCGTCAGAGGCCGTCGGGTCGATGGGTTGCTGAGATAAAGGATACCACACAAAAGATCAGGATGTGGCTAGGCACATTTGAGACTGCAGAGGAGGCGGCACACGCATACGATGAGGCCGCCTGCCTCTTGCGTGGCACAAACACCCGTACCAACTTTGCCACACAGCAGTTGTCCCCAAACTCACCCCTCGCTTCCCGCATCCGTGCACTTCTTATCCACAAAAGGGTCAAGAACGGTCTTGCATCCAATGTCTCAAGCCCCTCCACTACTTCTAGTGCTGGCCACACTGTCTCCTCCGGTGACAGCAGCATGAATAGCGACAATGCAGCAACAGCAGCAACAACTGCATTTACTGTTGTTAGTCCTAGTGCAGGTAGCACTGCTTTCAATCCATTTGAGAGCGGCCTTTTAGGTGATTTTAATAACAACAATATCACAACCAATCATGTTCCTGACCAAAATGCCACCCTATTGGATGATGAGGTGTATAGGCCTTGTTTTGCCAATGGAGGTGATGAATTGGGTCACTTTGAGTTGGCTTCTTTGCTTGTCGATCAGACGTGGATGTATCAACCAGCCGGGTTTGATTGTTTGGGACTCGAACTGCCTGAAAATAATGCGGGCAGCAGCAGTTCAGGTTTGTCTGAGTTTGACAGAATGAAGTTGCACGAGTATTTTGATAAAGTGCTCTTTGATCAGCATGAGCCTGTGTTTGACCCTGCGAACCAGATTTGTCATTTGCCTTGTCGGACTTGATACCGATGCGGCCTCACAGTTGCCCTGCAGCTCCTGGTTTTTGCTTTTTCTTTTTTCCTCCATTTTTTCTATACATTTTTGTTTTTTTATTTGCTTTGTAAAAAGCCGGATTCCATACAGAAGTCTGTATGAGATGTGTTGTCTGTACGTTCGATTTGTACATGAAACGAGAAAGAATGTTTAGATCACATAATGCATGCTCCTCTAGTTAATAATTTCATACAGATGCAGAGATATATAGCCAAGCCAATTAACGATCGATGCCTCGCTCAAGTGTGCATTAATGTATATGAGACACCTCTTCCTCATAGATGTAGTCCTTAGAGCAAATTGAAAAATTGAAAAAGAGTGACTTAAAAAACTCAAAACATCTCAAATTTTTATACTCCATAAGATTTCAATATGAAGAATTTAATGAGATTGAAAAAATAAAATTTGGAGATCATTTGATATATTTTTTGAGCTAAGCTCACGCCCATGGAGGCCTTCAAATCATCTCCAAATTTTAATTTATCATCATCATTAAATTCTTTATATGAAAATTGTGGGATGCAAAAATTTGGAGTGTTTTGAGTTTTTTAAGTCATCGTTTTTAATTTTTTAAAATGATGTTCAAGTATTGAATATATTATTATTATTTTTAGAGCTGATTTTCAAAAATTAAAAACCATAACTTAAAAATCTCAAAACACTCCAAATTTTTGTATCTCATAAGATTTTCATATAAAGAATTTAATGTGCATGATAAATTAAAATTTGAAGATGATTTGATATGCTTTTTGAGTTAAATTCATGAAAGCCCTCCATGAGTTTAACCTCATGGTATCTTTACTCTCTCTCTATATATACTTTTTTAAAAACTTAAACCTATGCCATTTTATCAAGAATGGGACCCACTATTATTTTTACTGAGCCTACAATTTATTTCCTATATATTATATTATCAACACCAAGTTATGCATTTTAAAATAACCTGTGTATATGAAATTATAAAATTTGATATAATTTTATTTAATTAATCCGTAACATTAATATATGAAGATATGCACACTATTAATTATATTAATGAATCAAAATATTAAAACTATCATGTATAATAATAAATTAGTATATTA
Source organism: Schoenoplectus tabernaemontani (assembly GCA_037127355.1). Taxonomy (NCBI): domain Eukaryota; kingdom Viridiplantae; phylum Streptophyta; class Magnoliopsida; order Poales; family Cyperaceae; genus Schoenoplectus; species Schoenoplectus tabernaemontani. The sequence continues at coordinate 102,093 of CM073744.1, read as the reverse complement.
TGTGTGTGTTGCAATGGATCATAATATAAGAAGATATGTACCAAATAATTCAGCTAAAAAAATAAGAAAAACCCATATTCAATAGTAATGTATAAAAATTTAGTCAGACTAATTCTTCATAAATTGAGAACTTAGTTCATATAATAAGATCCAATGAGAAATAATGTTTGTTGTTGTAAATAATTTTATTTCTTATTTGACTAATTTATAAAATAATTACAATTGAATCTCTTTTGAGAATGAGAAATGCAAGATATGAAGTCAAAAGAGCAATAAAGTCAATTTGGACAAAATTGTAAGAACGTTCAAGAAAATTAAGTTAGAAATATTAAATTAATAAAGATAATGATGGCAATCTTGCGACTAAAGTAATAAAAAATAGGGGCTTGACCCTAATCGTTGCAATAGATAGCTTCTCATTACAATGATTTTGAGTTATGTTGCAACTTGTAGTTCAGTTTCTTTTCAGCTTTGTAGTTCGGCTATGACAAACAATTGGCTATCTATGTTTTCTCTTTGGTGACCTTTGTTTTTAGAGCTATTGTGCTCATTCTTTTTTTGGTTGACCTTTCTTTTTAGAGCTATTGTGCTCATCCTATTTTTAGTTGACAGCTATCCGTTTACTTAGTGTAAGAGACCGAATGTTCACAGTTGTATAAATACTATGTTTTAGTGACTTGGTACAATTGACAATTAGTGATTGCATATTTTGAAAATGTAGGCTCATTATAGCATATCTCTTTTTTTTTCTCTTTAGTATATATTATTTTATTTTTTGATATTGAATTATAAAACTAGTCCATAATTTTTTAATTTGATTCCCTCTTCCTTAAAAAAGATGGTGAAGAGAAAATAAAAGATAAGGAAGCTCCAAAGCTACAGGAGGCCCAAAAATTTGACAGATGTGAGTCCCAAAAGGATCAGATGAGTGATCTCACCGGCCATTTCGAAGGTGAAGAGATTTTAGATTTATTATTTTTTTTTAAAATTTTGATTTCAGCGGTATTTTTTTTTGGTAAAACGAATAACATTAGTACTTCATTGAAGATAAAAAAACTAAATACTGAGTGTACCAAATGTCAATAAGACTTCATAAAATTTTAAGACAATGAGGGGATCAAATATTGTAATTTCAAATATAATTTAATGGGGTTCATTTACATAGACGCATAGAAAAATCAACTATATCTAATACTTTTTTTTAATAAAAAGTAATAATATTTTATAAATAAATGACGGACATTGAACCTCATTTGAACTATATAAATCTACATCTGACACCCAATATATGACCAAACTATCAAGAATTTATTCATTGAAAAAGATATATGATCAATTATACTTGATGCTTGATATATTGTAGAAAACAGTTATATACCAAAATTTGATAAAATTATCAAGAAATTAACTGCGGAGTTCAAATTAGATGAGAAATAATGATTGTACAATAAATATCATACTTAACTCGGTGAGCGAGTTGATTACATTTTTATTTAGTGATGTAGTTCTATGATATGTGGAATGCGCTAAACAATGCGCATGAAGGCAATAATTAGGTTGGATATGAAGTGAAGGATTTTGGCTTGGAGTTTAAAGTAGAACAAATGCTCAACCTTATCTTGATGGCTAGCGTCGATGAGAAGTATTCACCAATAAATATCGATGCAATCATTACAAATAAAAACATCACTGATAAGCTCACTATAAAAGCTTTAAGAGGTATCACGTTTATGAAGAATAAGGAGATGCAATCAAATAAACAGACTGAAAGGAGCACATAATTGTTTTTAAGCTTCACAATAAGGTAAATTTAAATTTTGACAATAACAATGATTCTGAATTTGAGGATAAGGTCACAAATAATTTTGATAATGTAAGCATTTTTTGTGTGAAAAATTGATAATAGAGAATGAATTTAGATTAAGAACTCCTATGGATATGCCAAATAATGTCCTACTAAAAAAAATGTAATTGAGGAATTACAAACCAAAATTTTTGAGTTTGAATCTAAGATAAAGATAGATGAGCAAAAAAATTAAAGAATCTAAAAATAATTGTGGCTCTCACCTAAGTGAAATAGATCAATTAAAAGTAAAAGTTTAAAGTTTAGATATAAAAAATTAGACTTTTAGGTCCTCTAGTGATTTGCGATGTAACATTAGGTTGGATTTGAAAAAAAAATATGGATAAAAGTCTCATGACAAAATAAGTCTTGGATTCAAATAGTTTTCCTCTCTATTCAATAACACAAAAAACCCAAAAGAAAAAGGAGAACAATCTCAAAAATTAAGGAATAAAAATATCAAAAATAAGAGCGCACAAAATAATAAAAGAAGACATAATCATACATATCAATATAAATATAACAATAGAAATATTAGGAGTAATTACAATCATCAAAGAAATAGAAATATCTTTACTCCCCAGTGATCTAATAAAATTACTTAAGGGTCTCATGTTTGGTTTTATGAATTTAAAAATTAAAATATGTCATAAAATTGAACTTAAAGCAATGAGTCACAAAGAGATATTTCTCAACATGCAAATAAGCCTAACACACAAAACATAAAAAAAAAAGTATAAAAAATTAAAAATATGTGATGAAGAGAGTTCAAATTAAAAAAATTACTACATTTTACAAGATAGTGATATAAATCTATAAAACACCTTTTATAACTATTGTTGTAAATTAGGTCATATCTTGCTTGAGTATCAACTTAGGAAGGTAAGCAACAAAATAAATGTTGTTTAGATTTCTAAGTCAAGTGAGTAAAGATTATTTCAATAACCCCTAAAACTTCATTATTCTTATATTTAGGGGAGCTTATATAAGAAAATGCTTGTATTATGAATAAAATCCTTGCTTGTATTTTTTTTTCTGGCATATTATTTATATTTATATTTATATTTTTATATAATTATGAAATTAAGGGGGAGTGCATGATTTGAGGGGAAGCCCTTTGTATTTTCATCCTCTATCTTTTCTCCGATTTTCAAATCAAGGAGGAGAAATATAACTACACAATATACACATTTGTATTATCTAAATCAAATCATGCACAAGTCTTTAATGAATATGATGGTGTAGTGATTTGTAAATCATCAAAGTGGAGAGATTATTATTGTATATAATTTTATTTCTTATTTGACTAATTTGCAAAATAATTATAATTGTATTTAATAATCTCTTTTGAGAATGAGAAATATTGAACATGAATTCAGAAGAGAAGAATAATCAATTTGGACAAAATTACAAGAGCCTTTACGAAAAATTTACTTAAGAATATTAAATTAATAAAGTTGATGATGGTAATTTTGAGATTAAAGTAATAAAAATTAGAGATTTTACTCTAACTATTGCAACGATTATCATAACCCTTATAACATAATAAATTGAGAGTTGTCAAAAAGTTAACAATGTGTAACTAGTTTACAATCATTGCAACTATTATCATAACCATTGCAATAGTTATGAGTTCCTTTACGACTGATAGTTTATTTAATTTCAGCTTTGTAGTTCAACTTTAAAAGACAATTGGCTTCCTATTTTTCTTGCTCCTTTCCGCGATTTTGAAAGCCAAAACTTTGAGAAAACCTTAACCAACATTGCTAAAGCTTTAAAATCTTTGAAATAATTATTTTAGCCTCATGATTACTTGTTAGAGTGATTATTGAATGTTTTCTATATGAGGTTTTTTCTCCTTAGTGAGCTTTGTTTTTAGAGCCGCTGTGCTCATTAATTCTTTGACCGATGGTTGCCCATTTATTTAGTGTAAGAGACTGAAGGTTCACAGTTGTACGAACATTTGTTCTAGTGACTTAACGTGATTCGACAATTGATGATTGCATGTTTTGATGAAGTAAGCTCGTTATAGCTGAACTTCGTTATATTCGGTGTTCTTGATCTTTACTATATATTATTTTATTTCTTGATATTGAATTATAAAATCACCTCATAGTTCTTTAATTATGTCTTATCAGTGCCATTAGGCATAATGATGCTAATTACAAATATCATTCTTCCAATTTAGTCCAATATTGAATATCAGCTCAAATAAATATAAATGCACTGAATTATAAATTTATAACAATGTAGTTACACAAAAATTAAAAGTGCTTTAACTTGGAGAATGATACAAGCGATTTACTACATAGGCAAAAAAAACATTTCTAGTTTAACAAGACATTATATGTGACAAACTTTGCCAAATAAAGAAAAAAACAATTATTTTACAAGGAAAAAAAATATAGTGAAGCAAAAATAGTAAAGCTCAAACATTTAGTTCAATTCTAATCCAATTAAAATGAATTATAAATCATAAAATAGTAAAGCTCAAACATTTAGTCAATTTCAGCTTCCCATGCTCTCTCAGAGTACATCAACATAAACTTTTATCTGTACATACAAATTCAAATAAGAAAAATTGAAGAGAAAATAATCTACAAAAGACATGGTGAATGATGGATGTAACATACATATTTATCTACTTGAGCTGGGTGGTTTCTGCTAACATTACCTCTTTTAAATTTATTTATATTTCAGTTTTTGTTTCACAGTTTCTGCCATGTATTTCAATTTCACCCAGTGAGTCAAAGTTTGATCTTCATGATGACATTGGACCTATCAACACTATCACACAAAACTTTATTGTCCTGTGATGCAACAAGTTAATTAAAGATTTCACATGACGAACTCAAGGTAGAGCAATTATTTGTCCTGACGTGTATTAATTTAGAAAACGAAAAATATCTTTATTGACTAGACAAGTCGCACATAGTCCTGTAATAGCTCCTCAAAGTTCATCAGAAAATTATGCCTGCAAACAAATAAACATAAAATTAACTTCATTTATCTCACAGAATAAAATAAAAAATCAAATATATTTTAATCTTACCTCCTTTTGTAGCTTTAGACTCAGTCTCAGTTGAAGATCTGACAACCACGTCTTACTTCTTGCTCCTTCAAACCACAAAAATGCCTCCAACACGTACACAATAACCAATCGTAAACCTATGAACGTCTATACAATTAGCCCAATCAGCATCACAATAGCCTTCAATTCTCAAGTGCCTATTGCTTTTAAACCATAGCCTCTTTCCCAGACTCCCTTTGATATACCTGAGGATCCTACAAATAGCTTCTATGTGTTGTTCCCTAGTCTGGTAATATCAGGTCCGGTGTGACACAGATAAATGAGTCGACCCACCAGCCTCAGATACTCCTTGTCCACCGGATCATCTGTGTCGGCACATAACTTATGATTCTATTCAATTGGTGTATTGATAACCTTGCAACCTAATATTTTTGACTTTGAGAGATCTAAATCACACTTTCATTATGATAACACTATGTCCTTTATCGACCTTATAATTTTAATTTTCAAAAAATATTTTAATTATCCCAAATCTTTAGTCTTAAACTCTTTTCCAACTCTCCTTTTTAATTACAAGATCTCCTTCTCATCATCTCCAGTAAACACAATATCATCAACATAAACTATAAGAATTATGATATGACGCCTGAAATACTTATAAAATAAAGTGTGTTCTCCACTACATTGCTTATATTTCATACCACAAACAATCATTATGAACCTGTTAAACCATGCTCTTAGAGACTGTTTTAACCCGTACAATGACTTCTTTAATTTGCACACTTTCCCAGCTGACTGTGGTGTGACAAATTCTGATGGGATCTCCATATACATCTCCTTGAGATCTCCATATAAAAGGCATTCTTGACATCTAACTGGTGTAGTGGCCAGTTGAAGTTGGCAGAGCACAACACCAACATCTTTGCTACTGGAGCGAAAATCTCATCATAGTCGATACCATAAGTCTGACTATATTCTTTTGCCATCAGTCTCGCCTTGTACCTTTTCACCTTGCCTTATGGAGTCTGCTTGATAGTGTACATCTATTTGCACCCTACAACACGTTTCTCAGCTGGTAGGTTTACCAACTCGTATGTGTCGTTTTTTTAAAGGTTGAAACTCCTCCTACATAGCACACAACTATCTAGGATCTTGTTTCGTTCCCCGCCAATTGTTAGGTACAAACACTAAATATAATGATGTAAGAATTGACTTGTATGCAGTTAGAATGCATGCATATGACATAAAATTTGAGATGTTAGTTTCCCAACCAAGTCTATTTGAAAATCTACCTGCATTGGCTCTAGTAGTCCTTCAAGGTAAGACATGAGGAACAAAAATATTACCTATTGCTTGTGATGAAGAGGCCGTAGAGGGATCTAAGGAGGAGTTAATTGAGACATCCACAATAGAGTTGACTATCGGGCATGAAGAGACTAGCTACTCATGTTGTTACTATTTGTGTCTCCGTTCGTATACCCTCAACTCTGCTGATCATCATGACTTGCAATCTCTCTTAGTTCCCCTAGCTTTCAGTCTCCGAAGCACCTCTATCATCACCATAAGATACCTGAATAGGGTAAGGAGTCATACCAACCATAACTCTATTCATATTCTCTACCTCTCTACTAGCAATAGTAGAGTCATTCTCAAATAACAAATCCAACTCCAAGTTTTTCCCATAAAATGGCTTGAATTTTCAAAAAGTTACATCCATGCTAACAAATAATTTCCGCTCAATAGGACACTAATACTTATAACCTTCTGACATGATGAATATCCTATAAAGATACACTTTACTGCTCGTGGATCTAACTTACCCACCGCCGATTTGTGATCTCTCACAAAATATTTATATTCAATCATCATAGGCGGTACAATAAAAATACTAGATCCTAATAGAATCTCACACGGTGTTTTCATTCTCAAAATCCTTGATGATATTCTATTGATTAAGTAGATAACTATCATAATCGCTTCACTCCACAAGAACGTATCACATCCAATAGATGTATGTTCTTATGTTATGCCACACCATTCTGAGCTAGGGTGTCTGAACAGGTAGTCTGATATATAATTTCTTGACTTGAGATGAGAGTCATAAATTTCTTGTTGATTTATTCTATCTCATTGTCCGTCCGAAGGATCTTCATATGTACTCCAGACTGAGTCTTTACATATGCTAAGTAATCTTGAAAATACTTGTATACTTTGAACTTTTATTTCATCAAGTATATCCAGATCATACGAGAGTGATAATCAATGAAAGTAACAAACCATCAAAATTCACTAATAGAACTCATAGGACATGGTCCCCAAACATCATAATGAATAAGTACAAATGGATCAATACTTCATAAATCACTTGTTTTATAAGTAGAACATGTTTATTTTTCAAGTTCACAAACATCACAAAATAACTGTTGTCTATCCATTTTATTCATTAATTTGGGTTCAAGCTTATTCAATCTATCAAATGATAAATGTCCTAATCTACGGCGTTACAACATTACTTCTTCATGACCTTTATTTATAGCAGTAGAAAATATAACAACATCTTTGTCCATATACCATAAATCATCATGTCTGATTTCAGTCCCAATCTTCCTTCATATTTTCCTTTCCTGAAAGACATATTTTTATCGAAAAGAACAATGCAATTTAATTGATCAACAAAGGAACTGACAGGGAGTAGATTGACTGGAAATGAAGGAACATGCAATACTGATGACAATGTGATAGATGAACTACACTTAACCAAACCAGTACCACTGATAGATTGTCCCATCAGTAGTTTGAACAGTTTTAGGACACATGCTTGTTTGGATGGTATTCTATAAAACACTAGATGTTCATGTGACATATCTATATGCACCTGAATCTATGATCCAATCAATATGAGATTTAGTGGATATAAGTGCCTGAATATCTTTGTTGACATGAGCATAACCAGCAAAGTTATTAAAGTAGACAGGTATTTCATCCAAATTTGGAGTGATTTGACTTCCTTTTGAGCTCTCAACTTATAATTTGAACCTTCGTAGCTCTGTTATTTCAGTTGCATTGACCTTAATAGTGTTGTAAGAATCCTCTGTTACTACTAGATGAACAACTTCCCGTCCACCACATCCTCTACTTCCTCGACCACCACATTCGCCCCTTTGTCCTCTGCCTCCTTTACTTCCTCCAGGGTTATGTGGTTGGGGACAGTTGTAGCTGAGATGTCCTTTCTTTCCGTAATTATAACACTCACTATCTTCTTTAGCAAGTATAGTCGGGATCACCAAGGTCGAACATACATCTGATGTAAACTCGTCCGTCATAACTTTTGTCTGATCTCCTCTTGCTTCATCGATGTAATAGCCTCATCCAGAGATGAAAGGGAAGGTAGATGATACATTGCAACCCTTTTCACTTAGAAACGTGGATTCAACCCCTTTAAAAATTGGGCTACCTGTCGGCGCTCAAGATACTGTCTTTCAAGAGAATATCAGTGGGATTATGCAAACATAACAGATCATAGTGATCTAAATCCGCCCATAAGATGTGTAACTCAGCTGCATATTGATGCGTCGACTTTTCTCTCTATATGGTAGCATCAATCTTCTCTGCCACCTCTATCATCATCACACTTCCAGCCTCAGAGTACATCCCTATCAATACTTTCCAGACTTGTGCAGCACTGCTAACTGACTCTACCATTCTAGCTATATTGGGAGAGACAAACGGCAACAACCAAGACACTATCAGCGAATTAGTATTGCTGCACATTTTCCATTCTGCACTCTCCTTATTTTTCAGGCTCAATGTATTATCCAGTCACATACTTCTTAAGTCTTTTGACCTGAAGGTTTGATAGTGCCCTTCGAGATGAATTCAAATAGTTTCTCGTTCTTTCAAGCTTGATGCTATTAAACAACAACTCTATTCTTTGTATCACCTGTGATGTTTTCGATACAGATACTATCTTATCAGATGAGTTTTCTTTCAATTTGGCTTGAAACATTCTGGTCATCCTCTCCATAATCTCCTTTAAATCCTGATTAGTCATAGATATTCCCATTCCCATAATTAAATTGCCTTAATGTCAAGCACAACACAATTAATAACTAGACTCATACACAAATCATATGCAAACACGCGATCACGATCTTCACCATTTATCAGACAAAATAGTGTTATATACTCTCAATATTTTCTTTTCCATTTTTCCCATATTTTTTAATTTTTTTACCAATTAGAAAAATGAAAACGAAAAAAACACGTGACGGTGCTGGCGAAGAGATGTATGTGCGGCAACACAGAAAAAAATGAAAAAAAGAATCAGGAGGAAGTGAAGGGGAAGAAAGAAGAAGGTCGTGGTGCGGCCCTCGGCTGGTGGCGATGCATAGGCGGGCCACGGCTGATCGCGAGGCAGCGGTGGCACATCAGATGAGGGAGCCGCTAGAAGCCCGAGAGGAGGGAGCCGCCAGAGGCTCTGATACCATGTAAACAAGGGATGTAATTTGAATGAAATTAGAGTTAGTCTCTAATTAAGATGTTGTCCTTTATATATTAACTAGTTAGGTACCCGCGCGTTGCGGCTGTCATTTTTATTTATTCGATATCATAAAAATATAAATATATAATAATTTCAATATTCAAATATATAAAGTTTTAATTTAAAAATATATGTGAGAAATTGAAGTGTGGGCAACAAGATGATTGGAATATATTATTATCAAACAGCAAGATTATAATAATTACATAATTTAAATTTTTGATGATTTACTATCTTTGCGGGATATATTCCCATCCCCTTTCAGTTTTAAAAGGAAAGAAACACTATATCAAAATCAAAAAAATAAGATACTACATTTAATATTATACTGGTAAGGAATATACACAGTAAAAGAAAACATGAAGGAATATATCCATCTATTCATCCTTCAAAGAACACATTTGTAATTTCATATTTTTTAGCTAGATGCTATGAACATCATGATATAATAGTTGCAATATTGTTTGACACAAAAGGTTACAAATTTACTAATAAATGTTAGAACTATAATAGAAGCTATTTTATTTGCATTCAACAATGATATTTTGGCAAATAAAATTTTTCTTGCTCTACACACATCGTGTCAGTCTTCTCAGAACACCGCACGTAATATGTCTATGAACTATCAAATAGACTATTTGTTAGTTCTGAATTAAAAATAGTAAAGAAGACAAGATATGGGTATTAAGGACAAAATAATAAAATATCACAATTAAAGCATCACATTTACGGTTTACACAGAAATTATTATAAGCGTACATTAAGATTTTACAAGATAAACAATTTTCTTTGAAGCAGATAGAAAGACAAAACATATAAGACAACGGTATACTGACAAAACATACAAGACTTATGTTCAAACAAAATTGGAGCCGGCAAAACATACTCAAAGATCCTGAGGGCCATTGACATTCTAAATGTTAAAAAAAAAAAGAACACATTATTATGTAAATTTGGCCATCCAAATAGGCATGATAGATTGGAATGAAATAAAAATTTTTATCTATCTTGTTCTCAATAATAGCATTGTCTGGGATCTCCAACTTTGTACTAACCTTGATTAAATAAATAATATATTGGCAATTACTATGATTATTAGCAATAGCGGCAGTGTTACTAACCATTTGTAATGGATACCACGTTCACAAGTAAAGAGAGATGGTAGCAAGAAAAGAATTTTTTTTTTTGATGGCTTAAAGACAAATGCCTGTCACTTATCATACATTTTGAAAATTTTCTATTTATGACGACAGCTAAGCGTATGCATATTTATTAAAATCTGTATTTTTACAATCAACTAAAAATGAAAGGATATCAGTATATATTTATTGAAACCTACCTTTTACAGTCAATTAAATTTGGAAGGATATCAATATATATGATGTGCAATTAAAATTGGAAGGATATCAAATATATTTTCTGATTGAGGTTGATATGTATAATTAGCAAAAAAATCACGTTTGCCATTGAAAATTCCCGATTGACGCGTGATTTATTGCATAGACTTAAATTTGATTGAAACGTTAATAAAATTCATTCATGATTTGCATTATAATAACAACATAATTGATATAATTATGAGTATCACAAACATTAATCAGTATATCAGATAAAATTATAAGAAAGAAATATGACCTGAAAAGATACTCGGTGACAATTGAAAGGTTAGATGGCTGAGTAACAGCACCATCAGAAGAACTATGTTTGAATGCCTCAGACTTTTCATTATCTTCACCTAACATTATACATTGGATAAAGAGATAAAAAAAATCATTGCAATTGCAACAAAAAAATTTAAAAATATAGATCTATGACAACCAATAACACTACTACAGTCAAAATTTTCTTCAGTTGCTCTCTATGAAAATCTTGCTCCATTAAGATCTTCACAGCGACATCCTAACTTAAAACATTCTCAATTAGAGAACCAACCTTTGGTCTAGTGGTTAAAGATAACACCCTCTGAGTGGAAGGTCGTGGGTTCGAAACTTAGATGGAGGTCCTTATGGACAATTATAAAATTTGAGAGGTTGACTCTCATCTTTCCGATAAAAAAAAACATTCTCAATTAGAAAAATAATATCGAGAAAGGTATATCAGACATTGTCATTTTATTTGGTTCAGCTACACAAAAAAGAAAAAAAATGGGAAATGAAAATAACCTCTTCCCTTTATCATTTGCAATGTAAGCCTATAGTTTGGTTGAGAACTCTCCAATAGAAATTGAAAACCACGAAAGAAAAAAAAGGATGACAATTAGAGATTACCAATTGAGTTACAAGCTTGTGCCTTCTCTTACCAACAATTAGAGATTCGTAATGATCGCCAGAGACTTCTCAGAGGAGGTCCTAAGGCAATGGAAATGAGATGAGCGATCAGGAGAAGCACGGTTCTAACACCGGAGGAGAAGAGAACGGTCGGCCACGAGAAGAGGAGATCGATCAAATACCGGAGGAGAAGAGATTGATCAAAGGAGGATGTGGAGGTGGAGGAGACTGGAGAAGTTTTAGTGAGATTCAGGGGTTTTAGTCGATTTAGATTTCAGGAGGGAGAGGAGTGAAATGAAGAGCGTTAGTGAGGGTGAGATGCAGAGGGAAAAAGGAGGAAAGAAAAAAGAGACGGCAAAGGCAGAGAGGAAGACAACAGGAGCGCGAATAAGAATGATTTGGGGTTGCGGGTTGGGAGTGATTCGGGAGAGCGCTCTGCACAAAAAAAATGGAGACGAATGTATGAAAATGGATACTATCGTAGCCTTTAGATTAGTGAAAGTTAATTTCAGTCGTCCGATGAAGGGTAGTTGTGGTATTTAAAAAATTTTACCATGACAAAAAAATGGACTCTTCCAGTTCTTAGCTGCTTTATATAATAGTATAGATTATGACATAATTATAAATAAAAAACTATTTAATTAGAGAATCACTAATTAATTTATGTAATTAATATTAATTGGTACTTTCTATATTTAACAATAGGATTGCTTACAATATGGATCAGAGAAATCTGAAGTGGATTGCGGAGCAACAACTGAATTTTCTTGCTCTTCTACTTGACATACAATTTATTTGAAAAATTGTTAGTAAAAATATGATAGAAAATGAGAGAAATAATTATCTAAAGCCTTCATATAGTATGGTACCTATCTGGTACCATGTGGACTTCAATTCTAACATAATTATGATATGTAGTATCATTATTATAAAATTAAATTAAAAGCAACTAATATTATATATCCTTATTAGTTAGATATACTATTAAATTAAGTTTCTTGGGTCCTGACCTTGGATTTAGGAGTTATTTTTGGTTGTATTGTTGTCAGATGCCATGTATCGTTTCTGAATTCTGATATTGTATCCTGGATTAAGAGTTTAATGCTCATTGAAATATAAATTTAAATCTTTATTAAAGATTAGGATACATTAAAGATGTGTAAGACCAAGATGGTCTGTATAGCGTGTTCACTGTATGTCAAATTTATTGAAATATAAATTTAATTATCATTAATAATATTAAGTCTAGTGGAAAATAAAGGAGACTCTTAGAATTCAACAGTTATAAAAATTTTAGACTAATTGATGAGGAGATATTAAAGATCAAACGATGTCTGTTTTGGCTGTATGACCTATGAATGAAAAGCTCTTGAAGTCTAGTTTCTAATAGTTTAAATTCCAAGTCGTTTGGAGTTTCCGACAGAGAGTTATGTCTATTTTAGTGGACATAGGTAAGCTGAAACAGCTGCTGTTTAGTATTCCATTTTTAATATGATTTTTTTCTACATACTTCTGTTGTTTTAGCCTATAAATAGAGTTGTAATTTATTGTTTGAGATGTAAGAAAGTTATAAAAATTTTTAATAGAAAGAAAATTTATTTTATCCACCTCTTCTCTTATCTCAAAGTATGATATCCACTATTTTTTTTTTAACAAAATTGACTTGTTCATAAGCAAGAGCATTTTCGCCCCTTTAATTTCTACTCTTTGTTGCTCAGCACTGAATATGTCTGTACTCCAGCGGTGCCTACAATAGTAACAGTCAATACAATCTACTTTCTTTTCTGCTCTAATGGCATTATGAGTGATTGAGATGAACAGAAGTACGTACCAGCATAAGTAATCAGTATTAATTAGTAAACCCGGTTAGTAAGAAACCTTGAATTCAACTTGGATATAACCACCAACTTAAATTAGCAAAAGTATGCAGATGCCAGTGAATCTGCGCGTGAATCTTCTAAATAATAGATATAACAAAAACTTAAACAATACAACTGTACAGATAAAGTTCCTCTCAAGATCGACATGAAAGTTTATATATATACTTAAAAATTATCAATTAAATAAATATTTAGTAATTGACCTAGTTCAGTATAACAACAGAAATCTAGTCTTTAACGGCTACCTCCTACATCGAAATTAATCTCTTATAGTTTATGTATTAAAATTAATTAAGAGATTAAGTTAATAATTTATATAAGAAAATAGAAATAACGGTCAGTATCTGACAATTATAGAGTCTTGCCAAATGTTCTAATTGTTGAATTACTACTTGTAAATATGTATTTCCTTTAGCTCTACTCATTGAAGATTTCCTTCGTTATAGTAACTGACTGCATGTCCTGAAAGACCAGATTAATTTGTGACACGAATTGCTCAAGAAGCTGTGATCACTCTACAACTTTCTTTTAAGCACGCTGCTCATGTCAAAGAAGCTAGGACAGGTGGGATGCATTTATGTATTAGAATGATTATTATATATGATATATTATTTGTTCCTTAAATTATTTATTATTTTATATTTAGTTGGACTTAATTGTAAAATATATGCATTAATTAATAATAACACTAAAATATTCTTAAACTGTTAATTATCGAGAATAATAATTAACTAAGATTACTGTGTAAGTTGAGTGATAATTATATTTTACAGATAACATGATAAGTATTATCGGCTCAATTACATAAGTGACATGTTGGACATATTATTATATTTGATCTATAATAAAATACTATAAAGATTGTGTTTGTATTATTAGTATTTTATTTACTTGCTAATTCTTTAGATATGAGATGAGTATCCTTTATATACAAATGATTTATATTTATGAATATTATCTAATGTTGTTCATAATTGATAACTATATAGATTTTATCTTGATGTATGTCTTTTGTATGAAGAAAAAATATGATTAAGAATACCGATGTTCCACTTATTTATTGACGTGGGCGATGATATTCAAATTTGACCTCCCTAGATAAAGAATGTAATGCAAGGATGACATGCATGTTTCCGTCTTGCATAATTATGGATATCATATAACATGAAATGAGTTTGGGATGATTGTCGTTGTCCAAGATCAAGATAATTTAGCGTATATTATATTTATATAATTTAATAGTAACAATGCACATTGCTAGGGTGCCACTTATGACCGATAAGAATTAAAAGTGTTTAAGACTCATTGCTAAGTGATATAGATCCCAAAAAAACACACCATATAAGAATAAAGCATATAAGCACTCCTTGATCATTTGATATGAGTTCTAATATGAGCTAATTAATCATTGAACATGATTAATTAAGTACATTTATTAATTTTTTTTGATAAGTATGTCAAAATGGGTGAAAATAAGGTCCTAAGGAAGGTTTTCGGGCTCCATTTGGATCCCGTGTCGTCTAAACTAGAAAATCTAAAGTTTCAGGCTCTAAATTTCAGAACAAAATGGTCCCCCGTTTGGACTAAATTCAATCCAAGCAATTTTTTCAACGCACACGATTCTGCACACGGTTTGGTTTTTGGAGTTGATTTGGAGGATTTTCTTATTCCAAATTTAATGAATTTTGGATAGGACGTGGTTAAGTCCTAATGAAACTTATCCATCTTATAAAAGATCATACTTATAGTCAAGAATCGTAAAAAAATCACCCCCAACCACACCGAAATTATGTCAAATTTTTGTTGTACGAGTTTTGACCATCTCATATATTGAGAACCCTTCCCGTTACATTTAAGAGTTAGAATTCAAGGAGAAAGATCATATGATCAATGAGAGCACTTTCAATTCTCTAGTAAGGGTTGAATAGGTGTTTGTAGGCTATTCTTGGTGGATATCATTGAAGGAGTTCTTAGTTAGTCTTTTGATGCATGCGCATCACCCAATCATTTTCGATCCTTTCGATGACTCAAACATACATCAAAGGTATTAATTTTATTTACAACTAGTATTTAGTTCAGCTTAAGTCATATACAATATTTTTTTGGATATTTTAGATAAAAAAATTAAAATTATACGCTAGTTACACCGATAAAACCCTAACAAAAAGTATATGCTTCTACATAATAAAACAAATAGTGCACAAAATATAATCAAGAAATGGCCAATAATTTATTTTTGATAAACTTGATTTATTTGATTTCCTCGAAAATCTGAAGATCATATACAGTTTGAGATCGAAAAATGCTGAATTCCATTAAAAAGGTGGTGCCATTTTGTAATCGGATCTCCAACATGGTCGTCGAGGATTTGCTCATGTCCGAAAATGAATGGGCTCCAGACAAAGAGGTAGAGAGAGGGAGAGAATAAATGAAATAGGAAGTTAGGGACAGAGGGGTAGAGGAGCGTAGGAGCAGGGGAGAGAGAGAGAGAGAGGGTGATAGCAATTTAGGGTTTAGCTTGGTGAGTTTTTGTAGTGGTCATGTCGTGTAACGAGTAAGAGAGACGAAGGGAAGCAGTGGCGGTGACCTTCCGTGAAGCGCAATAGACACCGATGACAAATTACGAGAGACGTGCTTCGATTAGGGGACTAACACTATGCTTCGAAAGAGGGTTGAGTAGAGAGAGAAATGGAAGAAAGAGGATAAGCAAGTAAAATTTTATTTGTCCAATTAAATTTACTTACTCCACAACAATACAAATATTTGAAGGGGAGATAGGAAAATGGAGGAGAGAGGAGAAAAACTCTTTAATATAAACTTCATTAAAAATTTAACTCTCAATTTGAGATGTAAAATTTTACTCCCCTCTTAGACATTCATTTTTCCTTCCTTCTCTTTTCTCTCCTTTCTCTTTTATGGATCACAATGTAAGGAGAGGAGAGGGTAAAGAATGACGGTGCGAGATTGTGAGAAAGACAATTTTAGTTTTTAGGTTGAGAAAGAGAGTAGCAGTTATGAAAATAGTGAAATTATAGTCCGATTTGTGTAATTTTTCATGTAACAATCATGATTATACTTTTTACATATAACTGAAAGTTTGGAAGATAACCATATCAGATGGTTGGTGACTTGGTGTTAACTATGAAAATTTTACTATAATAAAATGATGCTAAGGAGTGGAGAGTCCGATAATAATGCCAATAATTTTACAACTAGAGACATTATCTTTTCATTCTCTCATCCTCTCTATTGTCTTTGTCTTGCATGTCCCTTTGCACCCATCTCTTCGCACCACTTCTCTCCGCTCGCGCCTCTCGCCCGCTGGGTCGCTTGTTCTCTCGGCGCCTTTTCTCTTCTTCATTGGTTCTCTCACTTCTCTGACTCTCTCGTAAATGTTCTCTCCCCTTTGACACCAATACCACACTCCATCGCTTGCACCATTCCTCACTGATCGTCTCTGAACTGCTCGGGAGAAAGAGGCCACAATCGACTAGGAGCAAAAAAAGAACGCCAACACCATTCCTCACTGATCGTCTCTGAACGTGACAATCATGTGACTTCATACCAATCAACTTCAGATCATTCATCGAAACTTTTTTGGAGATATTTGAGGAATAACCGGATGGAACTTTAATCGATTTTAGACACTCCAACAAACTTATTTTCTCCTTCTTCGATAATGTATAACACGATGGGGGTAAGTAATTTTATTTTTCATGTTTCTGTGGTACTAGCTCTGATTGAATCCCATAGCAACCATGTCTTTTCTTGCATTCACCTCGTCTTCGTTTTTCCTTGAATATTCAATAGCGTCCCGATCAAACTTTCATAAATATTCTTAATAATGTGCATTCCATCCAAACAATGTCTAACATCCAAATACAGCCAATAAGGAAGCTCTCAAAATACATATTTCTTTTTCTAAACACCGTTAGGGATGTTTTTTTTTTTAAACTTTTTACCTAATTGGATATTTATGTTTTTTACAATAGAATATATTTGTTTTTCGGATAATAATATTGGTGATTTCTCCAGATCAACCTTGCCATCGAAAGCTTTCTTCTTCCGCCGATAGGGGTGATTTTGATTAAGAAATCTACGGTGTCCCAAATAAATATCTTTTCCACAGTTCTTCAATCGTATCGTATGAGTGTCTTCCCCACAAATTGGACATACTTTTGCTCATTTCGTTCTATGACCCGATAAGTTACCATAAGCAGAAAAATCATTAATCGTGCAAAAAATAATAGCACGAAGGATGAAATATTCTTTTAAATAGGCATCAAATATCCTAACACCATTTTTTCATAATTTATTCAGATCCTCCAATAATGGGGCCAAGTAAACAACTATATCATTACCCGGTTGTTTTGGACCTGAAATCAGCAACGACAACATTATGTATTTTCTTTTCATGCATAACCAGGGGAGAGGTTATAAATACATAATAAAACAAGCCATGTTGTGTTACCATTACTCATAAGACCATAAGGGTTCATCCCGTCTGTACATAATCCTAATCGTAAATTTCTCGATTCATCACCAAAATCCTTGAATAGTCTGTTAATGTTTCTCCATTCGGGGGAGTCGCCAGGGTGACAGAGCATTCCATCATCTTTTCTACCATCAACATGCCATCATAATAATTGAGCATTTTTTGAGTTTGTAAATAGACACTGAAATCTTGATATAACCGATAAATACCATAATACTTTTGATGTTGGTTGTTTTCGAACTTCTATCTCATTATCTCTCGGTTTGTACCGTGAAGCGTTACACTTCAGACACTTATCCAAATCACTATACTCATTTCAATATAATATGCAATCATTCAGACATGCATGAATTCTCTCCACTTCCATACTCAAAGGACATAATAATTTCTTCGCTCTATATGTGGAGTCCGGTATTGAATTATTTTCTGAAAGTATTTCTCCTAAAAATTATAATAAAGAGGTTAAAACTTTTATCACTCCATCTATTTTTAGTTTTCATATTATACAATTTAAAAATAGCAGATATTTTCATAAATTTTATACAATCGAGAAATAACGGCACATTGAAATCATTACCCAAATTTTTAAAATTTCAGGAATATCAACAAAATCGCTCCAATATCATTAATAATTTCATCCAATTATTGACTTTCTATATTGTCTATATTTTCTATATTTTTTTACATTTTCATTCTTCAATACATCCCGTTCATCATTGTCTAAATTTAAGTCATCACCTTCTGATTCATGTCGTATAATATTTTCAATATTATCAACAGTTTTAATATTTTCTCCATGCCATACCCATCGGGTGTATCGATCCATAAACCCACGATGAATTAAATGATCTCTCACTTGTTTGATATTTTCTAATCTCTGTAAGTTTTGACAATCTTCACAAAGACAAATAAGTGTCCGTGCACCCTTATTTCTCATATCTTTTGAGGCAAATTCCAAAAATTCATCAATCCCTCTGAAGTATTCAATTGTATTCCTTTTGATTTTATACATCCAAGTGTTGCGTTCCATCTGTAAAAAAAATATCATTCTCACAATTAGAGTTTAGAATTTAGGGTTTCGGGTTTAAGGTCTACTTTTGGGCCGGTCAACTACCCTAACTCACTTTTTAAATACTTTGTCTCATTAGTGAACATACACTAGCTAATTTGATATTTGAAAAAAATTCAGCAGCATTTCCCCTATGCTCCCCCAGTACGCCAACGTAAATTTTCATATACGTACGTAAACGTAGGAACATTAAGAAAATACTAACCAAAATTTTTTCAAACACCAAATTATAACTAGTATATGTTCACTATCCTAAATGAGATAAAGTATTCAAAAAGTAATCCCAAATCGAGGACTATTCGAGATTAATCCCTATTGGATTAATCCCGAACGAGTACAAACCTAAATTAATAAAAATTCCGGTAGTTTGGTCTTATATGACAATACTATCAATTATACATATATAATTTTATTTATATATATGTAATCAATTTATGCAATAATTATGTAAATTAATGGTTATTAAGTTTAACAAGAATGTTAATCTATAGAAATAAAAAAATGTACTTAAATTTAAATTATGTGGAGAAGAATTATCTTTAAGAGATCCAAAAATATTAGTCGTTACTGTAGCTATGATGAATATTATGGCTGTTGTTGTCGCTGATGAGAAGGAACAGAGAGCTGCTAATGGTGAATAGTGAAAATAAAGATGAAGGAGCGGCGCTGTGAGAGGAAAAAAAGTAAAAATAATCCTAATTGATTAGAGCCGGTTTTTATTAACACTAAAATTATTAAAATAATATTGAGTAGTTTAGAATCGGTTTTATTATTAATCGGATTTAATTTTCGTAGTATTTAGAACCGGTTTTAAAATAAAAACTTTAGAACCGGTTATAAGTAACCGATTTTAAACTACTCAATTGGAGTCGGTTTTCATATAACCGGTTATAATAAAAAAAATTTGTACACGGTTGTTTTACAAAACCGGTTCTAATAATTTCAATAAAATTTACGAACCTGCCACTCTAATCTTTTGGCACCTGTTTTTTAAAAAATCGATTCTAAATAGGCGGTTCTAAATTTAATTTTTCTGGTAGTGAATTCTTCATGCCAAGAACATCTACTCTACCAAAAGTTTGTTTTCTATGGACAAATTATTTTGGTTGATGGCACATAAGGTGGGGTCGCCATATGGATATATTGGCAGATACTTTTGTTTACATATAATTGTTCGCATTATGATAAATAGAAGGTTTATGGTATCAAGTATAAAACTGACTTATAGTGTAATGTCACAGTACACAAGTATAGTAGAAATTGGTACTGCATCAATGGTTCTTCTGGTCTTCCTTTATACTATTATACATAATATACATGTATGGTATATCAATGGTACAAAAAAAAAACTTGATTATTATTGGGTTAATTGGGTAATTTACCCTTTATTGGATTGTTTTACTTACATTTGCTCTGCGGCATTGGATGAAAAATGTAAAATCCTTGGACCATCCAAAATTTCTCAGCACAAAGTATCGAGATAATTAATCAGGACTCTTGAGTTCGAAACTAACTATTTAGTATAAAAATTGGTTGTTATTAGAGACAAATACTCCTACCAATCAGGTGACACCACGCCAAATCGCCAATTGTATTGATTGCGTTTACGTAATAAATTATGTTAATTAGAGGTTGAGGATGACCCATCTCTAATTCGTACACGCATAAATATTAAATTAAATTAAATTAAATAGATTAATTTCAATGTCCAACTTTCTTTTATAAATGGAGTAAGAGTAATACATGGGCGCGCGCGCACCCAAGTTTCCTAGGATCCAAGTATCCAAGTATCCTAGTTTCCTAGTATCCAAGTATCCAAGTATCCAAGTATCCAAGTATCCAAATCTAACAAACAAACCAAAACAGTGGCAATCAAATTGGATTAATATCCATCAGTTGACGCGACGACCATGACAATTGAGACCTCTGTCTCTCTCCCTCTCTTATTTCCTAATTTCTTATATTAATTAATTATTAAGAGAGAAGAGCAATAAGATATATAGGCAACACAATCAACCCAAAAAGTTGTTATAATTCTTTTCATCTACATGTAATGATATAATTGTTAATCGTGATTACATATTTATTAAATTAAACATAAATATTTGTTAAATATAATACATAATTATTAAATATAATTTAACATACAGCGCAAAAATTGAACAACCGACATAAAAAAATTGTTAAATATAATACATATTTGTTAAATATTGTTAAACATAATACATATTTATTAAATGAAATATATAATTATTAAATTAAATGGAATATATAATTATTAAATATAAAAGTTAGCATATATGTTAAATTAAACTTATAATTGTTAAAGATTAAATATAACCTATATTTTGTTAAAAAATATTCAACTTTCTATTAAACGCAATACAAACCAAGGGAAAGGGAAAGCCCCAAAAGTTGATTAATAGAAAATATTAATTATTAAGAGATCAAAATTGGCGTCTGGTCTATGCTTTGCTTTGCTGTTCATTCCAATATCCAAATATCAAAATATCCAAAAAAAAAGAAAAAGGAAAGCAACTATTCCAAGGGGGAATCGGAAGAATTGAAGATGGATCTGGAGGAATGGGAGGTGGTTCCCAGCACCAACCCCTGCTGCAACTATTCCAAGGCGAAGGCGCTGCCGCTGCCGCTCTTCCTCGGCCCGGATGTATTCGTTGAAGCCGACTATTTCAGATGCCCCACAACCACAAGTACTCCTCCTCATCACCCTCAGAATCAACATCGGCATCAGCATCAGGATCAGGAGGAACAAGGAGGAGGAGGAGGAGGAGGAGGAGAAGAGGAGGAAGAAGAAGAAGAAGAAGAAGAAGAAGAAGAAGAAGAAGAAGAAGAAGAAGAAGAAGAAGAGGATCCTCAGGCTGATGCCCCGGCACCCGCAGAGTTCAAAGACATAGCCATCTCCACCGAGTTCAGCAGCAGCAAAGACCTACCGCCCTTTAATTGGCTCGAGCCCGACCCTGTGGTATTCGACTGTGGCACCGACAGATCACACCACATTGCCCGGAAGAAAGAGCCGGTGGCGGAGGGCAAGGATTGTGCCAGCTTCAATCTCTGGGGCCTCAGCATCAATGCCATCGGCGCTATTTGTTCTTTCGGTGTTGCCACCGCCGCTACTCTCTGTGTTTTTGCATTGGGCGCCTCCTCCACCTCCTCCTCCTCCTCCTCCTACTCTGCTCGCCTCCTCAGCCCCAGCCCCAACATCCAATTGCAGATCTATTCACATGATAAGGTTCCAAATCATGCCCTTCTTACCTTTTTCCTTTTGGAATCTTTTCCTTTCATGTTTTCATCATCACCACCACCACCGACAGCATCATGTTACTATTATTGTCTAGCCTGAACTTACGAATTGTTTAAGAAAATGTTAATTGGAATTAGAATTATCTTGGTCACACACTTAATTATCAAATTATTATTTCCTCAAAATTGGAATTCTTTGTCATAAAATGATGCACAGACTTCGTATTATAAAATAGGTACATGACATGACACCTAGTTTAAGAATTCTTAATGATATGCATGTAGTGTCATGCCAATGATTTGACCTCTGCAAATTATAGTTTTGGGGTCCCCCCTTTAAAAAAAGAAAAATAACAATAACAATAACAAATGCTTGAGATTGAATAAATGCAGAGGATTAAAGAAGCGGTGCAGAGGGAAACTGGGCTAAACCATGCCATATCAGCAGCCAGAGAGATCACCATTTCGAGGGCTCAGATTTCATTTGGAGGCCACTGTGAAGGGCTCTAATTTCTTCAGCCATTTCTTGCCTGTATCAGTTCCCAATTATCTAATTAGTTGGTGTATATATATATACAAGCAAAATCAATCCGGTTAGGATTGTACCAGTTCAACCAGTCGACATGAATTAATATATATGCTTCTACCTAGTTTGTCTTACAAGTAGGGATGCCTGTAATGTGCATTAAGCTTCAAGCCAAAAGGGGAAAAAAAAAGAAAAAAAAAAAAAAAAAAAAGGTGTATGCATGTCTCTCATGTATGAATTATAATTATATCTGATATCCCGAGACTCGGGATTGTAGAGAAAACACAATATCAATGGCTTAACTAATGCTGAAATAACATTGTGTTGATGCTATGGCATATATACTCGCCTTGTACATGTACAAATGTGAGACTGCAACATTTTGCACTTGTGCTTGTTTACAATAAACTAAAGATGCATTAATTAATGTTTGGTGTTTGTAAATTTGTGCTTTTGGTCGCATTTCAATTTGAGGTTAGTCAGTCCAGCATGTAATTTAATTAGTACAGTGAATAGGTATGGAGTGTGTAATTAATTTGTAAGTATGACAGTATATGGAGGATTTAAAGGAAAATATAATTCTGTGGATGCAATGTTAATTAGTTATGCTAGTTTGTTGGCTATGACAAATTAATTTTAGTGTCTCCCCTTAAAAATAGTACTAGACCGGTACCTGGCACTTGGCAAAGTTGTTCTCTTTGCATGGGTGATCATGTTTCTGTTTTAAGTTTGATGGAGGCAAATATAGCTTCCCCTTTCTGTTAATTGTAATGGCATCTGTGTTAAGGCTGGGTAATCATTGGATATCAATCTCTTTAACAACAAATTGTGGAGTACTGAAATTGTGGATTACAAACGTGAGTTCAAGAATCAGTTTTTGATATAGTGATAAAAAGACAATATCCTCTGAGTAAGAAGTTATGGGTTCGAAACCCGAATGGAGGATCTTTATGAATAATTATGAAATTTAAGAGCTTAATTCTTATGTTTCCGATAAAAAAAAAATGTGAGCTCAGAAACTGAATGTGCCAGAAAGAACGTTGAGCAGCTCTTGGTCTCATTGAAACTTGATAACAAGATCCAGGCTCAAATAATCATATTGATCAGCTTAAGAAACTCCTGGATAATTATATTTATATTTTCTTATCATCTCAATCTATGTAGCGTGTGATGACATATTCGTACTTCTTATTAGTAGGGTGCAAACGGTCGGTTTTGTTCAAACTGAAATAAATAAATATATATATATAGAGTGGAGATACCGTGAGCTTAAGCTCACGGAAGCCTTCCGTGAGCTTAACTCAAAAAACATATTAAATCATCTCGAAATTTTAATTTACCATTCTCATTAAATTATTTATATAAAAATCTTGTGGGATGCAAAAATTTGGAGTGTTTTGAGCTTTTTAAGTCACCGTTTTTAATTTTTTAAAATGATGTTCAAGTATTGAATATATTATTATTATTTTTAGATCTGATTTTCAAAAATTAAAAACCATAAATTAAAAAGCTCAAAACGCTCCAAATTTTTGCATCCCATGAGATTTTCATATAAAGAATTTAATGAGAATGATAAATTAAAATTTCGAGATGATTTAATATGTTTTTTGAGTTAAGCTCACGGAAGGCTCTCCGTGAGCTTAAGCTCACTAGTATATATCTCTATATATATATATATATATTCGAAGTTTTTTTTTGATTTGTCAAATTATGAAACGAATAAAACCTTTCGATTCTAAAGTTTGTCTCCACAACTCTAGTTTCTGATCGACTCCAATTCTGCTCTCGTCAATCAACACCATATCATCAGCAAATAGCATACACTAAGGAATATCTACTTGTATATCTTTTGTGATCTCATTCATCACTAAGGTGAAAATATATGGACTCAATGCTGACCCTTGATGTAATCCTATCTTAATAAGAAATACATCGGACTCGCCGTCACATGCTCTGATACAAGTCATAATATTTGTGTACATATCCTTAATAAGGGTAACGTACTTTGTTGAGACTTATTTCCTTTCAAGCGCTCACCACATGATATTTCTTGGTATTTTATTATATATTTTCTATAAATCAATAAATATCATATGTAGGTCCCTTTTCTATTCCTGATGTCTCTCTATAAGTTGTCTTATCAAGAAAATCACCTCCATGGTGAACCTCCAGGCATAAAACCAAACTGATTTTTAGAGACGTTTGTTAGTTTTCTTAAACGATGCTCAATCACTCTCTCCCAAAGGTTCATGGTATGACTCATGAGCTTAATTCCTCTATAATTAGTACAACTTTGAATATCTCTTTTATTCTTGAAGATTGGTACTAATATACTTCTTCACTCATCAGGCATCTTATTGGATCAGAAAATGATATTAAATAGCTTTGTGAGCCACACTATTGCTATATCTCCAAGACATCTCCATACCTCAATCGGGATGTCATCGGGTGCTAACGCCTTAACTGTTTTCATCTTTTAAAGCTTCTTTTACCTCAGACTCTTGAATTCTCTGAATAAATCGCCTGTTGGTGTCAATTGAGTCGTCCAACTCAATCGTGATTTTCTCACTCTCATCGTTGAATAGCTTATCGAAGTATTCTCTCCATCTGTTCTTAATCTCATCATCCTTCATCAAAAGCCTATCAGCCTCATCCTTAATGTATTTTACTTGGTTGAAGTCTTTTGTCTTCCTTTTTCGAAATTTAGCCATCTTGTAGATATCATTTTCGCCCTCTTTCGTATCTAATTTTCGATATAACTCCGCGTATGCTTGACCCCTTGCTTCGCTCACAGCTTTCTTTACGTTTCTTCTGGCTTCTTTGTACTTCTGTATGTTTTCATCACTCCTATTGTGATGTAAATATTTATAACATTCTTTCTTTTCACTGATCGCCTTTTGTACATCATCATTCCACCACCAAGTGTCTTTAGGTTCACGTTTATTTCCTCTGGTTACTCCAAACACCTCTATAGCCACATTCCAAATGTGAGTCGTCATCTCCTTCCATATATTATCCGTATCCTCACCTTCGTTTCACGGCCCTTCTGCAATAATTCTATTCTTAAACATCTAAGAAACGTCCCCTTTGAACTTTCACCACTTCGTTATCGTGATTTTCACGCCTCTATCTCGCCGGACACATACCTGAAAATAAAAATCAGCCACCAAAAGTTTGTGTTGTGTGACGACACACTTGTCAGGTATAACCTTACAATCCATGCAGTTTGGTCTCTCCTCCATTCTAGTCAAGACAAAATCGATCTGGCTCAAGTGCTGACCACTGTTGAAAGTAATTAAATGAGATTTTTTCTTTCTAAAGAAGGTGTTCGCTATTAAGAGGTCATAAGCTATAGTGAAGTTTAAGATTTCTTCTCTCTCTTGATTTTATTCGCCATATCCAAAACCCTTATGTACCCTCTCAAACCCTCCCCTAGCTGTGCCAACATGACCATTAAGATCTCCTCCAATGAAGAGTTTTTCACTGCTAGGCACTCCTCTAACTATGTCCTCTAAGTCTTCACAGAATCGTCTCTTGACATCATCGCTCAAACCTACTTGTGAATACGCACCGATGACGTTCAAGATCAAATCTCTAAAAACCAGTTTGATCATGATGATCATGTCTCCTTATCTCCTAACTGTGACAACTCCATTCTTGAGACTCTTATCAATTAAGATGCCTACACCATTTCTACTTCGTTCTTTTCCTGTGTACCATAATTTGAAGCCCGTATTCTCCACCTTCTTAGCCTTCTGACCCATCCATTTAGTCTTCTGAACACATAAGATATTCACGCGTCTCCTAATCACAGTATCAACTAACTCTCTTAGCTTACCTGTTAAGGACCGACCCTACATTCCAACTACCTAAACAAATTCTAGTTTCCCCGACTAGCTTCCTTGCCCTTCGCACTCGTCGACTCAAATGCGAAGACCCTTGTTCGTTTGACACCACATCCGGGCGCCAATGCAGTGCGTCACTAAGATGATGATGATCCGACCCTTTCTCACTTATCACCATATCCGAGTTCCACTATGATGTGCCACTAAGACGGTAACGACCCGGACCTTGTTCTCTATATTCAGAAAACAGAAAAAAAATATTTATGTTAAATATAATTTTTTAATTTTGATTCCTTCTAAATTTTTTTTTTATCCGACATAAAGTTGGACTCCGCCTCTGAAAATAAGTAGACCATGCCAACTTTAAACTTTTATTATACCAATAAAAAGAATAAATTACAGACAGCAAACTGCATCTCCAATTGAATCCGGACATTCTGAAAATTTGTACGCCGTATTGTATCTGAAAGAATTGTTTATGACGGGATATGCTATGTATGTGGTGGTGATGTGAAAGGGGAATAATAATTTGCAATTAGGCCCATATAGCCCAATAACAATTGAAAAATGAAAAATGAAAAATGAAAGGCAAAAAAGAGAAAAGGAAGAGGTGGGAATTACTCAATCAGTTGGAGAAGGAATTGGGGAAGTGAAGTGAGATTGTCAGAAGATGATGGCGTTGAGAGTTGCACCAAGCGCCGTGTTGGGTCTTGCTTCCTCCTCCTCCTCTTTTTCTATTACAAGTAGAAGCAATGCTCTTGCTGTTGCTTCCTCTCCTCCTCGCCTTCTTCTACAAGCATCGTCTTCCTCTTCCTTTGTAACCAGGCCCATGGCTTCCTCATCTGCTGCTTCTCAGCCTCAGTCTCAGGTCTGCCTTCTTTGCCTTTCCTTCTTCTTCTTTCTAATTATTATTAATTAATTCATATCAAATTCATTCAATCCAAAATTCCAAATCATCCATCCATATCAAATTCAATTATTAATTTCTGGTCCATCAGATGGATATGGCAGCATCCGCCCAAGAAATGATTCGCGTTCACCAGGTGCAACCCCTCCTCCTGGCTCCCTCCCATCATTTGATTCATTCTATTGTTAGTTGTTAACGTAATATTAATATTATTAGGTACTTAATTCCTACCATTAATTGCAGGAGGCAGCAGCCCGACTCACTCCTCTGGTGGAGACACGCACCCTGCTCGACCAAAGCATCCGGGGTGTTCTGTCTACTCTCTCTCTGGTTCTCTTCTGCTTCAACCCCTTCATTCATCCTTCAACTCAATTTATCTACCTTCCTATCTAACTCTTTTTACATCTGCACAGGAGCACCAGGGTTACCCATCAGCATCCATGGTCGACTTTGCATGCCATGAAGATGGCACCCCTATCTTAGCTGCTAGCAGCTTGGCTCTCCACTCTAAGGTTCTTTATATTTTATTTTCCCCATTTTTTTTTTCTATTTTTTTGTCCTTCAACAAATAATTACATATCACCATCACTGATCGCTGTACTGTTTGTTGATTGCATTTTTGTATGTCAAGTAGAACCTCTCTTCCAATCCAAACTGTTGCCTTCTTGTGGCCAAGGACCCAGAAGACAGGACTGATACTGTCATCACTCTCCATGGAGATGCTGTCCCTGTCTGTCAACTCTCTCTCTAAACTCTGTTCTCCTTTACTTTGACATTCTGGCTTTTCCGTGACCGTAAATATAGAAACAGCAATTTGAAGTATAAACTACAATAAATTACTTCAGGTCGCAGGAGAGGTGAAAGAACTAGTTCGTGCTGCATACCTCAAAAGACATCCGGATGCATTTTGGGTTGGCTTCTATACTTGCTCTACCAAAGCCCTTCTATCTCTCATGCTGTTGTTTCTTAAATCTGCTGCAACTTGTTAATGTTGAAGGTTGACTTCGGAGATTTCCGCTTCATACAAATAAAGCCGAGATTCATACGCTATGTGTCAGGGGTTGCTACAGCTCTCCTTGGATCAGGAGGTCTTTATCTGTTTCCTTGCAACCCTTTATGCATCTTCAAGCTAAACATGACATAGTCGCAGCAATTATCTTTAGAAATTTCAACTTCAAGCTCCTAACTAGAAAGTCTGTTGCATGATCTTGTCATTTGCAGAATTTACTGCAGAGGAGTTCAGGTCTGCCAAAGTGGACCCCATCTCCCAATTTGCGAAACCTATAATGGTATTTAGCTGGCATGGGTTAGCAACATTAGTTCTCCTAAAAGATGAAAAGACATATTTTTTGTAAATTCTGCTACTGTTCACTTTTCTTATTTTTGCAAAATGTAGAGCCACATGAACAAGGATCACTCTGAAGACACCAAATTAATTGTGCAGCACTCGACCTCAGTTAAGGTAAATGCAGATTGACAGCAATTGCACTGATTGGTACCAGTGAATTCCAGTAGTGCTATGCTAATATTAGATGAGCAGTTTTTCTTTATAATATATAATAATTATTTAAATAATTCTAATTTTAATAATAAGAGATAAAATCGAAATTTTAAGAATACGAATAGCAGCGCGCCACTGGGAGTGACGTCTTTCAATTTCTTTTTTTAAACATAAGAGTTGCGTAAGTTACCACCTGACGCCAGTGGGAAAAACGCCACTCCCACTGACGTCTAAAACTGAAAAGTAAAAAAAAGAAGGAAAGACGCCACTGGCAGTGGCGCGCTGCCATTCTTATTCTTAAAATTTTGATTTTATCACTTTTATTATTAAAATTAAGATTATTTGAATAATTATAATAAAAATAGATGAGCATCAAGTAGTCTTTGCTCCTTTTCATGGAATGGTACAAATAAATTAGTCTGATGGAGTGACACTGAATTTAGGTGGATTCTGCGTACATGCTGGATGTGGATAGCCTCGGCTTCAATGTAAAGGTCGAGATCTCTTCAACTCCTCATATATTGTATTATTATATACAGATACCTATACTCCAGTTGTACCTTGTATCTGAAATTTTTTTGGTATTAATGTTGACTCATCCGTTTAGGCGCTTGTATATGCCAGCTCTCACACTTTGGATTGTCAATTGAAAATTTGTGATATATTTAAATTGATGTGGCATGTATAATATATATATATGAGTGAGGCTATGGTGCTTCGCGAAGCACAAAACCTCCTGTGCTTTACGTCCGTATCTCGAATTTAAAAGTTCAAACGGCCGATCCAAACCATTGAACATCATCTTCATATTGAAATATCCTTGGAGATCAAATTTTATATTTTTTGAAATTTTTTGTTATTTTTTAAATAGGTACAAAGTTTGCTAATCTAACGTTTTCTGCACCATTAAAAATTAGCGTTTTTGTACCCATCTAAAAAATAGCAAAAAATTTCAAACAAATGTAAATTTTGATCTCCAAAGATAGTTTAATATGAAGATCATGTTCAACGGTTTAGATCGGCCGTTTGAACTTTCAAATTCGAGATACGGACGCGAAGCACGGGAGATTTTGTGCTTCGCGAAGCACCATAGCCTCACTCTATATATATATATATGTATATGTGTGTGTGTGTGTGTATGTGTGTGTGTGTATATATATATATATATATATGTATATGTATGTATGTTCAGGCAGAATACGAGGGAAGGGCGATGAAGCTCAGGATCCCGTTCCCTAGGCCAGCTCAAGAAAGAAAGTAAGTTTTACATTACACATGATTAATTGTTGATGGTGGTTGAGTTTCCTTTGAGATGATGAAGCATGTTACAATTACATTGTGAACAGGGATGTGAAAAGCCTTATAGTGGAGATGCTTCAGGCTGCTAAAGGAAAAGGTGGGGCAGTGTCGATTGCCGAGCAGTAGCAGCAGTAGCACAATAACATGGGTTCGTTTATGGGCTGTTAGATGGGCAAACTGGCAATGAAATGAAATGTATCCTTCCTTGGTTCTGTAATCTGATCTGTATGTATGTACTTATGAATTATTATTATTATTATAACGGAATCCAACAAAAAGAATAAAGAATGAGCGAGGGAGCATGGTGTTGTGTTGTTTCACATGTTTGTCTTCCTCAGCACAACACAATCCTGCACTGTTCTGTCTGTGTGAGAGGCAATGAATACAACGGGTAGCCAATCCGTGGCATTGCCCCACCAATAATACCAGCTCATTTTAATGAGACAATTTATTCCGTGTGTTTATGCGTGCAGTCCGTATCATTGTCCCTGCAGAAACATGTCAGGTGGAGAGTTCATATCTGCCTGCAATATTGTTATACTTCCTTAATTAAATTAAGTACTTAAGGAACTACTCAAGTCATGGAGAGGAGCAGAAGATTAGCAAACTAGTGCCTTTTGTTTTATTCAGGATCAATTATCCTCATCTATATGTGACCATAACATATTATACTAACATGAGACTAATAGAGGAGATGGACCCATCAGTTAGTTTAAAGGGGGTTGGATAAAAGCCATGTTCAATTTGAGTGAGTATCAATTAATATAATTAGATCAGGCTATGGCTGATCACTGGAGGAAAGCTTCTGGGTTGAAAAAGTGGTGACAACGTTATCTGTAGATGGTAAATGAAAGCTGTTAGCTTTGTCCGTCTCACAATTCCAGCTCTCTTTTACACTGTGCTTTCTTTCGTTGTCTTTATTTGATGCATTATATCAGTACGGCCCTTTGACTGTCTTGTATGAAATAACGAACAAGTGCATGAAAAATGCCTCAATCTAAATGGAATCTAAAAGTACTACTGGTATCAGTGCTTATTCTGCTGTCGTTTTTCCCCTCAACTTATTTGTTCTGATATATCAATGTAGAACATGGGCTTTTTGAGAGCAGCATACGGAGAGCAACGGATAGGTGATTTTGAAAGCGATCTTCCAAGCGAATTTTTGAACTACCAGCGATCCTCCTCTGAATCGTCTTTAACCCTAATGTCGATCACCCCCACCCTCTCCGGTGGGACAAACCTTGGCGCAATCACTATCCAATGGTCGTAGCGTGTTACTAACAACCCATGATGGATGATCCCAATACATCCCACGAATGTTTTTCTGGATGCAACACATTATGCCACACGTGAAACTCGCATCTAATCAATCCAAAAGAGCTCATGCTAGAACTCACCAACCACGATGCAACTACAAAAGAAGGCACCCCTGCAACATCTAGCCACCCACATACAACTCACTTTGCCTCCCTCTCATGCATCTCTCCCTTCGAACCCTAACAAGCAACATCACTTACCACCAATAGCCGCCTCCAACGGTGTAGGCAAGAAGGTCATGGGAAAGGCTCCAATGAGGAACCCTACTCCTTACACCCGTTCGACTATCCGTACCTCCATGCATTATCTTGTCCCACAAAGACTGTAAGGAAGAATCTAGCCCCCTCCACAGATCCCGAAGTACATCCTAAGGAACCCCATGTTTCTGGCCCTATGCAGCGACATGCATAGAAGCCGACGAAGATTGGGAAGAACACAAACATATGATACACCACCATACCATACCAACACCCCCTAGTAACCATAACAACTCTCATAACCCCGCTGCTAGTAACCCTAACCTCATTGCTGCACCAACACCTCCTCGAAACCCTTAAAACCTCGTTATTGCCCACACTAACTCCTCAACAACACAACTGTTGTCCTCGTCCTCCATGCAATACCGATATCAAGCAACGCTAAACCCGGGACAACTCTCAAGACTCTTGTCCTGGGTACCACTACCCCCTAACCCATCACACCCATATTAGAAGGGGCGTTGCTTTGAATGCTTCACCTACGAACATCAAGCAAATCAATACGCGTGCAGAGTTGTCTGTTGGGCCTGTCATAGGGAGGGACACATCGCAAAGCTTTGTCCTATCAAGAGACCGCACAATGAGATACCACATGACCTTCAACCAAGAGGGCATCTAGGCGATTCAACCTGCCCTACGGACTGACCCCAGCAAATACAGGTCTATATACAATTATACATAATGCAAACCACACGAAATGAGAGGTCAACAGGTTATCTGAAGCCTACATGGTAGACGCTCGATACCTCACTGATCACAGCCTTCCTCGGATCAACCGAGACCTCGCTTGCGCACTCCCTCATAACATTCTCTTCCAGTTATCCCACCTCATTGGGTCTTACTACCTCCTGATGCTTAACTTGCATATAACACACCAAGAATTCACACGTCCATGATCAGAACCTCAACAAATAAGGTATATTTTCTTCCTCTGGATGTCGACGTTCAAATCAAAGGAACAGGGCTAGGGTACAAAGTATGATTAGAGTTGGCCGACCTCTCGCCCCACTTCTGGTCTCCTCACGAAATCTCGATATTAACATCTTCCTTTGGGTTAGTGCTAGCTCACACACCACTAGCTACTGTTGCATCCTTTGAGAGACTACGCTCATGCATTGCCACTGATAATTTATCACGCATGCCATGCAACATCGAGTTATTCCTCAATGGTCATCATTTTG
Organism: Schoenoplectus tabernaemontani; assembly: GCA_037127355.1. Taxonomy (NCBI): domain Eukaryota; kingdom Viridiplantae; phylum Streptophyta; class Magnoliopsida; order Poales; family Cyperaceae; genus Schoenoplectus; species Schoenoplectus tabernaemontani. The sequence goes on along the minus strand of CM073744.1, from coordinate 68,874 downwards.
AAGTGCCGGTCATTGTAAATTGATGGATACAAGAGCACACGTCCTTTGAAGCCATCAGTCTATTACACCCCTGACGAACACATATACGAGAGTTCAAAAAGAGTCGTAGTTCCCTCTCATCTTGATGGTTTCTTAGAACCATATTACCATGACGACAAAGTCCCGCTCATTGACCTACTGCCGAGGGGACATGTGGCCATAGATTGAGACTTTATCCTACAACTATGCGAGCAAGCCTCACCGTCGGCCACAAAGGATGTTATACTTGCTATTTTGAACACAAGTGACGATGATCTGGAGGACAACATCACAGAGGAAAGTCAACAAATGAGAGCGCCACAGTGAATCCAAGCACCAAACCGTCATGAGATCTTTGTGCAAATCTAAAAAATATCCCAAAGATCAAGGCAGGAAGTCACACACCAACAAATCCCTGCACAACATCAACATGACGGTAACATAGTTCAAAGGTCTTTTCTAAAGTCTATAGGAGACAAGCTCCAACAACCTATAGAAAATGATCATAACCCTGCCAAAGCCAAGTCAAGGTCCAATCACCTCACCTGGGCCCCAAACTTGACGGAAACCAGCACGACCTATTGGGCTGGGCTCCACTTACTGTTCCAGTAGCAACCAACTCCCAAACTATCAGGTGCAAAGTGGGCTCCCATGAATTAGTTATGCATAACAACCCAACTTCTTCCAAAGGTCCAACAACTAATAGACAAACCTAGCCTAGTAGCCCACTAACCACCAGGCTCACCTAGCACCCTAACCGGGCCACCACGCTTATCACTCTTCGGATGTCAGACCTGATCGAGAGTACCCTAGCGACAGTCCAGACTACCCAGTTAGGCCATGCAATAGCGGAGCTCCCCTAAGCCCGCACTATAACCTAACACCCCCAAGCGTGCTCCGTGTTGCATAGCTCAAAATCATTCATGGCCACACCCCAATCGAACCTAAATTACCGAAACTCAAGAACCATGCCTTAGATCATCTTCTTCCCCATGCATTCTTGGAGATATACCAATATGACTCGAACATAAACCTTATCACCCCTGCAGCAACCGCAAAGATAAACAATAAGGCCATCGTTGTACCACATCGGCGTGCAGCCCCACCGACTAAGACACACATCAGACAACGCACTACAGACAAATATTGGCTCAAGAAAAAAGAGAAGAAACCAATGCAAATGACTACTAAGCTAGGCCTAAGGCATAGTCCACGTGTGTCGAAACAACCTGCCCTATTTCCAGGACTGGTACCCACACCGGGCAAGGCAAAGTCAAGCTTAAAAGATAAAATCACCTCAAAGGCGCTCAAGATAGCGATTGAAGCGGCTGGCTTAACGGACAAACTGAGCTTGGAGGCATTAGTGCAAGTGCCACTCCACGAGGAAACTGGAAGTAAAATTTATGAATTAGTCTCCATAAAAAGCACTATAGGCATGTAGCAACCAACTCACCAAAGCAGCAATAACAACACCATACAACAACCTAACCCACAGTGGCCCGACTCAAGCCAACTGCTGCTCGTAGCAACAACAGTCCTAGAACGCCCAGCCCTTACATTACGGGAACTAGGGTTTCCTCCCTTTGACGAGGAAGACATGGCCCTAGAAGGGATTAACTTGGATGACATTGATGAAGACACCGAATATGAGGACCTCTTGGATGATGAGGAGGACCTCATGAGGCCAAGCCACAAGGCCTAGCTAACCATGAAGAGGCAATAACATTTTGAGTTAAAGGTGCCACCAGCAAGCATCGACCTTTAGGTACCTTAGCTGTTGATATGTTTAGGCTTAAGCTCTGCTAGTTTAAGTTATGTTTAAGTTTTGAGAAATTAGTGAACAATGAATATTGAGAACTTAGCCATTTTGTGTTGGAATGTATGGGGTCTTGGCAACCCAAACAAATATTTTGTTATAAGAGAGACTATTCGATATTCGTATGCTATGTCATTTTGTTTACAAGAAACTAAATTAAGTAACATATTCCTCCAAAAAATTTACTCTTTTGCACCCACTCTCTTTCATAATTTCTCTTCAGGTGATGCTAATGGGTCGAGGGGAAACTATAACTGCATGGCAACCATCCTTAACCTCCCAAAACTCCTATAACCTTACCTACTCAACTACCGTCGCCCTCACAAATAATCTTAATTTCTAGTTTATGCTAACGAATGTCAATGGACCCATAGACAATTCCTGTAAACATGAGTTTCTTCAAGAAATATATATCATAGTGTGTCATGCATACATACCCTAGATCCTAATGAGGGATTTCAACATACTATGAGAAACGTCTGAAACCATCACCTCTAACCCTAATTTGCACTCCATGCACAACTTTAACCAAACTATCTCCGACCTACAACTACAAGAATTACCTCTCATAGGCTGCAATTACACATGGTCTAACAAGAGACCACAACCATCATTCTCAAAGTTGGATAGGATATTTCTCTCCAATCACTGGACGACACTAACCACACACTTACAATACCTATCTGAAATACAAACCACAACCTCAGACCACACATTGTTGTCTTTAATGATCAAAAGAATCAACAACCTTATATCCCGATCCTTTCATTTTGAAAAACACTGGCTTGTGTCTGAAGAAGCATGAAAAGTTTTTCATTGAACTTGACACTCCATACCACTAATGATCAAAATTGCAAACAACTTTGTGCAAAAAACCGATCAAGTATGCAAACAAATGACCTACTAGGCTAAAAATAAATATCGTGGGCTCAAACATATGCTACAAAGGACCAAACATATAATTCGACTATTGGATAGCACAAAAGAAGCACGCAACCTAAACAACGTTGAAATCAAGTTACGCATTGATCTTCGAACACATGCCTACAACTTAGCGGGTATTCAAGAAGCCCAATGGAAGCAACGCTTAAGCCTAAATTGGCTTAAGCGAGGTGACCACAACACAATATTTTCATGTCGTAGCAACAACTAAGCGTACGATAAATTTCATACCATAACTCACCATTCAACCCATGACCACCAGCGAGCCCCAACAATGATAACCCAAACACCCTTGATCTTAAATGTGTTTAACATGCACTACAAGAACCTGTTAGGAACCAAACACTCAACCTTAATACAATCGAACCTCATAATGTTATACTAGGCCCCACTGCTCACCCAATCCCGAGCTACACACTTAATGGAGACCATGATTACTTACGGTCTCTGATTGACCCTATAACGATAGTAGAAGTTAAGCAAGCGGTATTTACATTACCTAAAGACAGCATCTAGACCAGATGGATTCCTGATAGAATTTATCCAAACATACTGGGATATAGTCCGAGATGATATATTCCAAGCTGCTACTGTTTTTTACCATCACATGCTCAATCTCTGGTGCGTGAACCAAGATTACATAACCCTCATCCCAAAGAAAAATGATACATAGACAATAGCAGATTTTCGACCAATAAGTGTCCTCTCAATCCTACCGAAAATAATAACAAAAATTATAGTAACAAGACTCCAACCATTCTTACCGGGCCTTATTCACCAAAATTATTGACTCCATCATGATGTGCCCACGAGTGACCCTTCATACTAGCTACTTGGGGCTACCTATTTACCCTTGAAAAATCACAAGGATTAAACAGCTGAATAATTAAGAATGAATATCAAATTATTAGTGATAAATCATAAGAACAAGAAAGAAGAGGGCAAGAAGGAGAGGGGCCACCAGTCAGAAGAGTCACTAATGAACCCCGGAACAAATTCATTTGTCTCACAAGGAAATGTCAGGGTGAGAGACAAGGGTATAAATACCTCACCATTCACCATCTATTCGACGTGGGTGACAGCCAAGAGACTCAAGAGAGGAGGGAGATCTCTTGGGTGTCACTCATGAGATCACATTTTCTCTGACAAGTGGGACCCACCTGACAGTCACTTGCAAGCAGCTCTGACAGCCTAAAACTAGCTTATCCACTAAACGTAACTCAGCCGGAACAAGGGTTAGGTATTAATCCCACAAGGAAATTCTAAAACACGAAGCAAGGGTATAAATATCCCGTCATCCACTGTTCATTTGATGTGGATGACGCTCAAGAGATTCAGAAGAGAGAAGAGATCTCCTGATGGGTCATCCATGTGATCATGCTTTTTCTGACAAGTGGGACCCACCTGGCAGTCCCTTACAAACGGCTCTAACAGCATAAACCTAGCTTATCCAATGAGTCTAATCAATCCGGAACAAAAAGCTAAGCAATAGTCCCACGAGGAAATTTTAGACAAAAGTCAGAGGTATAAAAGCCTTGCCATCTCCTGTTCATTCGAGATGGATGATGCTCGAGAGATTCGAGAGAGAGAAAGAGATCTCTTGATGTGTCATCCATGTAATCATTTTTCACTGACAGGTGGGCCCACACCCTCAGTGACAAACATCAAAGGAGTCAGGATTAAACCCTAAGAATCTACCCTCAGAGCAAACCCTAAGAACTGAAACAGTATAATCCCTATACAACGAGAACTGTGTCAATGCCAAGCTAGTATTTTGATACAACCAATCATAAGAAATCTCAAATGTGATTTTGCTTCCAAGGCTGGTCAGGTGCCAAAGCTGTGAGCAACCACCTGACTATGCCATGATTTGTGCCAATTGTTGACAAGTAATCAACTTTTGACCAAGTTACCCTCATGAACATGAGTTGGAATTTAATTTCACAAGACTAGTCAGATGCCAAAGCTGGGAGCAACCATCTGACCAAGTCTAGATTTGTATCAACTATTGACAAGTAATCAACTGTTGATCAAATCAAACCCTAATAAATGTCAATACAAGTCTAATTGGTGTTTAATTAGGGTGGTTTCTGCAAGAGAGAGATATTTGGTAGAGACACTGAGCTACAGTTGAAATCTGAATAATTCAGAAGAAGAAATAGAGTTTTCTTGACAAAAAAATTTTTAATTCAAAGAGACAAGGGTAAAAATGGAATTAAAAATTACAGGGATGATCATCATGAATTTAGGGATTTTTGGTGAAAATTTCATGATTTTTGGATAAGTGGAGCTATTAAAATAAATTCAAGGAAGATAAAACAAATTAAAAGAGAGATCAAGGGTTGAGATTTGATCAAGGTTTCTCTGGGTACAACTTGGGGACAACAACAGCTCTGGGTACAAACGGGTGTGAGAAACACTGAGAATAAAAAATGAATGAAGAGAGAGGGTGTGCCACGTGGCGCAGAGAGCGAAGCCACGTCGTCGAACGCGCCACGTGTCACAACCCTATCGTCCATGTCAAGACAGCGCGGGCCCCACACATGCCACGCCATGGGCACATGCTGAGCGGGCCAGGTCGGCGGCCAGGTGCCACGTGGCACCCTCCCATTGGTCCACGTCAGCAAGTGGGCCCCACCCAGCACAAGTCACCCGACAGGTGGGCCCCACCTCAGTGCCACGTGGCAGTCAACCAGTGGTCCACCTCATCTCAGTGTATGCCACATGGCACAACCACAGGAGGCCACCTCACTAAGATGATGCCACATGGCACAACCACAGCAACCCACATCAGCAGTGAGTCAAACCCCGGTCACCGACACATGGCGAAAGACAAAGATGAAGCCACCTCGGCGAATGCGATGCCACACGACACCCTCTCATCGGGTCCATGTCAGCAAGTGGGCCCCACCCAGGCACAAGTCACCTGACAGCTGGGCCCCACCATAGTGCCACGTGACAGTCATTCAATGGTCCACCTCACCCAACCCTATGCCACATGGCACAGCTACATCAAGCCACCTCAACCCAGCCGTGCCACATGGCAACTCACTACTCAGCCACCTCAAGGCGCTTAATAAGTAATCGCCATTAGATAAAGAGAAGTGATTAACTAACAAGCCAATCAAGATCATGCCGATCGATCAATTAACCCTAATCATGCACTAATCAATTACTAATGACATCCGTAAACCTAAGCACAGGGTCTTACGGATGGGGCCCACCGTCGATCTATGAGTCTATGGTGCATAAACAAATGACAAGCCGCTCTATACGTAAATACTTACAGAGATTTAAATCTAAAGTAAAAGAGAGTATGTACCTGGCTCATGCGACTCCCGTCTCTGCACCCTTCTTCTTCTTTGCCTTGGCTCACATGCACCAGTGCGCAGTGCAATCGAGGGGCTCGCTCCTCCCTCTCTCTTTCTCCTCTTCTTCTTCCTCTCGACAACGAAGAACTTGAAGGCGACATCAATGGAGATCGAGCAAAGGGTTGAACTTCGAATCATTGTTTCTAGATTCAGCTTACAACATGAAAAGGAGATCATGTACATCTAGTCAGATTTTAAATTGATGAAGCACAGAGAGAGAAATAGTAAAGAGTAATACCTCGTATTGAAATTTGAAACTTGCCAATTGAAGCTTAAAACTTGCAATTGATTGTTGAGGAAGCTTCTATGATCTCAGGCGATGATGTTAGAACAAGAATTGGGGAGAAATAAGTACTTGAAATGAGAGTTGCACCAATCCACCCTTCGGCTAAGAAATGGGGTGATCTAACACTATGCTAGGGCTATTCAATCGATATAAAAGATGCACAGAGGGTTGCCTAACTCCAAATGGATGAGATTGAAGTTTTAAAATGCAAGAAATGATCAAGGGGTTGAGATGAAAGTTTGAAACTTGATTATAGCTTGTAATGAAGAAGAAGATGTGAATTAAGATCAATTCTGTAAAATGGAGCTAAGAGAGCATGTGAGTGGTTTATATAGGCATAGTATAATGCCTAGAAAGGTCTAGAAAGAGCTAGAAGGGCCTGAGGAAGTGTGAGAACCGATTAGTGGCAAATCAGTGAATAAAATGAAGTTGTAACTGCCTCTAGGCAGTTACACATGAGTCAAGCAATTGGGAACTTGGTTCAGTGAACCATAAGTCACAAAGGGAGCAACTCAAGTGAGTGATGCAATGCACCAAGTGCAAATGAATTATGAAGTCAAAATCGGTCAAACCAATCAATTTCTATATAAACTTCAATCCAGCAGATATACAAGAAGGCAAGCAGCATATACACAACACTTACAACTCCTCAAGATCATCCAAGAAGTTCAGAGAGCAAGTGAGAAGCCAATTGACCAATTGATCTCAACAAGTGTTGAGAACTTGGCAAATAATCATCTCTCTCCACCATTAACGATCAATTCAAGAAGGTAGAACTACAGAGAAGAAGGATAGGTGAGTATAATCAATCAAAGGTAAGAGCTTTTGAGATGTAATCGTACTCAATTTTGATCAATTCGAAAGATTTCATTATCGTTCTTTGCATTTTCACAATTATTTTCTTCAATTCGATAAATTCTTTACTTTTTCTTGATTGAATTCTCTCTCTAAATTGTCGCTTGCTTTAGGTTATTTCATCGTTTATCTTTCATTTATTCAAATTGATTTTGATTATTTGGTGTAAGAACGTAATCGGATCTTATCAGTGTGAGCGGCTAGTCGAAGATCAAGTGATCTCCCAACCCCACAATCATGTAATTGTACTAATCAAAGATCAATTGATCTCTTAGTCTCTATACTTTCAATTGATTATTCAAACACTTAATTTGATCGATTCATCGAAACTTAAAGCGATGAAATCTGAATAGTTAATAAAACTTGAGATTAAACAAACCTCAATTGATCATCTCCTTCCTCAATTAAGGTGATTGATCATTCAACTCGTGTGCAATAACGATTGACGATGAGGTTCGAGAAAAGAACTTTGTAATCGATTGGAAATGCAAGAATTAATATCGATCTAACGATCGGTTCGATCGATATTCAAGAACTCAAAATTTATATGAATAAAAATGAATTGCAAGAATAATTCACCGAATGTACACCAATTAAGACTTTAATTATAAGATTGAACAAGAAATTGAGGAAATCGAGGCTTGTATAACTCTAATTTCGATCAAAGTTTGTTCTCGCATCGAATTCCTAAGATAGATTTTAATCCATTAGAGGTGGTATCGCCGGTGATCCACCACCTTGATGCATGATCGGATGGTACAGGCCAAACTCCTCATGTCTAGGCGATGTTAGAGTGGTGGCCGATCTCCGATCATCCACGGAGAACCGCAATCATCTCTCCAATGCGCATCTCAAAGTACGAGAGAGAAGATAGAGATGACGATCTCAACACTAATCTCAAAAGATCACACAAATTTGGGGCAAATCCAAGAGATCCGGGCCATCGGAGTTTAGAAAATTAAAGCACGGCCTAATACTGGGCCTTTGATTCATTTAATGCAAATCTCAACCATATCTAAGCGGCCCAAATGAAATACAAAGTTAAATAAAAGATCTGTGCGAATCTTGATACAAATCTAATAGCCCAGATTAATCTAGACATTAATCTAGGCCCAGTTCAATGTCGGCCCAAAAGGAAAATAAAAGGAAAAATAAATCCCGCCTAGCCATTAAACCCAAAATTCAATTAATAACAGAAAATTAAAAATAAAGAGTAAATAAATCATTTGAAAATGTTCCTAAACTCCAAATTAACTCAAATTTATTTCTAAAAATTCTTTGTTTTCCATAGTATTTTTCTGTATAAAAATATTCCAATTTTAAAAAATATTATTATATAAAAATAATTTAAAAGCAAAAGACACTATATTGCATTTTTCCTATTTAATTTAGCTTTGATTTATCATTTTAGATATTATAAAATTCTAAAAATTCAAATAAAATCTTAAATTATAATTAGATATATTTTACTGATTTTCAAGTGATTTTTCATAAAATAATAATAATAATAATAATATACAATAAGAAATAATAGAATAAATTCTATTCTTTAATTATTATAAAAAGAATAAATAAAAATAAAATTCATTAACAATAAATTAAATATTATTTTAATCTTTTTCATAAAAATAAAAAAATAAATAATAATATTAAATAATAAATATACCTTACATATTATTTTAAAATCCAAAATAAAATCATATAATAAAGCAAATTACATTCTTTTGGTTAAAAATCTAAAACTCAAAATAAAAATATAATAATAATAGAATAAATCTTATCATTTTCAGTTTAAAAATGCTAATAAAAATATAATAAGAATTAAATCATTCCTAATATTTTTGTGAATAAAATTCAATAAGAAAATAATAATTGTAATAAAGAATATAATAAATTTCATTCTATTAGCTATTATAAAAATTCTAAAATTCAAATAATAATAAAAATAATAATAAAAAACAAAATCTTATTCAAAAAAAAGAGCTAAAATTCAAATAAAAGTCATGAAATTCATTTTCTATTATTTTTACAAATAATAAATAGGATAGGAATAATAAAAGGTTTAAAATTCAAATAAAATCATAAAATTCATTTTCTATTATTGTTTTACAAATAATAAATAAAATAAAGTAATAAAAGCTTAAAATTCAAAATAATAAAATTCAATAAATGAAATAAAAATAAAATCCCACTTTTAAAAGTCTAGAATTCAAATAAAATTCATTTTTATTATTTTTCAACAAGTAATAAATCACTTTTCTTTTATTTTTCTATAAGTAATAAATAGAATAAAAGCAATAAAATAAAATCCTATTCTAAAAATTCTAAAATTCAAATAAAAATATAAAATTCATTCTCTATTATTTTTCTACAAGTAATAAATAAAATAAAAGTAAAAAAATAAAAGCCTAAAATTCAAATAAAATCATAAATAGAACAAAAACAATAATAATTCTTTTAGCTATTATAAATCCTAAAATCAAAATAAAAATAGCTAACTCATCTTTTATTTTGTAAATAATTTTCTACAAAAATAAATAGAATTTAAAAATAATAAAAAAAAAAAAAAATCCTATTACTTTGGCTATTATAAAAATCCTAAAAATTCAAATAAAATCATAAATAATAGCCAACTTATTCCCTATTATTTTTGTAAGTAACTTTCTACAAAAATAAATAGAATTTAAAATAATAAAAATAAAATTCTATTACTTTAGCTATTATAAAATCCCAAAATCTAAATAAAAATTCTGAATAATAGCTAACCCATTTTCTATTATTTTTGTAAGTAATCTTCTACAGAAATAAATAGAGTTCAAAAAAAATAATAATAAAAAATAAATCCACCTTTGTAATTGAGATAATAATGAAAGGAATTATCTTAAAAAATCAATAAAATGTAATAATCTTTTTACATTTTAGAGGTGATTAAATATGCCCACAAAGAAGTGAAGAGTAACACAGTGATCTTGCACAAGTAATGCAACATTCAGGACAATTAGTCGGGACAAGAACATCTTGACGCTCGTTGAAGAATAACCAAGACCGCGACATCAACATGAAGAAACATGTCGACTTTAAGAGAGAAGAACATTACGATGTCCGAAAGAAGTGATATCTTAATGACTCGGTGTCATGAACAAGTAATTCATGACTAGTTGAGTTAGTAAGACTGAACTCGTCCGTTGATAAGTTTGTCTTCTAATTCATCTCCCGAGATTGTGAGATTGAATCGTTCTGTAGTTGATTCATCCACAAAACAGTGAATGTGAACCGTTCTGTAGTTGGTTCCTTCACTGACACACGCCTCAATGTTAAACTGGCTTAGCGCTTCATGTTTGACTTTGTGTGCAGTTGTGTTCCTAGGTTTATGAATCGCTTAGTGCTTGGAATTCATGATCTAGAAGATCAGTGAGAAGAAACACGTGGGCCAAATCCACCCTTCTCCTGATTCACCAACCTCAAGATCAACCGGCTAAGTGCTTCGAGTTGTATTTTGTGTGATTGGTCGTTGACTAGTGAAGTTTAAACCGTTCTGTAGTTGGTTTATCTTCTAAGTCAACTAGGGTCGAGTCGTTCTGTAGTTGACTCCCCTTTCATCCCTCCGCGAAGGTCAATCTCATCCGTTGATAAGATTACCTTCTGGAGCGGTAAAGATTGAACTGATCTGTAGTAAGTTCATCTTTTCACCACCCCATCTCACTGGACTAACCTATTGGTAAGTCCAGGATGCTTCAGTGATTCCGATCACCGAAGCACATGACCACTTGACCATCATTTAACTATACTATTTGCTTCTCCCTTTTAAAGATCCAGAGGTGCCTCGAGGTTAACAGCCCAGGGTAATTAACGGTGGGGGCTTGCGCCCACCGGAATCTACAAGAACTCACAATCACTAAAAAAAAACCCTAAATGTGCATTCAAATTGGTCTAAACAGTAGAATCAACCGGTATTAAACAAATACACGCTTGGGAGGGATCTCCGTGTCCTTCTTCCGCATCCCATCGCCAACAACCCGTTAAGGCGCGCGAGCGCGCGAAAAGGCGCACACTACCCTTGAGCGCGCGAAAACACCGGGTCAACAAAAGATGACTAGGGATGATTATTTTTGTCACACCCCAAAATAATTAAAATGATTAGAGGTGATTAATCCCGCCACGTACGCACGACAAGACGTGTATACGTAAGACTAAATAAATAAAGTACAATAATCACGAATAAATAAAATAATAATGATAATAATACAAGACATTATACAATCTAGAATAACAAGAAAATTACAACGCCCGATTGTTTACCCCCGAAAGGTCGAAAGAAGAAACTTAAGAGAAAAGTCAAGAACAAACCCTCGTAATCAAGCAAGACAATCCTCGTACAACAAGAACTGTGTCAATGCCAAGCCAGTATTTTGATATAGTCAATCACAAGAAATTTCAATGTGATTTTGCTTTCATGACCATGGATTGAAAGTCAATTTCACAAGGCTGATCAGGTGTCAATGTTGAAAATATCTGATCAAGTCAAGATTTGTATCAATTATTGATAAGTAATCAATCAAGTTGATCAAATCAAACCCTAATAAATATCAATATAAGTCTAATTAGTGTTTAATTATGGTGGTTTCTGTAAGAGAATTTTATTTAGCATAGACACTGAACTACAATTGAAAATTAGGATTAATTCAGAGAGGAAAACAAGGTTTTCTTGACAAATTTTTTTAACACAAAGAGATAGGAGAAAATTAGAATTAAAAATACAGAAATGATCACCACGAATTTAGAGAATTTTGGTGAAAATTTCATGATTTTTGGATAACGGGAGCTATTAAAATAAATTGGGAGAAGAAAATCAGACTAATCTGAAGGCTGAGATTTAATCAAGAACCTTTAAGGGTGCAATTTGGAGCAAACAGTCCAACTGGGTGCACATTAGGGACATCAAGCAATGAAGACTAATTCTGGCACTGGAGAGTGTTATGAAAAGAGGGGATTGTTTGAATAGAATCGGTTCACTAAAGCTTTCTCACTGACCCAATTGGAGAGTGTTGTAACCCACAAGAACCATGTCTTCCCAGCGCTGATGGACTAATATAATGATTAAATAAGCGGATAGGGGTGTTTCATATGAGCCGAGTGCATTTAAGTGAAGGGGTCCATTTCAAAGGTTTCTTCCCCCTCTCAATATTTCTTCCTCTTCCCGACTGCTCTCCGATCCTGGGATGGAAATGGCGTCCAAGCGATTTGTGTAGGAAGGCCTCCTCATGATATATCAATCGAAAGATTACAAGAAGAAGAAGATGAAGCTATAATTCATTTGTTAGAAAGTGCTCTATGGTGCACTCGCATCCAAGGTGAAGGTGATTCGGCCAAAGTGTGTCAAGAACAATTCGGTGCTTAAAAGCTTCAATTGCTTGATTAGAGAGCTTCTTTGAACTAACACGATACCAACTGAAGCCCTTGATCAGCTTTTGAAGGCTTCCCATATGGTGTATCACCAACTCACCCACTGTGCCAGAAAGTAGATTGCTCAAAATGATACCAGCACATGCTAATGGCCAAGAAATTCATTGAACTCATTCCTGAGGCCAATGAGATGTTAAACTTGCTTGCAATCAGAGGAATTGATGAAGAAATCAATGAGGTGATACTTTGGGTTCCAAATCGGGTTTAAAAGGAAAAAAAAGGTTTTGGATGCTCAATTGGACCCTTCTATTATCCAAACCCATTAAGAGGAGTGCTGAGATGATGTGTGGGTGCCTAGAAGTTTCTAGAAAAGTCTAGAAAGAAAGGAATTTTTAAATAAGAATTGAGTGACAAATCTGTAGATTTAACTAAAATGTAACTAACTGAAGATTGTTGCTGCTTTGATCTGTTGCGAGTTAAGAAGTTGCTTGAAATTGGTCCAGCAGACCATGGAGTGTATCAAGGGGGTGTATAGACTAACAAACTTGAAAGCCAAGTGCAAGGAAGGTAAAAGATCAAAGGAGCTGCCAAGCTGGCATTCTGAGGCTCAAACTGATCCCTTCAACAAACACACTCTCAATCAATCCTAACCACTCAATTACTGCATCACATGTTAGGATCATACCACCTCAATGATCCGTGGACTCAAGGAAACACAGTTGGTGTTGTAAGAAACACAAGTCGGCAGTTGAACTCCAAGTGCAGCCTATAAAAACCCATTCGCAGCCGTGAAGAGAAAAATAAGATCACTGAAGGAGCAACTACTTCCCCTCTTGAGAACAAAGAACCAGCAAAAAAAGAGAGAGAGAGTAATAGTGATCAGTAAAAAGGAGAGGGTAGATTCTTGCTGTAATTGAGATTAGGCATGCCTAATACCATCAGAGGCAATTCATTTCTTGTGAATTGGAGGGTGCACAATGGTATTGCAAGAAAGATTTATGGTTATGCCTTAGAAACTAATAGGATAATAAAGATTACTTTCATTTCTTTACTGTTTGGACTTGAATTTCTTCCTTTTTTTCCTTCTTTTTGGCCAATTCGATGTTTGAGGATCCTGTTCAGTGAGCCACTGGCCCAAACAAGCAGTTTGGTGAGCCTTTAGGCCTGAACCGATCGCATTGTCAGTAAGCTTACCCCCCTTTCTCGAGTTTAAGCATTAAAACATGTTCTTTTTCTTTTAACATTGCTAAATCTGATTTCTGTTACAAGATTGAGTAGGAATTGCTGTTGTGAACCACAAATTTGAGCTAGCATTTCGACTTTTTTTCAGTTATTCTTTACTGATTTTGCCAATTCCTTTGAAATTTTATTGTTTGAATATCAAGTGGAAGATAATACAAAAGATCTTTAGCATATCTTGTGAGCTACTGGCCCAGGTATACCTGGTGAGCCTTTAGGCCGAGATGAATGCAAAGAAAAATGAGAAAACGAGTGAAGCACTGGTATCTGCCGAGATCTATCACAAATCGCAGTGAGATTAAAAAATTCCAAAGAAAGGCAAAGAAATCGGAAACTAACAAGTAGAGAAGACATTATGATTGGAATCTAGTACTAACACAGATTCAATTTATCAATTCACCAATTCTTTAGCGTAAACACGACTGGTACCAAATCGGTACCGAGGTGAAGAACACTACAGGTGGCACCGTATTTTCACCGTACAGATCCCTAATCAGGTACCACCATGAGGTTGAGAGTGCTAAGCTGACATTAATCCCGTTGTCTGATCTTCCATCAGCATCTCCGTTCACTGGCGACGCCTCTCTTGCACGGATCTCAAAGTACGATGAAGAAAGAGTTAAGAAGATCACCTGACGCAACTGTTGAAATAAAGGCACCAATCTTGACGTGCTTGCACCAATCCTAGAGCAATCCAACGACATCAGAGTGATGAAAAGTTTGGATAAGAGGCATACTATATCACAAGCGTCTATCTATTTCAGCACAGATCTTGAGGGTATCTGAGAGATACGAGAGAAGAGGGAAGAAGGGCTGTGTTGTTGGCCCAGAGAAGAAAAAGAAAGCTAAAATGGGCTCAATTCATTTAAATAAAAAGGAAGTCTAAAAATATGTCTGGCCTGACTCGCAAGATTAAGATGGAATTGATCTTGACCCAATCTGTAAAAAAAATATATAGGCCCAATTGTGAGAAATAAAAGGAAAAAACGAAATGGGCCCAGCAGCAAAATTAAAAGGAAATTAAATCTCAGCCCAAAACTCAATTAATAACAGAAAATTAAAAATAAAGAGTAAATAAATCATTTGGAGGCTTTCTCAAACTCTAAATTGATTCAAATTAGTTTCTAATTTTTTTTTGTTTTTCATAGTATTTTCCTATGTAAAAACATTTCAATTTTAAAAATATTACTGTACATAAACAATTTAAAAGCAAAAAAACTTTGTTTGCTTTTTCTGTTTGACCAAGTTTTGACTTGCTATTTTGGCTATTATAAAAATCATAAAAATCTAAATAAAATTATGAATAATAGCCAACCTATTTTCTATTATTTTGTAAGTAATTTTCTATGAAAATAAAGAGAGTTAAAAATAAAAATAAAATCACCTTAGTAATTGAGATAATAATAAACGGTACTATCTTATTAATAAAAGGTAATAATAAATGCAATAATTCTTTTACATTTTAGGGATGATTAAATAAGCTCACACAAGGGGTGTAGAGCAACAAAGTATTTTTGCACAAGTAATGCAACACTCAGAACAATAAATTAATAACAGTTAGGACAAGAACATCCTGACGCCTGTCAAGAAGACAAGTGAGACTGCAACAACAACACAAGTGAGTGTGCTGACTCCAGAAGAGAAGAACATCATGATGTCTGTAGAGATGACATCATGATGCTGAGATTGATGATTCATCGATCATCAATACACTAGCTGCCTCCCAAGGCTGATATTGTATAGATATTAGACTGAACTGTCTATGAGCCCATAATCTGACCAAATTAGAAGAGTTAAGGTTAATTGTCTAGAAACTCACCTTCACAAGATCTGTCTCAATATTAGACCAGCTAAGTGCTTCGAGTCTAATTTTGTATACAAGGCAACCCTGAATCTATGAATCTGTCAAGTGCTTAGAATCCATGATTTGGAAGATCAAGTAAGACAATTGTAGGAACTTTGTCCACTATCTACTGATTCTGTGCCTTGAACAACTGTTCATGACTTGACATGCTAGTAAGACTAAACTAATATGTCTTTGGAATTGGATAGCTCATTATAATAAATTTACTTTTCATTTATACTGTAATACAATTGAGGACTTATGGATAATCGATAATTACGTACCATCCAAAGATCCTAATTTATGTAAAATACTGAGGGCTAATATCTTATGGGTTATTTGGAAAGAAAGAAATAGGTTAATATTTCAAGGAGGTAATTATAAAAGTCTAAGAAATCTAGGTGGCTCTATTATTGCATTATCAAATACTGGTGTCAAATAAAAAAAAATAATTACACTGATACACTTTATTATATCATCCCATCTAACACTAATGCATTGCCTCTACAGTGTACTACAGAAAACCTAAGTCTTTTGCATATAGAGGAAGAGGAATGGTCTGACGCCGTAATTGAATTGAACTGATTAACTGATAGAACTGTAATATGTCATTTCTCTTCCTTTTAATCATCTTTCATTTTTGTCTTATGTTTTGTGATTTTGTGGCGGCTGGATGGGACAAGCTGGAAACAAAAAGGAATTGTTGGTTAAGTCTAAAAAGAGGAATTTGTAATTTTAGAGTAGTTAAGAAGAAACTAGCTTAATGATGGATGTTTTGATATATTGCAAGCAGTTGTTACTTTTGCCATTAGTAGTCGAATGTTAAGACTTTATTACTATATTCGGATTAAAACCCTATGGTACCGGAGTGTGGTACCAAAGACTATATGTTTCTCTTAATGAAACGGATGGTATATATACCACTTTTTTTTTTAAATGTCTGCATATATATTTCCATTGTTGGGAAAACAATTGTACGAACTGAGAGCGTGAATGGTGTACAAATATAAAAATTAAAAAAAAAGAGAGTGTATTTGCATTTCACATTAGCACCTTTGCACATGTGGAGAGAGCAATCAAGCAGGGGTCGAGTCAGGATTTTAGTGTGGAGAAGCTGAGATATGAGTTTATGTCGTTAGAGAATTAAAATTAATAAGTACATCGCACGAAATAAAAATAAATAATGAATTTTATTTCTGATGTGTAATTTTAAAAGAATTAGAGGGAGCGGACCTCCAACCCCCTCTAAATCCGCCCTGCAACCGAGGGATGGAGAGGTGAATCAATGAATGAATTACTAATGGGGGATTTGTACTTGGTGTTATCTTGTAGCAAAACCCACCTACTTCCGAACTTTCTATCATTTCATTTACTTTAAAGTTTAAAATTAGTGGGCGTAGACCAACTAACTTGCAGAAAACAAGTTCCACATTGAACCGATTGTATGCACATGAATGAATAGAACTCAGAAATGATATTCTTGATAAGGAATTAGGCAAGCCGACATTTACAATTTGTTTCTTTTTCTTTTCTTTCCTAACAAGAAAATGCCTCCAACTTTTAGAGGACGATATCACATTGTTTTAGATTTTTCTAAGAAAGTAAGAATCCTCCAAAGTATTAATAAATTTTTGTACATGAAAATAAAACAATTAAGAATATGCGAAACAAATACTTAAAAAAACTGTAACAATACAAAAATTTTGTATCCCACTGGAATTTAATATAAAAATAATTGGTGCAAATGTTTTCACGTGTATTCGCCAACTGCAGCGTTCTCATCCAATTTGGCCCAAGAAGAGATTAGATGAAGTTTGCATCAATATACAAACATATCAGATCAAAAAAGAGAAAACAAAATAGTAATAATAAAATAAAACAACCTAAATCTTCTACTCTCTGCGAGGAAACTTTATCAATCAACCCCAAGTTCGCAACTCAGAAGAACACCAAATGCCTCCCAAAAATCGAGCAAAAACAACAAAATAATTAATAATAGAACCAATCTGGAGTT
This sequence comes from Schoenoplectus tabernaemontani, assembly GCA_037127355.1. Taxonomy (NCBI): domain Eukaryota; kingdom Viridiplantae; phylum Streptophyta; class Magnoliopsida; order Poales; family Cyperaceae; genus Schoenoplectus; species Schoenoplectus tabernaemontani. Next base: position 51,087 of record CM073744.1, on the reverse strand, counting down.
CGGATACTAGGAGCAAGTATCAACAGCATCTGGAGGGAGAGACTTGGTTCTCACATGATAACTATCACACCGTCTCCCCTCTAGGATGGGTTCGGGTTTTGCTTCGCACCAAGGTGCCCGGTAATAATTATTGGTAGCAACATGGAATGACTTGAGCTTACCAAGGGATGGCTTTCTCTCATGGCTCTTCTTAGGGACATTACTTACCATGGAACTGGCAAAGCCTGTAACATCACTGTACAGTGAATGCACACCAGGTTCTGCTCCAAACCCGTCAGTATGTACTATCTTTTTCTCTTCATGACAACAGGATTCAGGTTCGGGTGCGGGTGCGGTACTCTCAACCTGGTAAGTGATCTCTTCAAACCGACCATGCAAATGCATGGACGTGCAGTCAACATTCTTACAATGCATTGACTGAACATTCAAGTATTCCGACAAGGAGCCACATGATGGCACATGAGACTCGCAGTTGTGACAATATGCTGAGGAGTTTAGCACCGGAGTTTCGTCAATACCAGGTCCAGGTTTCCAATTGGGCACAAGAGATGCAACCTCACTGTCAATCATGTCAGCAATTCGGGTGACCTCATGATCTGTGATATCCAATTCTGCAACCATCTCTGTGGCCACACTAAGTGCCGTGTCGGCCTCGGTGTCGAAAGGGAAGTAAATGTTCCTCACACGGCCTACAATCCAGATTTTTAACCTGATTAATATTTGTGCTTTCCTTTCATGCCACATTTATGTAAAAGATACATGGGTAGACCACACATGTTTGATTGTGCAGCTGGTTGATACCTGCCTCCAGAAATAGCATCATTCCTTGTTGCTTGCTTGAAAATGTATTTCCAATTTTGTTCCAGGTGAGAAGATTGAGTGTTTTTATTTTTTATTTTTCCAGATAAAGAGAAAGGTAAGATACCATATATGAACAATTATGGTAAAGCTCAGCTAGCAAGGTTTGGTTCTGGAACAGTGGGCAATACTCGCAGACTTTGACTGATAAGAAAAAGAAGCAGCTGGAGAATGATAGAGGGAAAAAAGAGTTCTGAAGAGATGAAGTACCGTCTTTGTCTGAGATTCGAAGGCGCAAAAAGATAGCACCGTCATCCTTCCTCTTCCCCTTGATGGAGATGTCAAGATTAGCAATGGGTTCCTCCTCCTCATCCTCCTGGCAATGAAAAAGGTCTATGCCACGGCGGGCCTCCTCAATGTGGGCATTTTCGTCATCGTCCTGGTCCTGGTCCTGGTTCTGGTCCTGGTCCTGGTCCTGGTCCCTGTCTCTGTCCCAGTACCAGTCCCAACAGGAGTAGTCCTCCACCAGGGCCTCCTCGTAGGAGCTACTGGAGATGGCATTGCTCCAGTTGGTTTGGGCTCCAGTCAGGAGCAGGTGCTCTCTGTCTCTGTCTGTCTCCCCTTCTCCGCCAGTTGGTCTGGGCTCTGCTTCATAGCCAAAAGCAAGGCTTGCACTGGCCAAACCATCGGTTTGAAGAAAAAGATCCCTGAGGAGCTCGCTTGCAGACAACCGACAGGAGGCAGTGGCAAGGCATTTTTCGATGAATTCCCTAACAGAGTCATCCTTGACCTTGTACAACGCTTCCGGTTTGGTCCCCTATCAGTTGAGTGGAGAAGTGAGGAGTTAGTTATGGAAATGCAAATGGCCATGGTATAATATTTGATGGATGAAAAGTGAACAACAGGACGAGATGGGATGCACCGAGATGACTTTCTTGTAGATCTGGACGGGGTGAGAGCACTCGCTGTAGGGGTACTCCAAGGTGATCATCTCTAGCATGCACATCCCGAACGAGTAAATGTCGACCAGCTCATTGTACTCTTCTTCATACACCTCCGGTGCCATGAACTCAGGAGTCCCCACACAGTGGACGGCATGGGACTTGCGCAGGATGGCAGCAAGGCCGAGGTCCCCAATCTTGACCTGGCCAGTGTTGCCGTTGATGAAGATGTTGTCGCACTTGAGGTCACGGTGGATGATGGGAGGGTCATTGCTGTGGAGGTAGGCGAGGGCGCTGAGGACCTGGCGGCACCAGTTCTTGATGGCATGCAGCCGCACACGGCGATGCTTCTGCCGGTACCTGCACAGCAGCAGTAACACATGATATTTAAATTAATTAATAGTGTGAATTAATGGAAATTAATCTTCGAATTGGTACTGACTGGCGCAGGGTGCCGGACGTGAACATCTCAGTGACAAAGTTGAGGTTGCGCTGGGGGCTGTCAACCCAGGATGCATGGAAGTCAATGATGTTGGGGTGGCGGAGGGTGCGCAGCAGGTGGATCTCACAGCAGAGCCGCTCCGCTCCCTCAGCACTCTGCAGAATGTCGCGCAGGCGCACCTGATTCCACGCAACCTCTATGCCTTCCAACTCATCGAAGCCCCGGTACCTGAAAGCACCGATGTAAGTAAACAAATGTAAGTAAACGGATGAATCTTTGTGTTTTGATTTTGTTTTTTTTTTACAGCTACAGCTGAGCTTAAGTAATCATTGAATGGAATGTAAATTAATGAGAAAGTTGAAACACCTACACCGTCTTTGAAGCTCCTTTCCCCAGGACCTCCTTGTACTGCAATCTCCAAAGCAAACAGAGAGAGATGAACAAACAATCAGATTCAGCTCTAGCAATCGTTAGTAAGTGGTAACACAACACTGCACTGCACTGCACTGTACTGTACTGTACTGTACTGCACTGTACTAAGCTAAGCTACATGATTGATTGGTTGATTAAATGTGATCGCCGTAATACTGGAAACCAAAAGAATCAGATTAAATTTGAATTTGAGTTAGAAAGTACCCTTCCATATCTGCCAGAGGGATCAATTTCAACATAATCAGCGCATTCCCAATCCGGATCTCGGCCATTAAGACCCATCATCGCTCGGATCTATAGTTAATCTTAGCAAATTCAGTTCCAGTTCGAATTCCAATTCTTGTCGCAACGGGCCACGGCCTCCGGCCTCCTCCTCCTCCTCCTCCTCCGAAAGGAAAGGAAAGGAAAGGAAAGGAAAGAAGGAATGGAAATCAATTAATTAATCGAATAATAAACAGACTCAAATCAAATGAAATGAAATCAAATCAAATCAAATCATGGACTACTAGACGTAAACGAGCGGAGAGGCGAGAGATGTGTTGGTTTGGTCAGAATTTCAGAATCAGATGATTCAGTCAGAGCGAGCCCATGGATAGAAATAGGATAATGGATTCATCGATTTCTATCTCTAAAAAAAATTATAAAAATAGTTAAAGATTTAACGCAAAAGGACAAAATCTTCCAGCTCATTCTCAGGCTCCGGGCCCACCACCCCACTGCTCAGTGGTCCCAAATTCAATACTACAATTTATAAAGTGAAGTCTCTTTTGCTCTTGTTTGCACCTAGCCTGCTCCATTCATGCTTGAATACTCTAAAAGCCCTAAAAACATAGCAACTATAATAATATCTCAAATTCTGTGTAATATCTAAACTAAATAATTGAAAATTATAGTTTTAAAAACCAAATTCTATGATAAATATAAATGAAAATTGGGCTTATCATTCAATAATTTTAACATAGGCATGGGATGATGAATTTTAAAAAAGTAGCTATCTCCGACTTTTTGTTATATGTGGTCTGATAATTCAATGACTTTTTTTTAATATATATGTGGTCTGATAATTCAATGACTTTTTTTTTAATATATATGTGGTCTGATAATTCAATGACTTTTTTTTTAATATATATGTTGTCTGATAATTCAATGACTTTTTTTTAATATATATGTTGTCTGATAATTCAATGACTTTTTTTTTAATATATATGTTGTCTGATAATTCAATGACTTTTTTTTTAATATATATGTTGTCTGATAATTCAATGACTTTTTTTAATATATATGTTGTCTGCTAACATGCTAGTGAGACCCCAAAACGGGAGTACATGCGATGGTTTCTCTAAAAACAAGGTCCTTATATTTATTGTTTATTGCATGCATAACTAATATATACGACCTTGATAATTAGTGCTTTGATATATAGCAGATTGTGCTCACGGATATTGATACACTAGCTAAATAGAAGAGAGAGAGATGCAACGAATGGTAGAAGGGACGATGAGATCATTCTTTTACAACTGATTTCAGAATTTTACATGTCTCAGGATATGATATCATTTTGGGCATTGACTGATTATCATATCATAGTCCTATGAAAATCAATTGGAAATTAGGTGAAATTAAAATGGTTGTCAGAGGTAAAAAAGTAACTCTAAACAAATATCTCCTACCATGCAACAGTGTGATTACTCTTTGAATCTCCTTAAGGAACATACTACTGGCAGCCAACTTTTCTTAGCTCACCTCCTTTGTGTGGACACCCAAGCTGACTCAGCTGTTCAAGGACAACAGCCTCAAGTTCAATTTATATTGGACCGGTTTAAGATTGTGTTTACTGAACCAACTTGTTTGCCTCCTTCTAGAGACTATGATCATAGAATTACTCTCAACCCTAACAGTACTCTTAATTTGAGGTCTTATAGATTCTCTTATGCTCAAAAGCAGGAAATTGAAAAAAATATGTTTGAATTACTTCAAAATTATTTCATTCAACCTTCAGTCAGCCCATATGCTTCTCCTGTGTTATTAGTGAAGAAAAAAGATGGATCTTGGCATATGTGTGTTGATTATCGTAAATTGAATGAACTCACTATCAAAAATAAATTTTCTATTCCAATTATTGATGATTTACTCGATGAATTACATAATGCTAATATTTTTTCTAAGATTGATTTACGTTCAGACTATCATCAAATCAGGATGCACTCCCAAGACATTTCATTGATCGCTTTAAACTCATGATGGACTTTTTGAGTTCTTGTCATGCCATTTTGGTTGACAAACGTGCCAGCCACTTTCCAATCGTTGATGAATATAATTTTCAAGCCATATCTTAGACAATTCATTTTAGTTTTCTTTAATGATATACTTATTTATAGTCCTGACATTGATTCTCATTTGAAACACCTTACCATTACATTACAATTACTCAAGGATAATCAATTATATGCTAAATTGTCCAATGTTCTTTTGTTGTTCCTCAAATTGAATATTTGGGTCATATTATCTCTTCTCAAGGTGTTTCAATAGATCTTTCTAAGATTAATGCAATGCTTCAATGGCTTACCCAAAACAGTAAAATCACTCAGGGGCTTTCTTGGCCTTACAGGCTAGTATAGGAAATTTATATGCTATTATGGTTTGATCAGCAAACCCCTCACTGATTTATTGAAAAAGAATGCTTTCTCTTGGAATCTTGAGGCTCAATGTGCTTTTAATCTGCAATGACCTCAGCCCCAGTTTTAGCTCTTCCAGATTTTACAAAACAATTTACTGTAGAAACTGATGCTTGTCAAGATGGAATTGGTGTAGAACTCATGCAAGATCGTAAACCAATTGTATTTTTGAGTCAGAAGTTGGACATCAAGAACCAAGGATTATCAGTTTATGAAAAAGAATTCTTGGCTTTAATTACTATAGTGACTAAATGGAAGCATTATCTCCTTGGCCATGAATTCATTATTAAAATTGATTAGATTAGCCTTAAGTACCTCTTGGAACAGAAAATTAATAGCGCTTTGCAATATAGGGGTTTGTGTAAATTATTGGGTTTTAATTACAGAATTGAATATAAAAAGTGTGTTGATAATAAAGTTGCAGATGCCCTATCTAGAAGGAACCACACATCTGACCAACTCCTTTGCTTGCATTATGATCTTTTTACTTTTTCTGAATTAATTCCACAGTGGGTACATGATATCAAACTCAGTTATACCAATGATTCTTGGATATCTCAACAATTGGCATCTCTCCAGACTTCACCAACTGTAGCTTCCCATTATTCATTGCATCAAGGCGTTCTTAGATTCAAAGGAAGGATATGTGTGGGCAATTCTCATAATTGGCGCCAGTTAATTCTATAGGAAGTTCATGATTCATCTCAGGGAGGTCATTCGGACACTAATGTCACTTATCACAGACTCAAACAGATGTTTTACTGGCCTCATATGAAGGAGGATACTATCAACTACGTCAGGTCTTGTCCCAAGTGCCAAATGGTCAAGCCTGGACATATTCCATCTCCGAGACTCCTTCAACCTTTGCCCATTCCAGACCAAGCATGGAGCAGTATAGGCATGGACTTCATTACAGGCTTAGCCAAGTCCGAGGCCAAAAGTGTAATTATGGTTGTTGTCGACAGATTCACCAAATATTCTCACTTCATTCCATTAGTCCGTCCTTATACTGTCATTGATGTTGCTCATGCCTTCATTAATACAGTCTACAAATTGCTGTTGGGATTCGGAATGCCCAAATCTCATTAATGCTCAAGCTGCGGAAAGAACGTAGAACAAAAATTTTACTTCTACTTAAGTTAGGGATTAAAGTATGTCGGATAATTACCGAGAGTTACAGACATTTAATCCTTTACAAAAGACGGTAAAATATTATTTTACTTCTAACTTAAGCTTAGAGTTAAAGTGATATGTCGGATGATTACCGAGAGATACACACCTCTTTAAACCTTTATTGATCTACTCCATGATTGATTTCTAAAATATTAATCTACTTAACAATTAAATAGATTAATATAAGATGTTATACCTCGCTTCCAAATTTCAATTGGAATGAAAATCGGCTTGTCTCGGAGCACCAAACGTCTGATGCCTCTGTAGGTTATCCACCAGGACTGATCAGAGAGCGGTTTATTTCTTTTGTCAGACATACTGTAAACCGCGGTTTCTCGCAAAAACACTATTCACCCGAGAAAAGATGAAATAGTACTATTCACGACTCGCAGTAATTCTGTTTCACAAATATGCAGAAATACCGCAACTTTCGTAAAAACACTATTCACCGATCCCGTGAATTCTGAAACAACCGTATACCGAGAGAGAGAAAGTAGAACTGATTTGGTGTGTCTTTCTCTCTCACCCTACCCCTTTATTTATAAAAAATGTGAGATTGACAAATTACCAAAATACCCTCATGAATAGTAGGGAGGTTCCAATGTGAAAAGACCAAAATACCCTTAAAGTTCATCCAATTTACCAAAACGCCATTGGGCTTTTGGCCAAATTACCAAAATACCCTTGGGCTTTTGGACAAATTACCAAAATACCCTTGGAGGTCGGCATGGGCTTTTCATGGGCCTTTTTGGGCTTTTCGGATTTTGGGCTTTTTCAATTTTGGGCTTTTATGATTTTGGGCTTTTAATTATTAATTAAGGCTTTAATTATAAATGGGCTTTGGCCCATAATTCAAATCCATAATTAACATTTAAAATCTAAATCAAATATATATAATTGTCATGTACAATTATATTTTTCTCGGTTGTTGTTTCGGCGAATTTATACGACGTGTCCAACACGTTATAAATTCAATCTGATTTTTGCTTCTTGTCATCTCTATGACAAATATAATTATATCATATATAATTAATTATAACCATATTATTATTAATTATAAACAATTTATAATTAATCAATAAGATTCTCCGATTAACTCCTATACGGTGTGACCCGACAGGATCCATGTTATGTTGGTAAATAGAGTTAAAACCGTTTTAACTTCTATAATCATAGGAGGCATCTGGCATAATGCAATATGACCATCCAATTACACAGATGATGATGTACTGTACAATATCATGATCCAGTAAACTATTTACTTGTGTTTAATTCTTTTGTCTCGTGGCTATCAGATTAGTTTCAAGGTAGGTATGTGTCATCCTTGCAAACTTAATCTTTTCTTGATCTGAGTAAATTATCAAATATAATTATTCTTGTAATTATACTTGCTAGCGAGATAATCTTACTCTATCAAGAGGCTCGATGCTATAACTCGTATAGAAATACGAGGGACAATAGTACTTTTGGCAAACCATCTCTTCCTCCGCATAAGTTATGTATACCGAAGAGCTACCTTTATAGCCACCTTTACGGATAACGTTTGGTAGAAATCACACACATACATATCTTATGTAGGAAAGATGAATACCTCATACTTTAGAATTTAATACTGAACGAAAACATTAATGACACGAACACAATTCCATTTAATGTTTCATTCGGGGTCTATCAAATACGATATTCCTAGAACATCTATCTATGTGATTAAAATGACAACTCTTTGTCTATGGTCTGTAAAACTTGACTATCATTTAATCCACATACTAACCTGATAACGATTAATTAGTGTTCCTGCTAATTATCTTGGTTAGTGATTTTTAAGAGTATATTCTATATTATGAAGTTTCAAAATTTCAGTCATGAACTCGGAATGATTCATAAATTTAATAATACTCAAGGAAACAAAATATCGTTTAAATATCCAATTCATGAACAAAGCTTTATATAACCAATTTATCGTATTATTGACTTCAAGATTATTACAAACTAACAATCTCCCACTTAAGCTTGGAGTCAATCATATTGAGCCATGCCTTATACAAATCTATAAATCTCTCAGATTTAAAAGATAATCTCACAGTCAATCTTCTATGTGTCTCAAACTCATAGAAGATGTGTGCAACTGGTGCTTGGCTTGAGGTAGAGGTTTTGTAAGTGGATCAGCTGTGTTGCCAACTATGTCAATTTTACAAATCTTTACGTCGCCTTTATTTATGATTTTTCATATGAGGTGATAACGTCTGTGTAACCACTTACCACGAGCTCCGAGTCAACATCATAGATGAGAAACATATCCTTAGTTCTTCTTAAGTACTTAAAGATATTTTTTGCAGCATTCTAGTGTTCCTAGCATGGATTAGCCTGATATCTACTCGTCACACTCCAAGCGTACGAGACATCAGGGCGAGTGCACAACATGGCGTACATGATAGAGCCAATAGCCGAAGCATATGGTACTCTACTCATTATGCTTTGCTCATCAGTTGTCAAAGGACACTGAGTTTTGCTAAGTTGTGCACCATGATTTATTGGCAGAAATCTTTTCTTAGAATTCTACATGCTGAACCGATTCAGCACTTTATCAATGTATGTGCTTTGACTTAATCCAATAAGTCTCTTAGATCTATCTCTATAAATCTTTATGCCTAGTATATAGACAGTCTCGCCCAAATCTTTCATTGAGAACACTTTCTTTAATGAAGATTTGGCTAATTGCAATAAGGGAATATTATTTCCCATTAAGAGTATATCGTCCACATAGAGGATTAAAATAGCGATGACACTCCCACTAGTTTTTCTGTATACACAAAGTTCTTCTTCGCATCTGACGAAGTCAAACTGTTTGACTTCTTCGCCAAATCAAAGATTCCAACTCCGTGATGCTTGCTTCAATCCATAATGGATCTGAGAAGCTTGCATACCTTCCCAGCATTCTTTGAATCCTCAAAACTTATGGGCTGTATCATATACACGTCCTCTTCTAAATTTCCATTTAAGAAGGCGGTTTTGACATTCATCTGCCATATTTCATAATCATGAAATACGATAATTGCTAGGAGTATCCGAATTGACTTAAACATAGCTACGGGCGAAAAAGTTTCATCATAATCTACATCGAGAATTTGCTTGAAACCTTTCGCTACTATCCGTACTTTGTAAACAGTCATATTATCATCCATGTCTATTTTTCTTTTAAAAAACCCACTTGTTAGCTATGGGTTTTACCCCAATAAGTGGTGCAACCAGGTTCTAAACCTTGTTGTCATACATGGACTGTATTTCGGATCTCATGACCTCCGAGTCATTTATCGAGTCGGGTCTATCCATCGCTTCGCATAGGTCGGAGGATCTTCGACATCAAATACGAGACTTCATGCGGTCCCATGTACCTTTCGGTGCACGGATCATCTCCTATGTGACCTTCGTAGCACTTGTTCTTCGGGCTGTCGAACTTCATCCACATCAGTATGCGGATTTAGTTCTATTTCAACTTGCGTTGAAGTAGATGAGCTCGGGACTAGAACTTCTTCCACAACTATTTGTAGATTTGGTTCTTCTAAATGCTCATTAGCCGAAGAATCAAGTGGTGGGTTTATCTGATCAGTATCAGATATTGTATTGTGTGATGTATCTTGAATTTCTTCAAGTATTACATTACTCCCACTACTTCCTTTTGCGAGAAACTCTTTCTCCAAAAATATACCATGACGAGCAACAATTATCTTGTTCTCGGACTGATAATAGAAGTAATATCCTTTCGTTTCCTTAGGATACCCTACGAAAAAGCATTTGTCAGCTTTGGGTCCAAGTTTGTCAAAAGTCGAACGTTTGATAAATACCTTGCATCCCCAAATTTTAAGATAAGACATATTTGGTACCTTACCAAATCATAACTCATATGGAGTCTTTTCTACTGACTTGGATGAAACCCTATTTATTATTAGTGCGGCAATTTCTAGTGCGTGCCCCCAAAACATTTTTGGGATTGTGGTATTACTCATCATGGAACGAACCATGTCTAACAGAGTTCGATTCCTCCTCTCAGAAACACCATTCCATTGTGGTGTTCCCGGAGGTGTGAGTTGTGAGACTATCTCACATTCTTTTAAGTACATTATAAACTCATAACTTAAGTATTCGCCTCTACGGTCTGACCGTAAGGCCTTAATACTTTTATTCAGTTGATTTTCTACTTCAGTCTTGAATTCCTTGAATTTTCAAAAGATTCAGACTTATGTCTCATCAAGTAGACATAACCATATCTACTGTAATCATCAATAAATGTGATAAAGTAGCGATCACCGTTTCTTGTACAAGTACTCATTGGTCCGCATACATCTGTGTGTATAAGGGCTAATAAGTCACTTGTCCTTTCGTCCTTCTTGGAGAAAGGGAATTTGGTCATTTTTCACGTAAACAAGATTCACAATATTAAAATTACCAAGAAGTCTAACTTCATGTAACTTTTGATGTGTTTCTCGTTTATATGACCAAGGCGATAATGCCATATGAAAGTCATACTTTCATGAGATATTTTGAGTCGTTTATTGATGTTAAATATAGGTTTGTCTATTTCCAGTATATAAAGATCATTCATCATAAAAGAAGATCCATAATATAACTCATATTTGTATATAGAACAACCATTGTCCTTTATAACAAAAGAGAAACCATTCATTTCTAAACATGAGATTGAAATGATATTTCTGAAAATACTTGGAACAAAATATACATTTTCAAGTTCCATTATAAACCCGCCAGGCAAATACAACTCTATACTTCCGACTGTTACGTCTGCAACTTGTGCTCCGTTTCTAACTCGAAATTGTATTTCCTTGTTGCGTAGTTTTCTCCTATTCTTTAGTGCCTACATATTTGAACAAATATGAGCACATGATCCAGTATCCAATACCCAATCATGAATAGAGGTAACAACGTTAACTTCAACAATAAAAATACCTGAAGTTGAAGTCTTGGAAACATTTTCCATCCTTACATCTCCAGATACTTAGGCAGTTCTTCTTCCAATGACCCTTACTTTGACAGTAAAAGCAGTCAGAGGTAGAAGAGGCTTTTACTTTGGGAGTGTTCTGATTAGGAACCATCTTCCCTTTATCCTTGTACTTAGGTGCCACTTTTAGGAGTCACTTTGCGTTTCATCTTTTTAATCTTCCTCGTAACTTCTTGGATCACGAGGATAGAAGAACTCTTCTTCATCTCCCCATCAGTGATCCTCAACATCCCTTGGAGCTCCTGCAAGCTCTTGTCCATTCCCAGCATATGATAATTCCTGATGAAATTAGAATAGCTAGGAGGGAGAGAGTTCAGGATAACATCCATAACAAACTCTTTACTCAACGGATCGTTAAGCTTCTCCAATCGCTCAACATCGCTCGTCATACGGACCATGTGAGTGTCAAGAGAGCGCCCTCGATCATCTTATGATCGAGGAGAGATTTAGTCACCTTAAATTTCTTAACCAAGAAACTTTGTACATCAAGCTCATCTTCTTTGTGCTTGTTGTACACAGTGACTTCTTTGTTGTGCGACCTATTGCGATCGCGCGCAGGATCGGTGTGTTAAGGACGTACTCGAGTTTCTCATGTCTTAATATGAGCGCACGGAACGTATTAGTAAGAGTTTCTTTAGCCATGTGCTACAACGTAAAATATAAAGATTTTTAGCTTTGTTCATGTAATATTTTATTTCAAATAAAACTCCCACTACAAATTTGTTCTATTCTCGTTTGTAGTTAGGACCAAGATCCCTATTTTCACTGATAATCAAGTTATCGTTGAATAACTCGTTTATTAATTATCTTAGGTAAGCAACTCTTTGCTAATCACATCTCTATGTGATTCTTGGTTTCGCTAAACATCATATGTTTTAACGAAACTTTGCCCCAAGCCCAAAACTGTTTTGGAAATCATTGGTAAGTAACCTCACTCTATTTGGTTCGTTATGTCGGACATAACCCTCGAAAACCAAAGGTAAAAGGTGACGCCTACGAGTAGGTCACGTCGCAATGAACAATGATATGCGAGGACGGAAGGGTAGGGCATATTACTTAATTTTTCGGGTTTAACATCATAAGCGATCGGTTTGTTAAACTGGCTTTAAATAGACTTACGAACACGTAAAAGATGTCTGCCAGAAAGACCACTGAAAGTTCTTTTTTCAGTCTTTCTTTGACACAACCTTCCTTCACGGTTTAAAAATGATAAATCTAATTTACACATTTATAATTAGTCAGTTTATTAAGCTGACTTTAAACAGACTTATGAACACGTGAAAAGACGTCTGCCAGAAAGACCATTGAAAGTTCCTTTTCCAGTCTTTCTTTGACATAACATTCTTTCACGATTCCTTAAAAATGATAAATCTAATTTACTCATTTATTATCAAAGCGGTAAATCTAATTTACCAGCTCATACAAATATTTTGTATATATATACGTGAATCAGTCACGTATATAACTACTATCTATCCAATAGGAGTAGCTTTGTGTCTATGATAGAACACATTTCATATCAAAGCGAAGAAATCCAATTTATCAGCTCATACAAATATTTTGTATATATACGTGAATCAGTCACGTATATAACTACTATCTATCCAATAGAAGTAGCTTCACATCTATGATAAGATACATTTCATATCAAAGCGGTAAATCTAATTTACTTGCTCATACAAACATTTTGTATATATATATACGTGAATCAGTCACATATATAACTATCAGTTCTCAATTCTTTATTTTGCAACTACATCTTTGTTCTTTATTTATACCGTAAAAAGCATATAAACATTTTATATGATTTCAAAACAGTTAATTCCTTCTGGTACGATAAAGTAATTTGATAACGTGATAAAGTTCCTTTTCGGCCAGTTATCAGGACACGTAAAAGGGGCTCCCAGGAAAGATCGGGGTCACGAGGACCACTTTAAATTCAATCTTTCCTAAACAGAACCATCTCTTTCGGGTGTGGAGATCAACAGCTCTTACTCAGGTACTTTATTGCTTCATCACATTCATAGATATACTTTTCATAAACAAAAGTTTTCGAAAAAGCAAAAGAGTTACATTTGCCATGCTTCGAAAGCGCAAAAGTAATTTGGTAACGTGACAAAGTTCATTTTGGGCCAGTTATCAGGACACGTAAAAGGGCATGTCAGAAAGAATACCGAAGGTATCCACTTCTCATCTTTCTTTGACATCACCTTATCTTTTATGTGTGGAGATCAACAGCTCTTACTTAGGTACTTTATTGCTTCATCACATTCTTAGATATACTTTAACACAATCGAAAGTTTTCGAAAAGAAAGCGTAAAGAAAGCATAAAGAAAGCTTAAATCTAATTTAACTTTCTTGGTCGACAGAGCCGAACCAAGAAAATCTAATTTTACCTGGTTTGGATTTTAAGCTGAAAATCTAAGAATTAAACTGATACGGGGTATATACATCTTATTTGCATAAGATATAACTTTTTAGAAAATCAATCAGCGGGAGAGCCTTTGCTCTGATACCACTGTTTAGAAAATCAATTAGGGTTAAAGTGATATGTCGGATGATTACCGAGAGATACACACCTCTTTAAACCTTTATTGATCTACTCCATGATTGATTTCTAAAATATTAATCTACTTAACAATTAAATAGATTAATATAAGATGTTATACCTCGCTTCTAAATTTCAATTGGAATGAAAATCGGCTTATCTCGGAGCACCAAACGTCTGATGCCTCTGTAGGTTATCCACCAGGACTGACCAGAGAGCGGTTTATTTCTTTTGCCAGAAATACCGTAAACCGCGGTTTCTCACAAAAACACTATTCACCCAAGAAAAGATGAAATAGTACTATTCACGACTCGCAGTAATTCTGTTTCACAAATGTGCGAAATACCGCAACTTTCGTAAAAACACTATTCACCGATCCCGTGAATTACGAAACAACCGTAGTATCCGAGAGAGAAAGTAGAACTAATTTGGTGTGTCTTTCTCTCTCACCCTACCCCTCTATTTATAGAAAATGTGAGATTGACAAATTACCAAAATACCCTCATGAATAGTAGGGAGGTTCCAATGTGAAAAGACCAAAATACCCTTAAAGTTCATCCAATTTACCAAAACGCCATTGGGCTTTTTGGCCAAATTACCAAAATACCCTTGGGCTTTTGGACAAATTACCAAAATACCCTTGGAGGTCGGCATGGGCTTTTTTGGGCTTTTCGGATTTTGGGCTTTTTCAATTTTGGGCTTTTTTGGGCTTTTATGATTTTGGGCTTTTAATTATAAATGGGCTTTGGCCCATAATTCAAATCCATAATTAACATTTAAAATCCAAATCAAATATATATAATTGTCATGTACAATTATATTTTTCTTGGTTGTTGTTTCGGCGAATTTATACGACGTGTCCAACACGTTATAAATTCAATCTGATTTTTGCTTCTTGTCATCTCTATGACAAATATAATTATATCATATATAATTAATTATAACCATCTTATTATTAATTATAAACAATTTATAATTAATCAATAAGATTCTCCGATTAACTCCTATACGGTGTGACCCGACAGGATCCGTGTTATGTTGGTAAATAGAGTTAAAACCGTTTTAACTTCTATAATCATAGGAGGCATCTGGCATAATGCAATATGACCATCCAATTACACAGATGATGATGTACTATACAATATCATGATCCAGTAAACTATTTACTTGTGTTTAATTCTTTTGTCTCATAGTTATCGGATCAGTTTCAAGGTAGGTATGTGTCATCCTTGCAAACTTAATCTTTTCTTGATCCTGAGTAAATTATCAAATATAATTACTCTTGTAATTATACTTGCTAGCGAGATAATCTTACTCTATCAAGGGGCCCAAAGATGCTATAACTCGTATAGAAATACGAGGGACAATAGTACTTTTGGCAAACCATCTCTTCCTCCGCATAATTTATGTATACCGAAGAGCTACCTTTATAGCCACCTTTTACGGATAACGTTTGGTAGAAATCACACACATACATATCTTATGTAGGAAAGATGAATACCTCATACTTTAGAATTTAATACTGAACGAAAACATTAATGACATGAACACAATTCCATTTAATGTTTCATTCGGGGTCTATCAAATACGATATTCCTAGAACATCTATCTATGTGATTAAAATGACAACTCTTTGTCTATGGTCTGTAAAACTTGACCATCATTTAATCCACATATTAACCTGATAACGGTTAATTAGTGTTCCTGCTAATTATCTTGGTTAGTGACTTTTAAGAGTATATTCTATATTATGAAGTTTCACAATTCCAGTCATGAACTCGGAATGATTCATAAATTTAATAATACTCAAGGAAACAAAATATCGTTTAAATATCCAATTCATGAACAAAGCTTTATATAACCAATTTATCGTATTATTGACTTCAAGATTATTACAAACTAACAATTGCATGGTCTACCAACTTCCATCATTATCGATCGTGATCCTGTGTTTACCAGCAACTTTTGAAAAGAACTATTGAAGCTTTTGGGTATCAAGATGAACATGTCTTTAGCTTACCATCCTCAAACGGAGAGAGTCAACCAGTGCCTTGAAAATTATCTCAGAAGCATGCTCATTGACCAACCACAACGATGGACACGTTGGTTACTTCTGGCTCAATGATGGTACAACAGTTGTTTCCATTGTTCCTTGAAGACTTCCCCGTTTCAAAGTTTATACGGCTATCCACCTCCTCTTTCTTCCTTGGGGCATCCACCTCACAGTCAAATTGCTGTTGTCGATACTCTATTAAGGGACCAACATCACCCTCTCACTCAATTGCGTGCTAATTTGACAAAAGCTCAGAATTCTGATATCAAAGGGTAAGAATTCTGATATCAAAGGTATACCTTAAATTGCAACCATACAGACAAATTTTGATATCAAAGGGTAAGAATCAGAAGCTAGCTCCTTGCTTTTATGGATCATTTGAGATTGAACAACGGGTGGGCACTGTGCGTACCAGTTGCGATTACCAGCGGGTTCTGCGATACACTCGGTTCTTCATGTTTTGCAATTGAAAAAACACATTGCCAGAGGTACAATTGTATCGCCTACATTACCATTAATTAGTAATGAAGGACAATTGAAGATTTTTCCTGAATACGTCCTGGACCGCCGTGCTATCAAGAGGGGCAATGTAGCGGTACCATAGCTTTTAGTCAAATGGACGAATCTCTCCGAACCAGATACGTCTTGGGAAGAGTATGACTTCCTTCGTCAACATTTTCCTTCAGCGATTCTTGAGGACAAGAATCTCGCGATGGGGGAGGCAGTGTCAGTTATTTAATTACTGACTAAAATTTGGATTTGGTCAAATTTTTTTAAGGGAATGGGAAAAATGAGAATAATATTTCACAAAATTTTAGGAGGGAGGGTGCTTGTCAAATTCTAGGAGTGGCGCGGAATTGACAATATTTGTTGGTTAAATATATATAAATTTTAAAAAAATATCTGAAATACATTATTATTCAAAAAATAATATTATATTATTGTACGTTTTAGGATAATTTTGTTTGATCTAAGTTCAAAGTTTACTTTGATGTTATTTAAACAAAATATACAGTTACAAATGTCAAAACATATTAAAATAAGTATTCTTATGATATTTTTAAAATAACAAAAATTAAAGTTCTATTCTCTGTCATATAAGTTGGTAAAAATGATATAAAGCATAAATTACTATGCATTTGCCATCAATTATTTCATCTTGATTGACGATTAAACGAATTCTAAAATTGCCAAAACTTGATTTTTATATACATTATGAAATTTTAGTTTTAAATAATTTACGCAACTTTTTCATATTTCAATAGTTTGGATAGATTGGTCAATTGACATTTAAATGTATATTTGCTGTGAGTAAAATTAACTTCATGAATCCGAGCAAAAAAATATGTGTAGTTGTACTTGCCAAAAATTTTGGAGGAAAATATTAGCAACCATTAAGCAAAAATTTTGGAGGGAATAATTAATTTATATTTTCAACTTTTTGTGCTATTTTCAAAATATAATAGAAATATTTTGGCATCAGCTAGTTTGCTTCTAATGTTTTCTTTTACATCGACCAAGACGATGCACATGAAGATATATTGTATGAATATATTTGCATCAGCGAAGTCGATTCTAATAAATATAATTAGCATGAACTATGCCGATGCAAATCATATTTGGCATCAGCAAGGCTGATGCGAATTTTAAAAGCCTATGTAAATGAGTATAGGCCGATGTGAAAAGTTTTTTTTTTCTCATAGTGTAATATACTAAGTTGATATAAATAACATTAATGGACTCATTGGCAGGCGTGTAAAATGTCATTCTGAATTTTCAAGCAACATATTTACCATAAATAATACAACAATTAGAAATAAATAGAGTAAATAATTATATATATATTGATCGTCCAATAACATACTTATACACACAAAAAGAAGTTACTATTACAACTGATGCAACAAGTGTAAATAAATATTCAGTACATTATCAATAGTTCCATAGAATATTTATTAATGGTGGATATTAATAACAAGAATGGTCTCATTAAGTATAAATAGCTTCTTAACATTGTAGCAAAAGACAAATTCAAACGTGAGGTAAAATTGGGGATTTGTTTTGAAGACAAATGTTTAGAGATTGTTATTAATCTAAGTTTTTTGGCTTCATAAAAAGTCCAAAGTTATTCTATAGAATTACATTTTTATTTTATAGTATTATTTCACCGTCAAGACTTGTTCTTGCATCTACAAGATCTTAATGATTATGTTGGTATAACTAGAAAGGGGTTTGAGAGGGTACATGAAGATTTTGGATATGACGATCAGAATTAAGAAGGAGAAGAAATCTTAAATTTCGCTATAACTTATGATCTCATGATAGTGAACACCTTCTTTAAAAAATAGAATCTCATTTACTTCATGTTGGTAATACTAGCTTAATTGGTAAAGCACCAATTTGTGGATTGTTTAAAGTGTTATTTTCAACAGACATGAAATGTATGTGAAGATGCAAATAATATATAAAAGGAGATGATGACTCACATTCGAAAGATGACTATAGAGATGTTTGAAGTAACTAGAGGAAATAAACATGAATTTAAAGACACTTGATGGTGGAATGATGATGTACAATATATGATCAATAAGAAAAATATTACAAACATTTAAATCACCATAGAAAGTGATGAAAACATATAAAAGTATAAAAAATCAGAAGAAATACAAAAAAAATACGTGAGTGAAACAAAGGGCCATACATACATGGAGTTGTATTGAAAACTATATATGAAAGAGAGCGAAAATAATGCATACAATATGGCTAAATTTTAAGAAAGAAAGATAAGAGATTTCAACCAAGTTAAATATATTAAGGATGAGACTGATAGTCTTTTGGTGAAGGACGATGAGATTAAGAACACATGAAGATAATGTTTCGACAAGATATTCAATAAAGAGAGTAAGAGAACCGTGATCGACTTGGATGATTAATTTGATGACACCAACAGACGATTTGTTCAAAGAATTCAAGAATTTGAGATGAAATAAGCTTTAAAAATAATAAAAACAGGTAAGGTGTTGGAACTTGATGACATTCCAATTGAGGTCTGAAGATTTTTTAGAGATGTAACAATAATATGATTCACTAAGCTATTGAATAATATTTTCTGGTCCAATAAGATGTATGATGAGTGAAGAAGAAGTGTACTAGTATCAATTTTCAAGAACAAAGGAGAGATTCAAAATTATACTAATTACAGATAAACGAAGCTCATTAGTCATGTCATGAAGCTTTGAGAGAGATTGATAAAGCATCGTTTAAGAAATCAATTTGATTTTATGTCCGAAAGGTTCACCATGAAAATGATTTTCTTGATATGATAACTTATACAGAGATATCAGAATGAAAGAAAGACATACATATGATATCTATTAGTTTGGAGAAAATGCATGACAAAATACTTAGAAATTTCATATGGTGGGCGCTTAAAAAGAAGAGAGTCTCAACAAAATATGTTACCCTTATCAATGATATGTACACAAATATTATGACTAACGTCAAAGCATATGATGACGAGTCCAATGTATTTTCTACTAAGATAAGATTACATCAAGGATCAATATTGAACTCATATATTTTCACCTTAGTGAGGATGAGGTCATAAAAGACATAGAAAGAGATTTTTTTTGGTACAGCTGATGATGTGGTACTGATTGACGAGAGTTGGATCAAAATCGATCAAAAACTAGAGTCGTGGAGACAGATTTTAGAATCAAAAGGTTTTAAACTTAGTATGACTAAAATTAAATATATAAGATGTCAGTTCAGCTGTGACAACTCAGATGATAGATATGTTAGTTTAGACGGACAAATAGTATCCATAAAGGACACATTTTAATTTTTGAGGTTGATATTACATAGTGATGGAAGGATCAATGAAAATGTTAGTCATAAAATAAAAGAATGATGAGTGAAATGACGATAAACATCTCATATTCTCTGTGTGAAAAAAATTCCAAATAAACTAAAAGGTATACAGGATGACGATTAAATCTACGATGATATTTGGTGTAGAATGATGGGCTATAAAAAGTCAACACCTTGATGAGTGTAACCGAAATGCGAATGTTGTGTTGGATCTATGATCATATAATGAGAGATCGAATTAGAAATGCTGATTCAACACTATTTGTAACAGTTTGGTCATATCCAACGAAAGAGTCTCTGAGACACCAATACGTAGTGGTATTATAAGTCGTTTTGAAAACACGAGAGACGGTCAACCGAGACTAACATGTGATAAAGTAATAAAAATATATTTGAAGGAATGAAGTATATCTAAAGAATTTGTTTTGGATAAGAATGTCTAAAAGATTATGATATACGTACCAGAATCATGATTTAGGAGTTAGAATATAGCAATTCAAGATTTTAGCGTTTAGAATCTAAGATTTAAGAGTGTTTTATAGTATAAGTTTATAGTATAAGTTTACTATGATCGTTATTATTAAAACTATTATTATTATATATCTATATTATTAGTATTATTATTATTATGATTATTTTTATTATTGTTAGTATTATTACTATTATCATATCATCATCGTCATCATTATCATTATCACTATCACTCTAATTATTTTCATCATAATCATTATCAGTATCACTGTCAATATTACTATCATTAATTTTTAATATTTGAAACATCTAAGCTCTATACTTTTAAATTGAGTTTCGTTTCTAGTTAATCCTAATTTATTTGGAATTAAAAACTTTATTGTTGTTGTAATATTGTATTTGCTTGACAAAATATATGTAGGAAATTCAAAACTTGTTAATGCAATCTCATATACATTGACATTTATTATACATAGTACCCTCAAAATGTGTGCTAATATACATAGTATTATTGAATCTGTGTTATTATACATAGTACAAATGATCTATATACTACTAATTATTTCTACGATTTTAAATTTTAAATGATCAATTCGACAACTCAAAATAATTTTTATATGAAAATTTAGTTAAAACTAAATTTTAAAATTTTTCTACTATTTTTTAAATAGTTAAAAAAATCACTTAATTTAATTATTACGAGCTATTCAAAAGACATGACTTTCTAACTATCTAAAAAATTAGTAAGCAAATTATAAAAAATATAAAATTTAATCAACAACTAGATTTTCATATAGAAATCATTTTGAGAGGTCAAATCAACTATTTAAATTTTAAAATAAAGAAATGATTGAGTACACACATGTATCCATATTACACAGCAACATAGACAACTCTAATTATATATAAGGCGTGAAGGTGATAAGTGAGTTCCCTTTGACTTTGAGCGAGGAAGAATGTTTTATGCCCAACTGCTGTAACTTATTGAAAGCATTCGAGTACTATTATCGCACTGTATAACATATAACTTCCTTGCTTGGTAAACTAACATCTAGGAATTAAAGGCAATATGTAATTTGCTCAGCTCTCATCCTCAGTAGTATTTAGTGCCATTGTTATTTTTTTAGCATAGTTCATCTGCAATATGAAAAGAGAGCTTCTTAAAAAAAGCATTCTATAAATCAAGAAAGACACCAGAAGGCTGGGATAACAGCTAATGGATGGGGGAGGTCGATATATCATTACAATACCATAAAAACCCTATTAAGTACAACAACTACACACTTTCATGAGAAGCTAACAAAAATGAAGTATTGTAAATTTGTGCCCCCCCAATTTTTTTTTGGGTAATTAAGCCATACAGAGACATTCACCTTTACTCAGAAAGGAAAAATAAATCTCATGCTTAAGTATATTAATTATGTATCACTTCCTAGATCCTAGATATAGTTACCTGTATGCGTGTTAAAGACAAGTTTATTCATAAAATATATAAATATTCAACCTATTAAGAAGCATGGAAAACTAAAAGGATAACAACGAAAGTGGGGTAATATATCATAATCCGATGATCTGTTGAAAGAAAGAGGTTCAAGCGTCCCTTCATTCAATTTTTATAAGAAGGCTAATGAGAAATGCCAACAAAAAATTTAGATCAAAGAAAGATTTCTTAATGGGATAAGTAAGAAGTTCTGATGGAAAAACTGGTTTGGAAGTTTGATGGGTATGCCGACCGTTACCACAAGTTCTCAAAAGGAAAAAAGAGAAAGGAAACAGAACTAGGTTAGTACTGACCTTGTCGCTTTGTGTCTAGTCGACAGTGGCTTCATGTGGTCTCTTGCTGCCTGTATATTTGGTCCTAAATTCTTAATAAAGCAAGTGCCTTGCACGAAAAGTTTTTGAACCCATGTAAAAAAAAAACAAAAGAAAAAAATATATAAAAAGCCCCATAACCAGATTAGATATCAATTATTTTAACAAGAATCCACTTCAACGGATTTGCCTCACTTGATTAACTCAGCCAAGCTTTCTATCAGTTCTGATCTTTCATTGTACAAATAACCTGGATGCATATGTCCACAATTCAAGCATGAGTCAGCCGTAATTGTCCAACATAATTAGTTAAACCATGAGACAGATGTGAATTACTGAGAATAGTAGTTACACCAACCTACCTAGTCATCAGGTGGATTTTCCACATAAGACCATCATAGAAAAGAACATAATGCTCCTCCATCATTTGATGTCCGTCTCAGAACTTGCAAATTTATACAATTATTTCAGACTACTTTACAAATTGAATTACACCAGAACTTGCAACCAACTACACATAACCAAGATTATCAGCTGCCGAAATAACAGATTGTGAAGGAAATAAAATGGAAAAGAGAATATAGTTCTGATCTGCTAACATAAACAAATCGTCAAGCAGCACAAACTATGCTGAAAATATTCTTGAAAAGAGCTTCTCAACAAATGATTTTCCACAGAACTAGAAGCAAGAATGCTCCTGAAGCTAACCAATTTGGCCTGATTGGTCGATTAGCGTACCAATTGGATCCCCAGCAATAGCTCTCGAGATGTTACCAGGTTCCAACAGATTAAACAAGACAACTGCAGAAGCACAGAGGCAATTATTTCAGATGATAGTTACAGATATAATACACTCATTTCAGATTGGTTCACCAATCATGTACTGAGACAGAGCTAACCAGGAATGCTATTCTCCTCACAAAAAGCAACAGCTGTGGTGTCCATGGGAGTGAAGCCTCTAGATACAAACTCCCTGTATGAGATGTGCTCAAATCCCGGGCTGTTGTTGCTTCCTGGATGGCACCCGTACAGAGCATCTCCAGTGGTACCTTTGAGGACAGCATCTGCATTGACTGTAGGTTGGACATGTCATGTTACCATTCATTCATGAGATCAGTCGGATTATTAGCACTGCAAGTTAAAATGGACGAGCATGACGCTCAATACTTGTTACTTACTTTCTGAAGCTCTAAGGGCTGCTGCTGCGTCAGTGGTGAAGAGGGGATTGCCGAGGCCAGAAGCAATGCCGCCGAAAATGACGACCCTCGCTTTGTCGAGATGGCTGATAGCCTTTCGCCTGATGTATGGCTCAGCGACCTCCTGCATTGTCAGGTTAGTCTGCACACGTGTGGCCACCCCGATCTTCTCTAGCGAAGCCTGCAGCAACATGGCATTCATGACTGATGCCATCATGCTGAAAGACAATTCCTATGTTGGCGTCAGTCAAATGCCAATCAAACTGAAGCAGAAAGCAGAAGAGGGAGAAGATAAGATTACCATATTTGGTAGGTAGCGGCCCTATCAACAGCAGTGGCAGCGATCCAACTATCACCGCAGAATATATTTCTGCCTCCAACAACAACCGCAACCTCATAAGATGAAGATCAGCAGCAAAGCGGAAAAAATAGAAGTAAAGTTATCAGTAGGCACGTTTATTTATTGATAACTGGAATGAATTTGTAGGAAAGGG
Organism: Schoenoplectus tabernaemontani; assembly: GCA_037127355.1. NCBI lineage: Eukaryota > Viridiplantae > Streptophyta > Magnoliopsida > Poales > Cyperaceae > Schoenoplectus > Schoenoplectus tabernaemontani. The sequence goes on along the minus strand of CM073744.1, from coordinate 27,168 downwards.
AGAGGGAGAGGGATTACAAACCTGGATACCTTGGCGACTGGCCACCTGAATTTCTCTTGCGAGGAGCATAACAACCTGTATACATTAATTTATATTTCTTTTTTGTTAATAAGATAATAAATAGATGTGCATCCCCGATAAACAATAAAAGAGCAGAGAATAGAAGAGAAGAGGAGACCTTAGGGTCGACATTGTGGGGAGCAGAAGCAGCAGAAGCAGAAGTTGGAGCAGCAGCGAGAGCAGCACCGCTGACCTTGAGGAGCACGCGCTTCCACTTGTACCTGGGGCCAGGGAAGACACGCATGGCGGCCTGTGCGAGGTTGGCGGCAGCAGCAGATCTCTTGGAATGCCTGCTGGAGCTGGAGGGAGGAGGAGGAGGAGCAGCAGCAGCAGTAGAGGGGGAGGCAGAGGCGGAAGGGGAGGCAGAGGCGTCATCATCGGTGGTACCATTAGCATTAGCGGGAAGAGGAGGAGTGAGATGAATGGGAAATGGGGATCTGGAATGGGAATTAGAAGAGGAGGGATTGGAGACGATGAGGTGGAGCTTGGAGAACCAGGGCCAGTGGCTGGAGGAGGCGGGGAGGAGGAGGAGGAGAGGCGGTGGCACTCGACCTTGAAGCGCTTCTTGAGGTTGTCGATCTTGTTCTTGCACTGCTCGACGGTCTTGATGGGGGTGGTGCCTTTACCGGTAGCAGTACCAGTACCAGTATTACTGAGGCTGAGGTTGACTGCCGCGGCGACGTCCTCCCAGTCGCGGCCGCGCAGATTGCCGCGGTTGAGGAGGTGGAAGCGGTGGGTGTAGGCGTCGAGCAGGGCGTCGATGGCGCCGTCGCTCCACTCCTCGCGGTCCTTGCGGTAGACCTCGACTTCTTCCCGCTTGGCGCGCTTGCTGCTCTCTTTTTCTTTTTCTTTTTCTTTCTCTTTCTCTTTCTCTTTGGGTTTCTCGCTTAGTCGTACATTTGAGCAGGGTTCTAACTGGAGATTCTCCCGCTTTCCGTCGCCGTCTCCGTCGCCGTCGCCGTCACCGAGCAGATTATCAAAGTCGTCGTCGCCGTCGCAGGACGCCATCCTGACTTATTCTAAGAATAAGAATAATAGAAGAAGAAGAAGAAGAATGCTCCGTAACTGTATCTAACGAGAGTTGAGACGAGAGGAGATGAGAGCGTCACAGCGGCGGCGTTAGAGTTAGAGTTAGACTTAAGACTTGGATATTAGGGCTGCAGTTATGTTACGGACGGACTTCCATTCGCATCTTTTGTCCCTTCCTTTTCTCCGAACAAAAGGAAACCATTTTTGAAATTATTAACAAATTAGTTTATTCCCCGAACAAAAATCAACAAATGATCGATGTCAAATCAGTTAATTCCGCTTTTAGCAAAAAAAAACCCCAAATTAGTTGATTCCCTTCCCTCAACAGATGCCGTGCTCGTCTCCTCGCCATTCCCTCCTCCTCCTCCTCTTCAATTCCCATTTCTCCTTCTTTCATTTTCAATCAACCAACCCATCAATCCACCAGAGAACTGCAAATTAATTAAATACATACATACAATTATTATTATTATTATTATTTATTTATTACTAATGAAGACCAGCAGATGAAACATATTGAGAGCTCGTGGAGATCGAGATGATGGGAAGGCAGGCGCGGTCGGTGCTGCTGGTCCTGATCGCGGCCGCAATCCTGACCTCGGTGAGATGGCCGGTCGGCCACTGTCAGGATGATGTCAATGACGATTACGATGGCGACCAACGCGCCAAGACAGCCTCAAATCCGTTGGTGGCTAACTTGTTCTATGGCAAGATCGGGAACATGACGCGCGATTTCTCCGTGCCACCGCCCGAAGCTCGATTATTGCATCAATGACTCGTCGATTACATACAATATATATTTGTATATATATAGCTAAATTATAATATATATATATATATATATATTGAGAATTGATCATCATCATCTATATCTATATATGTATGTGTGGACAGGGACAAGGACTGGAATGCTGCCTTCAATTTCTCTTCTGATCTGACATTTGTCACCAACTGCATGAAAGAAACAAACGGTACATGCAAATCAGTCCTTAATTAGTATATCAGTTAATCATTTTTTATATATATGATATATGTATGTATATATGTTTGCATGCAGGAGATTTAGGGCAGCGAGTCTGCACAGCGGCGGAGATGAAGTTCTATTTCAACAGCTTCTATGAGCAACAGAACTACCTCAAACCCAACCTCAACTGCAACCTCACCTCGTGGGTCTCCGGTTGTGAGCCCGGCTGGGGATGCAGCGCCGGCAATCAGAAGATGAATCTGCAGGACTCCAAGACTATTCCTCTGCGCAATCTTGATTGTCGTCCCTGTTGTGCCGGCTTTTTCTGCCCCCACGGCATCACTTGCATGATTCGTAATTAATTAATTCGCTAGTTCTATTCTCATATATTATACTTATATATATATATATATATATAACAACTCTTTTAATTTAACTTATTGTCAACTCGAATTGCATGCAAAGCCTGTCCTCTCGGGTCCTACTGCCCCAAGGCGACTCTGAACAAAACCACTGGCATCTGTGACCCGTAAGTTCATCTACAGACATCAATCTAGCTAGGCAGACGGTACTTCTTTAGATGACATAATATAAATTAAATTGATTACAGCTACAACTACCAACTGTCTCCTGGGAGGCCTAACCATACTTGCGGCTCTGCTGATGCGTGGGCTGATGTCGGTACGAGTGCAGATATATTTTGTCCCGCTGGATATTACTGTCCCAGTACCATTAAGAAGATCTCGTGCAGTAGTGGGTACTTCATTTATCTCTTCATATTTTTAATTAAATTAAATAATTCTCTTAACCAGTTGCCTTGTCAACTTGTTCATTAACTTTGTTTTCTTATGATGTCCACATGATGATTCTGATATGAGTCCGTCGATATTCCAAACCATGGTTTATCATACTTTTCTGTACAAATTTTTATCATGGCCCGATTGAAAATGAAATATTATAGCTCCACTAAAGATCTTTTGATTAAGGTAAATGTTGCAAAGTTTACCCTTGATTAGAACACTAATAAATTATCATGACTATTTTCTTTGTTTCTTTCTTTTGCAAATTTTTTGTGTTATTTGTGAACCATATTTTATATGTACTTGCTATGATTTTGCGGGTATTCTTATGAGAAAAGGCTCTACTAAGCCAACAAGTGAGCCCATTTTCATTTCATCATCGAGAATCATGTATATCAATGTTAAATTGAATAAGGAAAAAAGAAAAAGAAAAATGATCCTTCTTTCTTAAGCAAACTTAACACAAATTAATGATAGCAACTAAGTTATCTCTATTTATTTTATACACAAACTAATTCACAATTTGTTGTTAATAGAGTGCATCTGGAAAAGGAGTTGCAAGGAGAATTCTGAGAATCAAGATATTACCATATTCGGTGTCTTGCTAATTGTATTAGTTCTTTTTTTATTATAGCCTCAATGCTATTATACTAGTCCACAACATTTGCATATGTAAAAGTCATCTCATCACTTCTTTCTCCTTTACACATGCAGATAATCATGACAGCATTTTTGCTAGTCATCTACAACTTCTCGGGTCAAATCTTGACGCGGCGCGAGAGGCGCGAAGCCAAGTCCGTGAGGCTGGCTTGCTCGACGTGCTAGGGGAGAATGCTCGATCACGTGAAGCACGCGAGCGGTGGAAGACGACCAAAGATGTGGCGAAGAAGCATGCTAGTGAGCGCCCGGCCAATGCTAACGTCGTACTTTCTCCGCACTCTCTCCCACACCTTGTCCCGTGCGAAATCGATGTCGCGTGACCAGCCCAAGACCACAGGCAGTGGGGCTGAATCAGCGGATGGTGCTGGATCTACTTCGAGACCATATGCTGCTGCTGCAGGGTTGTTTGGTAAGAAAAAAGATCCGAAGAACAATAGCTTGACTAACTTAGTGAAGTCTATTGATCAGGACCCTGAAAGGCAACAAGGGCTAGATGTGGCCATTGGAGATAAGAATCTTAAAAAGAACATGCCCAAGGGGAAAGCAATGCACTCCAGAACTCAAATATTTTCATATGCTTATGGTCAGATCGAAAGGGAGAAAGCAATGCAAGAGCAGAACAAGAACTTGACCTTTTCAGGCGTGATCTCCATGGCTGCCGACATGGATATCAGGACCAGACATTTGATTGAAGTGACATTTAAGGATTTGACGTTGATGCTCAAAGGAAGTAAGAAGCGGCTTTTGAGGAGTGTGACGGGGCAACTTAAGCCTGGGCGGATAGCAGCAGTCATGGGTCCATCGGGGGCCGGAAAGACCACCTTTTTGAATGCCTTGGCAGGGAAAGCTACTGGGTGTGATACTTCAGGCTTGGTGCTCATTAATGGGAAAGTAGAACCTCTTCGTGCTTATAGGAAAATTATAGGCTTCGTGCCACAAGATGATATCGTTCATGGGAACTTGACAGTTGAAGAAAACCTCTGGTTCAGTGCTAGGTGCAGGTAGGTTTATTTTATTTATTTATTTATTAAACCAGCTGAGAAAATTTGTCCATATTTTTGCCATACAAATATATACCAACTACCAACTGAGTGAATCCATATTTTGGCAGGCTCTCTGCGGACATGTCAAAAGCAGACAAGGTCCTTGTGGTGGAGAGAGTTATTGAGTCATTAGGGCTACAAGCTGTGCGTGACTCATTGGTTGGTACAGTGGAGAAGCGAGGTATATCGGGTGGCCGGAGGGAAGAGGGTGAACGTCGGTGGAGATGGTGATGGAGCCTTCTCTTCGATATTGGATGAGCCGACATCGGGCTTGGACGGCTCATCCTCTCGATTCTTTGCTCGTGCGCTCAAACGTGAGGCCATAGAAGGGGTTAACATTTGCTTGGTGGTCCACCACCCGGGTTGGTAAAATTCTCTTAATTTCTGATCATAAATTAATGTCAAACACATTGTAATTCAGACATCTTACAATTAATGATGGGCTGAGATGAAGAACTCTCCTCCTTGAAAAAATGTATTACTTGAATTAACTAAAGTTAAAATACATATTGATCTCATCACCTTTTCAGCTATGATTTGTTCCAAAAGTTTGACGATCTCATCCTCCTCGCTAAGGGTGGCATGCTAGTTTACCTTGGTGCGGTGACAAAGGTCGAAGAGTACTTCTCTCATCTCGGGATCGTTGTACCAGACCGCATAAATCCACCTGATTACTTCATCGACATTCTAGAAGGCATCATAAAACCCAGCGCGAGCACCAGCGTCAATTTGCCTAGGAGGCGCCGCTTCGTTGGATCTTTGCACATGGGTAATCATGCATGTTAACTAAAAATTCATTAAAAGACTTAAGTGTATATATATACCTCTCGCTCTCTCTCTATATATATTTGTATATATATATAAAAAGTTGGTCATCACTTGCGGGTACGATGTGCGCGTGATATGTTGGAGAGTGCTTCCGAATCGAGTCGGTTCGTGGAGTGAGAGGAGCACCTATGAAGAAGTGTGGGACAACATGAAAGATGTGATGGGGCAAAGAAAAGAGGAGTATGAATATCATTTTGACAAGTCAACGGACTTGTCAAATAGGAGGACTGCAGGTCTCCTGCAACAGTACAGATACTTCCTTGGCAGGTAACATATAGTTACATGCATTGTTTCGCTTTATAGTTGTTGAGATTTATCTGTGCACCTCACTTGATAATTACAGTGCATCGTTGTTAGTACCGATTGTAAGTGATATGTATCTCTAAATTTAGCTTATGAACGTACCTTAATTAATGAAAAAATAGTAATTAATTTGACATCAATTATAATTTTACATTAATGTCGATGCTAAAAATACAATAGTTTTCATATACAAATTAATTTATATAATTCTGTACCAATTGCAGGGTTGGGAAGCAGAGGCTACGAGAAGCAAGAATACAAGGGGTAGATTATTTAATTTTGTGCCTTCTTTGGAGTATGCTTAGGCACCCTTGCCAAAGTCGGTGATGAAACATTTGGAGCTCTTGGTTACACGTACACTTTATTTATTCTTTGTGTGTAAGCGCATTGTCAAATCACTATCGATCCTTTCTTGCTCCCTCCCAATAGGAAATAATAACGAAACGAAATATTATCTCAATTCGGCTCTCCTTTGCAAAATTGGGGCACGAGGTCATTTTCACTCGATAAGTTGCACTACTTTGGAGGGAGAGAGCATCGGCATGAGCTCATGGCATACTTCCTCTCGAAAGATACGATCGATCATTTCAACACCTTAATCAAGCCTGTAGTTTATTTATCCATGTTTTACTTCTTCAATAATCCCAGGTCCTCCATTTTCGACAACTACATAATATTGATAGCACTCGTGTATTGCATCACTTGGGATTGCATATACCTTTGCTATCTTCAGCTTCCGACTCGCTCAGCTCAATGGTACATTTCAACTTATCAATCCTAGCTTCTAATTAAGGCTTGTTCACCTTCCTTAAAACTTTTTGTTATTTATTATCGATTTTGGTTATTATAGTGGTCTGCTCTCCTTCCTGTTGTGTTAACACTTATAGCCACACAACAAAATGCCTCAAAAGTATTAGCAGATTTGTGCTACACAAAATGGGCTCTGGAGGCTTTTGTCATCGCTAATGCTCAGAGGTCAGTACATGGCTAGCTAGTACTTGCACATACATACATACATACATTAATTAACTAATTAGTTAATTAATTAATTCTCATTAATTTCATTTCCTTAATTCTCTTGGCAGATTAGGCCAGAGTATTCTAATATGTTTGTCTCACATACTTCAGGTACTCCGGGGTGTGGCTGATAACACGGTGTGGTTCACTGATGAAAAGTGATTATGACATAAGTGATTGGAATTTGTGTATAATTGTACTGGTGGTGTATGGTATAGTGTTTCGGTGTGTAGCCTTCTTTTGCTTGATCACTTTCCAAAAGAAATAACTGCCCAAGTTCGCTGATCTCAGCATTTAGCTTGCTTTGTTGCACTAAAAGTGTTAACTTCACATAGCTAGTTCTCGGGTGCTTTTGAAAATATTACCTGAGATTTCAACAGTCGTCAACAAATCTTTAAACTTGTAAATGTAACTCTTCTATATTTGATTTGACATGTCTTTCATTTTTTTCATGTTTGATAGTTTTATGAGTAAAGGATTGACTGTTTATAAAAAGTTCTATATATAATGTTGTCATATAAATAAACATTCATATAGAGTAATATTTAGCTCTTACACCGCATGTCTAATACAAATGGTAATAGATCTCATCTTTCTATAAAGTGTTATATGTTCAAATCTCAAAAGAGTCATATAAAAAGTAATATATGTTATATGAGATCTTGAAAGGATTGGAAATCATAACCTCTAAGTCATGAAAACAAACTCGGAAAGAAATATTTTTTTGAAAAGATGAATCAGTAATGGCAATATAACGACGGAATTAGAAACATCACATGGGAAAAGTATTTGCTTAAAAAATTTAAGGCAATAAAAAAGAATAAAGAATATTTAGATTTTATTTCTAAAATGATTAAGAAAGATAACTAGCATATGGAATGTTTAAATTTTATGTAGGATTTATGTGAGTTGTTGTAACTAATGACTGAGTCTAAAAGGGCAATTTATAAATTTTGGAATATCAAAACAGCGGTTTGACTTTTTCCATGCTATTCAAACACAAATTTAAATAGAGAAAATCTTTTTCTCCCGGACTCTCCATCTCTCAAATAATTTCCGCACTATCAGCGTTCATTTCTTTTAATTAAGCACGTGCTAATTGAGTCCGACATCCCATATATATAGTTTCTTCAATATTTTCCTCAATTAGATATGGCGGTAGCGCTTTCTTTTTAAATTATTTCTTCCTTACAACTTATGATGTTGAAATGTGTTTCATGTATTATAACTTTGATGTTGAACATAAATTAGAATGTTGTGATATTGAATATATTATTAAAATTTGATAAAATTGTATAAAGATATATTTAAAGTATATTTGCTGCTTTATGAGAAAATATTATTTTGTGAAGTTTAATTTTTTTTCGTGTTATTCAATAAATAATTTAAAGAAATCACATACTCCAGATAATCACATATAAATGATATTTAAATACCCAAAACACATATCTAAATATCTAAATAAGAAATCTAAATACCTAGATATTATACTTAAATACTCATAACACATATCTAAATACCCAGAACAAATATCTAAATACCCAGAACACATCTATAAATACCTAAATAAGAAATCTAAATACCTAGATATTATACTTAAATACTCATAACACATATCTAAATACCTAGAACAAATATCTAAATACCCAGAATAAATATCTAAATACCCATAACACATCTATAAATAGCTAAATAAGAAATCTAAATACCTAAATACGTAAAAACATATATCTAAATAGTCAAATAAAAAATCTAAATACCTAGATATTATATCTAAATACCCATGGCCCGTCCGGCCTACCCGGACCCACCTGACCCAATGGCCGACCCCCCCCCCCGACCCGAAGGTCAAACGGATAGGGTCGGGTCGGGTCAAAGGAAGGTCGGACATGTACAAGTTTAGGGTGAGGCCCGCCCGCCCGACCCGTAATATCAATAACATGTAATATATGAAGGGATTCGGTATGCCCAAATCCCGTTAATGCTCAAGCTGCGGAAAGACCGTAGAACAAAATTTTTACTCTACTTAAGTTAGTGATAGCGTTCGAGCTATGAATCGTCCAAGGACACGCACACGTTCAACTATAAAAATCACAACTGGAGGATACTCTCAACTCACAACAGGATAAAAGAGGAGATAAACTCAACTCCATATAAAGTTTTTCACAATAATTCAACAAGTGAGTTTACATTGAGAAATTAGGCTTTATATAGCCATACAACTCAACTCTAGAAACTTCCTACTAATTAATAACTCCTTAACTATTTTTGCAAATATCAAAACACAATAAAAATAACATTAACTACTACTGCTAATTCCAAAATATAATTAAAACATAGATAGACTCAAAAGACAAGTTCCAATAAACTAAATGTTTGGTGACTCCTCAATAACCACGCTCACTTGACACGAGGTTTTGACCAAGAAGACTCTAGAATCTGGAGAAACTCAAAACACAAAAAAGATAGTCCATTTCAGCATCTGATCACAGAAATTTGATTCACCCAAATCCGAGCCTTTATGAGAGAGTTATGCCCAAAATACTGTCCAGAGAGCTGTTGTTTCGTAAATTAATTGTAAATATGGCTTGGGCCTGGTTCTTCAAACTGAGAACTAGTCCAGAATATGCTTTCTTGATCATGATTGTTCACCTGTAGATCTCTCATGACTTGATCGCCATCATTCTCCCCCGGTTGAAAAGAACTCGCCCACGAGTTCGGCTCATTTTCGCCATCCTTCATCATTTTAAGCCAATAGAAACTGTCTTGGAGTAATGCGCCAGTTTTATCTTGCCCAAAATGACCACTTAACCCACCATCATGATCCTCCTTAATGATCTGCCACCTCAAAGAATAATTTAATTTGCACAAACGGTTGCCATAGAAAAGATATCCATCATTCACCATAAATTCTTTATATGGCCCTTTTGCACATTCATCTTTTATCTTGCCAAAGAACTCATCATCAACATACAACTCCTTAATCACTTCAAACCCAAGAACATTTACCTTCATTGTGGACAACAAAGAATGCCGCCTACTTAAAGCATCTGCCACCTGATTTGAAGCGTCACTTTTATGCTTGATGTGGAATGTGTAGCCTTGTAAGAATTCCACCCAACTTGCATGCCTCGGTTTGAGCTTGTGTTGCCCATTTATGAACTTCAACGCCTCATGGTCGGAGTAGAGAATGAACTCCTTTGAAATGAGGTAGTGTCTCCAATGCCCAAGAGCTCGTACAATTGCATAGAACTCCTTGTCATATGTAGTGTAGTTATTGCGCGAATCTGAAAGCTTTTCACTAAAGAAGGTAATAGGTCGACCTTCTTGATTGAGTACCGCACCAAGAATTGGGGCTGCTGTCATCTTCTCCTTGATGAGCTAAAAGCTCTTTTCAGCTTCCTTCGTCCATTTGAATACTCCTCCTTTCAAGCACTCGGTGATTGGAGAGACAAGAGTGCTGAAATCTCGAATGAACCGGCGATAAAATGAGGCCAGTCCATGAAAACTTCTCACATCGTGAATGTTGGCTGGTGTTGGCCATGAAATAATTGCATCCACCTTAGAAGGATCAACATGAATACCCTCAGCTGAAACCACATAGCCTAGAAACACCAAGTTCTTTGGTTAGGAACTCGCACTTCTTGAGGTTGATGTAGAGTTTACGTTCGGCTAGCACTTCAAAGACTCGACGAAGGTGTTCCAAATGCTCTTCTTTACCCGTGCTATACACGAGTATGTCATCAAAATAGACCACCATAAATTTGCCAATAAAAGACTTAAACACCAAATTCATTAGTCTCATAAAAGTACTAGGAGCATTAGAAAGTCCGAATGGCATCACCAACCACTCAAACAATCCATCACGGGTCTTAAATGCCGTCTTCCATTCATCACCAGCCTCATACGAATCGATGGTACCCACTTCTAAGATCAATCTTTGAAAACACACTAGCACCATGGAGCGATCTAGCATGTCATCTAGACGAGGAATAGGGAAGCGATACTTGATAGTAATCTTGTTGACCGCTCTACTATCCACACACATGCGAAAAGAACCATCTTTCTTTGGCACAAGCAAGGCTGGAACTGCACAAGGACTCATGCTTTCACGCACCAAACCCTTGCTCAATAACTCATCTACTTGCCGCTGTAACTCGGCATTTTCTGTTGGGTTCATTCGGTATGCTGCTTTGTTTGGCAAAACTGACCAGGAACAAAATCTATGCAGTGTTGCACACTCCTCATTGGAGGTAAACCTGCTGGAACAAGGTTCTGAAATTGTTCAAGTAAAGGTACCACTGGTCCGGGTATTAGAGTACTTCTGTCACCCTTAACTTCTTTCACCACTAATGCAAAGGCTATTTGGGATTCTTCAAAAATTTCAGTAAATTCAGATTTTGAGAGAACAAAATTGCTATCCTTGAGGGCTGGTTTAGATTTTATTTTCATTTTAGAAGGACCCAAAGTAATCTTAGCACCATTCAGCTCAAAAGAATAAGTGTTTTTAAAACCGTCATGGTGTACCTTTCTATCAAACTGCCAAGGCCTCCCCAAAAGTAAATGACAAGCATCCATAGGAACTACATCACACCATACCTCATCTCGGTACTTCTCACCAATAGAAAAATTAACCAAACAACGCTGGTCAACTTGCACACATTTATCCTTTTCCAACCAAGAGAGTTTGTACGGTTTTGGGTGCTTTTCAGTTTTAAGCGGTAACTTTTGTACCATAATTTCAGAAACAACATTCTCACAACTCCCGCTATCAATGATAACATCGCATACCTTCCCATGAGAGGTGTATCGTGTATGGAAGATATTGTTACGGAGCCACACATCATCTTGAACGGACCGGAATTCAAGACACGCCTAATCACCAACATCTCACCCGTATCTCCATAAATGACATCCTTCTCATTTCTTTGCCTTATCAAACACGGGTGGAGAATCAAAATCTGTTTGTTTCTCTTCTAGGGGTTCTTCAACAATGGTAAATACCCGCCGTGGTTTGGGCACTCGGACATGATGTGTGCCGTACCCTTTACACCGATAGCATTGAACGGCTTTAGGGGCTAGTTTTAGAGGGTCCTGCGGTTGCGGTTTTGGCTGAAAATTTGGCCACAACACTTGATGTTGGTTTGGCTGATTGCATACTGCTCCCATGGCTTGTTGGATAGCCTCGATTGAGAACTCGGCTACCACCAAAGCTCGCTGTTTTTCTGACTTCTTTCTCCTTGAGTTGTTTTTCAACTTTTATGGCAAGCTTAAAAACATCATGATAAGAGATAAAGGGCTGTAAAGTTACCACATCATGAATCTCCTTGCGAAGGCCACGAAGATATCGTGCAATGGTTTGTTCTTCGGGCTCAACAACGCCACACTTCAACATGAGGTGATCAAGTTCCTCGGTGTAATCTGCCACGGTTTTATCACCTTGAACAAAGCCATGAAGTTGAAGAAAGGCCTCTTGCAAGTACCCTTCCGGCAGAAACTTCTTTCGCAACTCTTTCACCATCTTTTCCCATGTTCTGATTTTTTGCTTACCCTCACGGGCTCACTTCATTTTCAACTGCTCCCACTAAATAGATGCATGCTTCTTCAATTTGATGGCAACAATCTTCACCTTCTCTTCCTCAGGGACATCTTGGTACTCAAAGACACGTTCAACCGTATTGAGCCAATCTATGAACTCATCGGGTTGTATGCGCCCTTCGTACACCGGAATATCCGCTTTTAGATCAAAAGCCGTCGAAATTGCTTTGGTTCCTTCGAGTGTGATTTTGATGGAGAGCCTCTTCATCACTAGACACCAAGGTGTGGTTGTCGTGGAAGGGGTTGAACTCTGCATCATCGTCACCATAAGTTTCGCCATCTGAGCCACGATAGGAATCATCGCGGTTGTTCCCAGCGGCCTCCATGCGCGCTAGACGCTCTTGGAGTTGTTTCACATGCTTCCTCAACTCGTTCAACTCAATATCTCGATCGGCTTGCTTTGGTTGCCTTCAGGAGGATTGACACGAGCACTATGTCGCACCATCCTTCGCCTGCTGCTCTGATACCAACTGATAGCGTTCGAGCTATGAATCGTCCAAGGACATGCACACATTCAACTATAAAAATCACAACTGGAGGATACTCTCAACTCACAGCAGGATAAAAGAGGAGATAAACTCAACTCAATATAAAGTTTTTCACAATAATTCAACAAGTGAGTTTACATTCAGAAATTAGGCTTTATATAGCCATACAACTCAACTCTAGAAACTTCCTACTAATTAATAACTCCTTAACTATTTTTACAAATATCAAAATACAATAAAAATAACATTAACTACTACTGCTAATTCCAAAATATAATTAAAACATAGATAGACTCAAAAGACAAGTTCCAAGAAACTAAATGCTGGCTGACTCCTCAGTAACCACGCTCACTTGACACGAGTTTTTGACCAAGAAGACTCTAGAATCTGGAGAAACTCAAAACACAAAAAAGATAGTCCATTTCAGCATCTGATCACAGAAATTTGAATCACCCAAATCCGAGCCTTTATGAGAGAGTTATGCCCAAAATATCGGCCCAAAGATTACGAATCTGTCCAGAGAGTCATTGTTTCGTAAATTAATTGTAAATATGGCTTGGGCCTGGTTCTTCAAACTGAGAACTAGTCCAGAATATTCTTCCTTGATCATGATTGTTCACCTGTAGATCTCTCATGACTCGATCGCCATCAGTTAGGGATTAAAGTATGTCGGATAATTACCGAGAGATACAGACATTTAATCCTTTACAAAAGACGGTAAAATATTATTTTACTTCTAACTTAAGCTTAGGGTTAAAGTGGTATGTCGGATGATTACCGAGAGATACACACCTCTTTAAACCTTTATTGATCTACTCCATGATTGATTTCTAAAACATTAATCTACTTAACAATTAAATAGATTAATATAAGATGTTATACCTCGCTTCCAAATTTTAATTGGAATGAAAATCGGCTTGTCTCGGAGCACCAAACGTCGATACCTCGCGTAGGTTATCCACCAGGGACCCGACCGAGAGCGGCTTATTTCTTTTGCCAGAAATACCGTAAACCGCGGTTTCTCGCAAAAACACTATTCACCCGAGAAAAAGACGAAATAATACTATTCACGACTCGCGGTAATTCTGTTTCACAAATGTGCAAAAATACCGCAACTTTCGTAAAAACACTATTCACCGATCCCGAGAATTCTGAAACAACCGTATACCGAGAGATAGAAAGTAGAACTGATTTGGTGTAAGTTTCTCTCTCACCCTACCCCTCTATTTATAGAAAATGTGAGATTGACAAATTACCAAAATACCCTCATGAATAATAGGGAGGTTCCAATGTGAAAAGACCAAAATACCCTTAAAGTTCATTCAATTTACCAAAATGCCATTGGGCTTTTGGCCAAATTACCGAAATACCCTTGGGCTTTTGGATAAATTACCAAAATACCCTTGGAGGTCGGCATGGGCTTTTCATGGGCCTTTTTGGGGTTTAGGGTTTAGGGTTTAGGGGGTTTGGGGTTTGGGGTTTAGGGTTTAGGGTTTAGGGTTTAGGGTTTAGGGTTTAGGGTTTAGGGTTTAGGGTTTAGGGTTTTTAGGGGGTTTAGGGTTTGGGGTTTGGGGTTTGGGGTTTGGGGTTTGGGGTTTGGGGTTTGGGGTTTGGGGTTTGGGGTTTGGGGTTTGGGGTTTGGGTTTGGGGTTTGGGGTCTCAGGGCTCAGGGCCTGGCCAGTGGCCTGTGGCCCAGGCCTGTGGCCAGGCTCAGGCCCAGGCCTGGCCTCAGGCTCAGGCCAGGGCCTGTGGCCTGTGGCCTCAGGGCCTGTGGGCTCAGGGCTCAGGGCTCAGTGGCCAGGGCCTGTGGCTCAGGCCTGTGCTCAGTGGCTCAGTGGCTCAGTGGCCTGTGGCTCAGGGCTCAGGCCTGTGGCCTGTGGCTCAGGGCCAGGGCTCAGTGGCCAGTGGCCCAGGCCAGGCTCAGGCCAGTGGCTCAGTGGCTCAGGGCCCAGGCTCAGGCTGGCCTCAGTGGCCTGTGGCTCAGTGGCCTTCAGGGGCCCAGGCTCAGTGGCCTGGCCCAGGCCAGGCCTCAGGCCTGGCTCAGTGGCCTGTGGCTCAGGCCTCAGTGGCCTGTGGCTCAGGGCTCAGTGGCCTCAGTGGCTCAGGCTCAGTGGCTCAGGGCCTGTGGCTCAGTGGCTCAGGGCCCAGTGGCCAGGGCTCAGGGCCTGTGGCCTGTGGCCTCAGGCCAGTGGCTCAGTGGCCTCAGGCTCAGTGGCTCAGTGGCCTGGCTCAGGGCTCAGTGGCCAGGGCTCAGGCTCAGTGGCTCAGGCTCAGGCCTCAGGGCCTGTGGCTCAGGGCTCAGTGGCCTGGGCCAGGGCCAGTGGCTCAGTGGCCTCAGTGGCTCAGTGGCCTGTGGCTCAGGGCTCAGGCCCAGGCCTCAGTGGCCCAGGGCCTGTGGCCCAGGCTCAGGGCTCAGGGCCTCAGTGGCTCAGGGCCTGGCTGGGCTCAGTGGCTCAGTGGCCTGTGGCCAGTGGCCCAGGCCTGGCCTCAGGCCCAGGGCTCAGTGGCCAGTGGCTCAGGGCCAGTGGCCTCAGGGCTCAGTGGCCAGTGGCCAGGCTCAGCTCAGGGCTCAGTGGCTCAGTGGCTCAGTGGCTCAGGCCAGGGCTCAGTGGCCTCAGTGGCCTGTGGCTCAGGCTCAGTGGCCAGGCCTGGCTCAGTGGCCTCAGGGCCAGGGCTCAGTGGCCTCAGTGGCCAGGGCCTGTGGCCCAGTGGCCTCAGTGGCCAGGGCTCAGTGGCCTCAGGCCTGTGGCTCAGGGCCAGGGCCTGGCCCAGGCCTCAGTGGCCTGCGGCCTGTGGCCTGTGGCTCAGTGGCTCAGTGGCCTCAGGCTCAGGGCTCAGGGCCTCAGGGCCAGGGCCTCAGGGCTCAGGGCCAGTGGCCTCAGTGGCCAGTGGCCCAGTGGCTCAGTGGCCCAGGGCTCAGGGCCAGGGCCCAGTGGCCCAGGGCCCAGGGCCCAGGGCCTGGGCCAGGGCCTGGGCTCAGGGCTCAGTGGCCTCAGGCTCAGTGGCTCAGGCCTGGGCCCAGGGCCAGGGCCAGGGCTCAGGCTCAGGGCCAGGGCCCAGGGCCTGTGGCAGTGGCCTGGCCTGTGGCCCAGGGCTCAGTGGCTCAGGGCCCAGGGCCAGTGGCTCAGGGCCTGTGGCTCAGGGCTCAGGCCTGTGGCCCAGTGGCTCAGGGCCTCAGTGGCCTGGGCCAGTGGCCTGGCCTCAGGGCTCAGGGCCTGGGCCCAGGGCCAGTGGCTCAGGGCTGGGCTCAGTGGCCTGTGGCCTCAGGCCTCAGTGGCCTGGGGCCCAGGGCCAGGGCCTCAGGCCCAGGGCCCAGTGGCCAGGCCTGCCCAGGGCCTCAGGGCCTGTGGCCCAGGGCCTGTGGCCTGGCTCAGTGGCCTCAGGCCCAGGCCAGGGCTCAGTGGCTCAGTGGCCTCAGTGGCCTGGGCCTCAGGCTCAGGCCTGTGGCTGGCTCAGGGCCCAGGGCCCAGGGCTCAGTGGGCCAGTGGCCCAGTGGCCTGTGGCCAGGCCCAGGCTCAGTGGCCCAGGGCCTGGCTCAGTGGCCCAGGGCTCAGTGGCCTAGGGCTCAGGGCCTCAGGCCAGTGGCCAGTGGCTCAGGGCCTAGGCTCAGGGCTCAGTGGCCAGGCTGGCCTGTGGCTCAGGGCTCAGGCCCAGTGGCTCAGGGCTCAGGGCCTGTGGCCTGTGGCCTGGTGGCTCAGTGGCCCAGGGCCAGGCCTGGGGCCAGTGGCCTAGGCTCAGGCCAGGGCTCAGTGGCTGGCTCAGTGGCCTGTGGCCAGTGGCCAGGCTCAGGCCTGTGGCAGGCTGGCTCAGGGCCCAGTGGCTCAGTGGCCCAGGGCCCAGGGCCTCAGGGCCTGTGGCCTGGCCCAGGGCCCAGGGCCTCAGGGCCCAGGCCTCAGGGCCCAGGCCTCAGGCCTGGGCCAGGGCCTCAGGGCTCAGGCCTGGCCCAGGCTCAGTGGCCTGGGCTCAGGGCTCAGGGCCTCAGGCTCAGGGCCTGTGGCTCAGGGCCTCAGGCCTGTGGCTCAGGGCTGTGGCCTCAGGGCCAGGGCTCAGGGCCTCAGGCCTGGCTCAGGCTCAGGGCTCAGGGCCTGCAGGCCTCAGTGGCCCAGGGCTCAGGGCTCAGGCCTCAGGCCAGGGCTCAGTGGCCTGGCCTCAGTGGCTCAGGGCCAGGCCCAGGGCTCAGGGCTCAGTGGCCTGGGCTCAGGGCCCAGTGGCCTCAGGCCTGGCCTCAGGGCCAGGGCTCAGGGCTCAGGGCTCAGGGCCCAGGGCCAGTGGCCCAGGGCCTCAGGGCCTGGCCCAGGCCTGGCCCAGGCCCAGGGCCTGGGCCCAGGGCCCAGGGCCAGGGCCCAGGCCCAGGCTGGCCTCAGGGCCTCAGGCCTCAGGGCCCAGGGCCCAGGCCTCAGGCCAGTGGCCTCAGGGCCCAGTGGCCTGTGGCCAGGGCTCAGGGCCCAGGGCCAGTGGCCTGTGGCCCAGGGCCAGTGGCTCAGTGGCCTCAGGGCTCAGTGGCCCAGGCCTCAGGCCTCAGGCCCAGGCCTCAGGCCTCAGGGCCCAGGGCCCAGGCCTGGCTGGCCCAGGCTCAGGGCCAGTGGCTCAGGCCAGGGCTGGCCTGGCAGGGCTCAGGGCCTGTGGCCCAGGGCCAGTGGCTCAGGCCTGGCCCAGGGCCAGGGCCTCAGGCCTGGCTCAGGGCTCAGTGGCTCAGGGCCAGGGCTCAGGGCCCAGGGCCAGGGCCTGTGGCCTGGGCCAGGCCCAGGGCCCAGGGCCTCCAGTGGCTCAGTGGCCCAGGCCTGGCAGGGCTCAGTGGCTCAGGCTCAGGGCTCAGGGCCAGGGCTCAGGCTCAGGGCTCAGGCTCAGGGCCTGGGGCCAGGGCCTCAGGGCCTGGGCCCAGGGCCTCAGGGCCCAGGGCCTGGGCCTGGGCCTCAGGGCCCAGGGCTCAGTGGCCCAGGCCTGGGCCTGGCTCAGGCCAGGCTCAGGCCTGTGGCCTGGGCCAGGGCCAGGCCAGTGGCCTGGGCCCAGGGCTCAGGGCCAGGGCCAGTGGCCTGGCCAGGCTCAGGGCCTGGGCCCAGGGCCCAGGGCCTGGGCTCAGGGCCTGGGCCTGTGGCCTGCTCAGGGCCAGGGCCTGTGGCCCAGGGCCTCAGGGCTCAGGCCTCAGTGGCCTGTGGCCCAGGGCCAGTGGCCAGGGCCTGGGCCCAGGGCCCAGGGCCAGGCAGGCCTCAGGCCCAGGCCCAGGCCCAGGGCCAGGGCTCAGGCTCAGGCCAGGGCCAGGCCTGTGGCCCAGGCCCAGGCCCAGGGCCTCAGGGCTCAGGCTCAGGGCTCAGGGCTCAGGGCCTCAGGGCCTGTGGCAGGGCCTGGGGCCCAGGCCCAGGGCCCAGGGCCAGGGCCCAGGGCCCAGGCCCAGGCCCAGGCCAGGGCCTGGGCCAGGCCAGGGCCCAGGCCTCAGGGCCCAGGGCTCAGGGCTCAGGCCCAGGCCCAGGGCCTCAGGCCTGGGCCTGGGCTCAGGCCCAGGGCCAGGGCCTCAGGCTCAGGCCTCAGGGCCTGTGGCCCAGGGCCCAGGGCTGGCCCAGGCCAGGCCCAGGCCTGGCCCAGGGCTCAGGGCCTGGCTCAGGGCCTGGCTCAGGGCTCAGGCCTGGCCAGGGCTCAGTGGCCAGGGCTCAGGGCTCAGTGGCCTGTGGCTCAGGCTCAGGGCCAGGGCTCAGTGGCCTCAGGCTGGCCAGGGCCCAGGGCTCAGGGCTCAGGGCCTGGGGCCCAGGCCCAGGGCCCAGGCTGGGCCCAGGGCCCAGGGCCAGGGCCCAGTGGCCCAGTGGGCCTGGGCTCAGGCCAGGGCTCAGGGCCTCAGGGCTCAGGGCCAGGGCCAGGGCCTGTGGCCAGGCCCAGGCCTCAGTGGCCAGTGGCCCAGGGCTCAGTGGCCAGTGGCCTGTGGCTCAGTGGCTCAGGGCCCAGGGCCAGGGCCCAGCTCAGGGCCTGGTGGCCAGGGCCTCAGGGCCAGGCCAGGCTGGGCCTGGGGCTCAGGGCCTGGCCAGGGCTCAGTGGCCTCAGTGGCCCAGTGGCCTGGGCCTCAGGCTGGCCCAGGGCCAGTGGCCTGGCAGGCCCAGTGCCCAGGGCCTGGGCCTCAGGGCCAGGGCCAGGGCCCAGGGCCCAGGCCTCAGGGCTCAGGGCCCAGGGCCCAGGGCCTCAGTGGCCCAGGGCCTGGGCTGGGCCTCAGGGCCCAGTGCCTCAGGCTCCAGGCCCAGGCCAGGGCCTGGCCCAGTGGCCAGGCCTCAGGGCCAGTGGCTCAGGGCCTCAGGCCCAGGGCTCAGTGGCTCAGTGGCTCAGGGCCTGGGCCTGGGGCCTGTGGCCTCAGGGCCTGGGCCCAGGCCTAGGCCTGTGGCTCAGGCCTGGCCCAGGGCTCAGGCCAGTGGCTCAGGGCTCAGGGCCCAGGGCCCAGGCCAGGGCCAGGGCCTGGGCTCAGGGCCAGGGCCAGGGCTCAGTGGCCTGGGCCTCAGGGCCCAGCCCAGGGCCTGGGCCAGGCTCAGGCCCAGGGCCTCAGGCCTGGGCTCAGGGCCTGGGCTCAGGGCCCAGGGCCTGTGGCTCAGGGCCAGGCCCAGGGCTCAGGCCCAGGCCCAGGGCTCAGGGCCCAGGGCTCAGGGCCTCAGGGCTCAGGCTCAGGGCCTGTGGGCCAGGGCCTGGGCCAGGCCTCAGGCCCAGGCCTGGGCCAGGGCCCAGGGCTCAGGGCCCAGGCCTCAGGCCAGTGGCCAGTGGCCTCAGGGCCTCAGGGCCCAGGGCCTGGGCCCAGGGCCTCAGGCCTGGCCAGTGGCTCAGGGCTCAGGGCTCAGGCTCAGGGCCTGGGCTCAGTGGCCTGTGGCCCAGGGCCTCAGGCCAGGCCTCAGGCCAGGGCCTGGCCTGGGCCAGTGGCCTCAGGGCCAGGGCCAGGGCTCAGGCCTCAGGCTCAGGCCTCAGGGCTCAGGGCCCAGTGCAGGGCCTGGGCCTGGCTCAGGGCCAGGGCTCAGGGCCTCAGGCCCAGGGCCTCAGGGCCCAGGCCCAGGGCCAGGGCCTGTGGCCTCAGGGCCAGGCCCAGGCCCAGGGCCAGTGGCCCAGGGCCTGGCCCAGTGGCTCAGTGGCCAGGGCCAGTGGCCAGTGGCTCAGGCCTCAGGCCTGTGGGCCAGGGCCAGTGGCTCAGGGCCAGGGCCCAGGGCCTCAGGGCCCAGTGGCCTAGGCCTGTGGCCCAGGCCTCAGGCCTCAGGGCCAGTGGCCCAGGGCCCAGGGCCAGGCTCAGGGCCTGTGGCAGTGGCCAGGCTCAGGGCCAGTGGCCAGTGGCCTCAGGGCCTGTGGCTCAGGCTCAGGCTCAGTGGCCTGGCTCAGGGCTCAGGGCCTGGCCCAGGGCCCAGGGCCAGGGCCAGGGCCCAGGGCCCAGGGCCTGGGGCTGGGGCCTGTGGCCCAGGGCTCAGTGGCTCAGGGCCTGGCTCAGGCTCCAGGCCTGGCCTGGGCCCAGGGCCAGTGGCCCAGGCCAGTGGCTCAGGGCCTGTGGCCTGGGCTCAGGGCCTGTGGCCTCAGGGCCTGTGGCTCAGGGCCCAGGCTCAGGCCAGGGCTCAGGGCTGGCCAGTGGCTCAGGGCCAGTGGCTCAGGGCCTGGCCTCAGGGCTCAGGGCCTCAGGGCTCAGGCCCAGGCCAGGGCCAGGGCCAGGGCCAGGGCCTGGGCCTCAGGGCCTCAGGCCAGGGCCTGGCTGGCCTCAGGCTCAGGCCTGTGTGGCCAGGGCCCAGGGCCAGGGCTCAGGGCCCAGGCCAGGGCCTCAGGGCCTGGGCCAGTGGCCTCCTGTGGCCTGGGCCAGGGCTCAGTGGCCAGTGGCCTCAGGCTCAGTGGCTCAGGCTCAGGCCTCAGCTCAGGCTCAGGGCTCAGGGCTCAGGGCCAGGGCTCAGGGCCTGGGCCTGGCCCAGGCTCAGTGCCAGGGCCAGGGCTCAGGGCTCAGGCCAGGCCTCAGGGCCCAGTGGCCTGGGCTCAGGCCCAGGGCCCAGGGCCTCAGGGCTCAGGGCCAGGGCTCAGGCTCAGGGCCAGGGCTGGGCTCAGGGCTCAGTGGCCTGGGCTCAGTGGCCTCAGGCCTCAGGGCCAGGGCTCAGGGCCTGGGCCTGTGGCCTCAGGGCCAGGCCAGGGCCAGGGCCAGGGCTCAGGGCTCAGGGCCTGGCTCAGGCCAGTGGCCAGTGGCCAGTGGCCAGGCTCAGGCTCAGTGGCCTCAGGGCCAGTGGCCTGGGCCCAGGCTCAGGGCCCAGGGCCTGTGGCTCAGGGCTCAGGGCCTGGCTGGCTCAGGGCCTGGGCCTCTCAGTGGCTCAGGGCCTCAGGGCTCAGGGCTCAGGGCCAGGGCCTGTGGCCTGTGGCCCAGTGGCTCAGGGCCTCAGGGCCCAGGGCCTCAGGGCTCAGGCTCAGGCCAGGCTCCAGGGCCTCAGGGCCCAGGGCCTGGGCCAGGGCCAGTGGCTCAGGGCTCAGGGCCTCAGGGCTCAGTGGCTCAGGCCCAGGGCTCAGGCCCAGGCCTCAGGCCCAGGGCCTGGGCTGTGGCCAGGGCTCAGGGCCTGGGCCTGTGGCTCAGGGCCAGGGCTCAGGCCCAGGGCTCAGGGCCAGGGCCCAGGGCCCAGGCCCAGGCCTGTGGCCCAGGCCCAGGCCCAGGCCCAGGGCCAGGGCCAGTGGCTCAGGGCCTGTGGCCCAGGGCCCAGGGCCCAGGGCCCAGGCCAGGGCCCAGGGCCTCAGGGCCCAGGCCCAGGCCCAGTGGCCCAGGCCCAGGGCCCAGGGCCAGGGCCAGGGCCCAGGCCTGCCTGGGCCCAGGCTCAGGCCCAGGCCTGGGCCTGGGCTCAGGGCCAGGCCCAGGCCCAGGCCCAGGCCTGTGGCCCAGGCCCAGGGCCTGTGGCTCAGTGGCTCAGGGCCAGTGGCCCAGGCTCAGGCCAGGGCTCAGGCCTGGGCCAGGGCTCAGTGGCCAGGGCCCAGGGCCCAGGGCCCAGTGGCCTGGGCCAGGGCTCAGGGCTCAGGGCTCAGGGCCCAGGGCCTCAGGGCCTGGGCCCAGGGCTCAGGGCCTGGCCTGGGCTCAGGGCCAGGCCAGGGCTCAGGCCCAGGCCAGGGCTCAGGGCCTCAGGCCAGGGCCTCCAGGGCCAGGGCCTCAGGCCTGGCCAGTGGCTCAGTGGCCCAGGCCTGGGCCTGTGGCCTGGCCCAGGCCTGGCCAGGGCCTGTGGCCAGGGCTCAGGCCCAGGGCCTCAGGCCAGTGGCCCAGGGCCCAGGCTCAGGGCCTCAGGCCCAGGCCCAGGGCCCAGGGCTCAGGCCTCAGGGCCTCAGGCCCAGGGCTCAGGGCCTGGGCCAGGGCTCAGGCCTCAGGCCTCAGGGCCCAGGGCCCAGGGCCCAGGCCTGTGGCCCAGGGCTCAGGCTCAGTGGCCTGTGGCTCAGGGCTCAGGGCTCAGTGGCCAGGGCTCAGTGGCCCAGGGCCTGGCCTGGCTCAGGGCCCAGGCTCAGGGCCTGGGCCCAGGCTCAGGGCCTCAGGCCAGGGCCAGTGGCCTGGGCCCAGGGCCTGGGCCTCAGGCCTCAGGGCTCAGTGGCCCAGGCCCAGGGCTCAGGGGCTCAGGCTCAGGGCCTGGGCCCAGGGCCTCAGGGCCCAGGGCTCAGGGCCAGGCTCAGGGCTCAGGGCCTCAGGCCCAGGGCTGGCCTGTGGCCAGGGCCCAGTGGCCAGGGCCAGGGCCTGGTGGCCTGGGCTCAGGGCTCAGGGCCCAGGGCCTGGCCTGGCCAGTGGCTCAGGGCTCAGGGCTCAGGGCCAGGGCCCAGTGGCCAGGGCTCAGGGCTCAGGGCTCAGGCCAGGCTCAGTGGCTCAGGGCTCAGTGGCTCAGGGCTCAGGGCCTGGCTCAGGGCTCAGGGCCCAGGGCCTGGGCCTGGGCTCAGGGCCTCAGGCCTCAGGCTCAGGCCTGGCTCAGTGGCTCAGGGCTCAGGGCTCAGTGGCCTGTGGCCTGGTGGCCAGTGGCCTCAGTGGCCTCAGGGCCTCAGGCCTGTGGCCTCAGGGCTCAGGCTCAGGGCCTGTGGCTCAGGGCTCAGTGGCCAGTGGCTCAGGGCCTGGGCTCAGGGCCAGGGCTCAGGGCTCAGGGCTCAGTGGCTCAGGGCTCAGGCTGGCTCAGGCCTGGGCTCAGGCCTCAGTGGCCTGTGGCCTCAGGGCCCAGGGCCTGTGGCTCAGGGCTCAGTGGCCAGTGGCCTCAGGGCCTGGGCCTGTGGCCTGGCCTGTGGCCTCAGTGGCCTGTGGCCTGGGCTCAGTGGCCTGGCCTGTGGCCTGGCCAGGGCTCAGGGCTCAGGGCTCAGGGCCTGGCTCAGTGGCCAGGGCTCAGTGGCTCAGGGCTCAGGGCCAGGGCTCAGGCCTCAGGCTGGCCAGGGCCTCCCAGGGCTCAGGGCCAGTGGCCTGTGGCCCAGTGGCCAGGGCCTGTGGCCTCAGGCCTGTGGCTCAGGCCTGGCTCAGTGGCCTGTGGCTCAGTGGCTCAGGGCTCAGTGGCTCAGGCTCAGGGCCTGGGCCTGGCCAGTGGCCAGTGGCCAGGCCAGGGCCTGGGCCTGTGGCCTCAGGCCTGTGGCCTCAGGCCCAGTGGCCCAGTGGCCAGGGCCAGTGGCCTCAGGGCCTCAGGGCCTGGCCTGTGGCCTGTGGCTCAGGGCTCAGGGCCAGTGGCCAGTGGCTCAGTGGCCTGTGGCCTCAGTGGCCCAGTGGCCTGGGCAGGGCCTAGGGCTCAGTGGCTCAGGGCCAGGGCCTGGGCCTGTGGCCTGTGGCTCAGTGGCTCAGTGGCTCAGGCCTCAGGCCTCAGGGCCTCAGTGGCTCAGGGCTCAGGGCTCAGGGCCAGTGGGCCAGTGGCCTGTGGCTCAGGCCTCAGTGGCCTCAGTGGCCTGGGCTGGCTCAGTGGCCTCAGTGGCTCAGGGCCAGTGGCCAGTGGCCCAGGCCTAGGCCAGTGGCTCAGTGGCCCAGGCCAGGGCTCAGGGCCTGGCCAGTGGCCTGTGGCTCAGTGGCTCAGGGCCTGGCTGGCCTGGGCCTGTGGCAGTGGCTCAGTGGCTCAGGGCCTCAGGCCTGTGGCCTCAGGCCTCAGGGCCTGTGGCCAGGGCCTGGCCTGTGGCCCAGGGCCTGGGCCTGTGGCCTCAGGGCTCAGGCCTAGGCCTAGGCCTGGCTAGGCCAGTGGCTCAGGCTCAGTGGCCTGTGGCCAGTGGCTCAGGGCTCAGTGGCTCAGTGGCTCAGGGCCTGTGGCTCAGTGGCCTGTGGCCTGTGGCTCCAGGGCTCAGTGGCTCAGTGGCCTGTGGCTCAGTGGCCTGTGGCTCAGGGCTCAGTGGCTCAGTGGCCCAGGTGGCCTGTGGCTCAGTGGCCTGTGGCTGGCCTCAGGCCTGGGCTCAGTGGCCTAGCAGGCCTGTGGCTCAGGGCCTCAGGGCCAGGCTCAGGGCTCAGGGCTCAGTGCTGGTGCCTCAGGGCCTGTGGCCCAGGCCTAGTGGCCCAGGCCTAGGGCCTGCTCAGGCTCAGGCCCAGTGGCTCAGTGCCTCAGGGCCTCAGGCTCAGGCCTGGCTCAGGGCTCAGGCTCAGTGGCTCAGGGCCTGTGGCCTGTGGCTCAGTGGCCTGGTGGCCTCAGTGGCCCAGTGGCCTGGTGGCCCAGTGGCTCAGGGCCCAGGCTCTGGGCTCAGGGCTCAGTGGCCCAGGCCTGCAGGCCTCAGTGGCCTATAGGCCTGTGGCCTGTGTGGCTCAGTGGCTCAGGCCTTAGTGGCTCAGGCTCAGTGGCCTGTGTGGCCAGTGGCCCAGTGGCCTGGTGGCCTGTGGCTCAGTGGCTCAGGCCTCAGTGGCTCAGGCCTCAGTGGCTGTGTGGCCTGGGCTCAGGCCCTGTGGCCTAGGCTCAGGGTCAGTGGCCTGTGGCCTGTGGCTCAGTGGCCCAGGGCCTGTGGCTCAGTGGCTCAGGCCTGTGGCTCAGGGCCCAGGGCCTAGGCCCAGGCCTCCAGGGCTCTAGGCCTGTGGCTCAGGCCTGTGGCCTGGCTCAGGGCTCAGTGGCTCAGGGCTCAGTGGCTCAGGCCCAGTGTGGCCTCAGTGGCCAGTGGCCTGGTGGCTCAGTGGCTCAGTGGCTCAGGCCTGTGGCCCAGGCCTGTGGCTCAGGCTCAGGCCTAGGCTCAGGGCCCAGTGGCCCAGGGCCTGTGGCCTGTGGCCTCAGGGCTCTCAGTGGCTCAGTGGCTCAGTGGCTCAGGGCCAGTGGCTCAGTGGCTCAGTGGCCTTCAGTGGCTCAGGCCTTCAGTGGCCTGGCAGGCTCAGGCCTCAGTGGCCTCAGTGGCCTGTGGCCTCAGTGGCTCAGGTGGCTCAGTGGCCCAGGGCTCAGTGGCCAGTGGCCTGTGGCCTGTGGCCCAGTGGCTCAGGCCTGGCTCAGGGCCTGGCCCAGCCTGTGGCTTCCAGTGGCCTGTAGTGGCCTCAGGCTCAGTGGCCCAGTGGCTCTGGCCCAGGCCTCAGTGGCCTGTGTGGCCCAGGGCTCAGTGGCCTGTGCCTAGGGCTCAGTGCTCAGGGCCTGTGGGCCTGGGCTCAGTGGCCTCAGTGGCCTGGCCAGTGGCCCAGGGCCTGTGGCTCAGGCCTAGGCTCAGGCCTGGCCCAGTGGCTCAGGGCTCAGTGGCCAGTGGCCTGTGCTCAGGGCTCTCAGTGGCCTGCAGGCCTAGTGGCCTGTGGCCAGTGCAGGCTCAGTGGCCTGGGCTCAGGGCCCAGTGGCCTGGCTCAGGCTCAGTGGCCTGTGGCCTAGGGGCCCAGGGCCTGGGCCTGTGGCCAGTGGCTCAGTGGCCCTCAGGCCTGTGGCCTCAGTGGCCTCAGGGCTAGTGGCTCAGTGGCCCAGTGGCCTGAGGCCTGTGTGGCCAGTGGCCTCAGGCCTGTGGCCTCAGTGGCCTGCAGGCTCAGTGGCCTGCGGCCTGGCCTCAGGCTCAGGCGCTCAGTGGCCTGTGTGCTCAGCCCAGTGGCTCAGTGGCTCAGGGCTCAGTGGCCTGTGGCTCAGTGGCCTGAGTGGCCTGCAGTGGCCTGTGGCCTGGGCCTGGGGCCTGTGGGCCTGTGGCTGTGGCCTGGCCAGGCCTGCAGGGCTCTGGGCTGCAGGCTCAGGGCCCAGGGCTCAGGCTCAGTGGCCTGGTGGCTGTGGCCTGTGGCCTGTGGCCTCAGGTGGCCTCAGGCCCAGGTCAGTGGCTCAGGCTCAGGCTCAGGCTTCAGTGGCTCAGGGCCTGTGGCAGGGCTCAGTGGCTCAGTGGCCTGTGTGGCTCAGGGCCTCAGTGGCCTGGCCCGGCTCAGTGGCCTCAGGCTCAGTGGCCCAGTGGCCTCAGGGCCTGGTCAGGCCTGTGGCCTAGGCTCAGTGGCTGGCAGTGGCTCAGGCTTCAGGCCTCAGGCTCAGTGGCTCAGTGGCCAGGGCTCAGTGGCCTCAGTGGCTCTCAGTGGCTCAGTGGCTCAGTGGCTCAGGCTCAGTGGCCTGTGGCCCAGGGCTTCAGTGGCTCAGTGGCCTGTGTGGCCTTCCAGGCTCAGTGGCTTCAGGGCTCAGTGGCCTGCGGCCAGGGCTCAGGGCTCCAGTGGCTCCAGTGGCTCAGTGGCTCAGTGGCTCAGGGCTCAGTGGCTCAGGGCCTCAGTGGCCTGTGGCCTCAGTGGCCTGTGGCTCAGTGGCTCAGTGGCTTGCAGCTCAGTGGCTCAGTGGCTTCAGTGGCTTCTGGTTTAGTGGCTCAGGCTCAGTGGCCTGGTGGCTCAGTGGCTCAGTGGCGCAGGCTCAGTGGCTCAGTGGCTCAGTGGCCTCAGGTGGCTCAGGGCTCAGTGGCTTCAGGCTCAGTGGTTTCAGTGGCCTGCGGCTCAGTGGCTGTGGCTCAGTGGCCAGGCTCAGGCTCAGGGCTGGTGGCTCAGGCTTCAGGGCCCAGGCCTGTGGCTTCTGGCCCAGGCTCAGTGGCTCAGGCTCAGGCTCTGGGCTCCAGGCTCAGGGCCCAGGGCTCAGGGCCTAGGCCTCAGGGCCCAGTGGCTCAGGCTCAGGCTCAGTGGCCTGGGCTCAGGCAGGGCCTGTGGCTCAGGCTGGCCCAGGCTCAGGCCTCAGTGGCTCAGGCCCAGGCTCCAGGGCCTGTGGCCTCAGGGCTCTGCGGCTCTCAGGGCCTGCTCATGCCTCGTCAGTGGCCTGGTGGCCTCAGGGCCTGCAGGCCTGGCAGGCCTGTGGCTCTGGGCTCAGGCCCAGTGGCTCAGTGGCCTGTGGCTTCAGTGGCTCAGGCTCTAGTGGCCTCAGTGCTCAGGGCCTGTGGCCTGGGCCTCAGGCCTGTGGCCTAGGCCCAGTGGCTCAGGCCTGTGGCCAGGCTAGTGGCTTCCAGCAGGCTCAGTGGCTCAGTGGCCTGCAGGCCTGCGGCCTGTGGCCCAGTGCCTGTGGCCCAGGCCCAGTGGCCCAGGGCCTAGGGCCTGTAGC